>CM032476.1:2923581-3175065 GCA_019059595.1 Marasmia exigua
CGGAAAAGGAAATAAAAGAAATGGTATTTTTTGTTTCAGAGCTTAGCAATTTTGAAATGTTGTCCATTCATTTCATACTTTTTCTTTGACGATTTATCTAAACGATATTGATTATAAGCATTGTATATCGTACTGTCACTGTAATCATAATTTGTATAGAATGAAAATTGTAATTATCATATTATTTGAAAAGAGTAACTACTGAGTTTCTTGCTGATTCTTCTCGGTAGAAATTGACATTCCGAATCAGCGGTAGATAACATAATATTTGACATTCATAAATGTTCTGTATGGACTCAAATTGAATAAAGACATTTTTGATTTTTTGTTTTTTTTTTTGATAGGGCCGATTTTTTGATCCGTAGTCAAACTGAACTAATGGTTTAAAGAAGTAACCAATGGTCAAATATCGCCAAAATGTGTCTTTGAACATAAGTTAGCTTAACCAATAGTTATATAATAAGGAGTTACGTCACTTTGACTATTGGTTAGACAGTTAACTATTAATTATTTTAACCAAAAGGTAACTATGGATCAAAAAATCGGCCCTTATTAAGAATAAGTAGGTAGTCAACAGTCAAAGTCACAGTCACTCAATAAAACGCCGGTGTTTTGAATAGATTTAAAAGATAAAAATGATTCTATATGATTAATGTTTTATACATAAAACTTAAAGAAACAAATGTGTTGAACAAACGTAATAAAATGCAGCAAATAGACGTTTATTTTGAATCCTTTAGTCAGCATATTTCTTAAGGCGACGGGTAGCCCTAACTAGCGACACCATTCGTTTGATTACCAAAATTGATTACCTACAAAAGCGGCCACTTTTAGCGTGAATCATTTTTTCGCGCACAAAAACGGACTCAACATTTATGCATGGTTATTTAATACATAATATAAGTGTTTGCCGAGATATTGTAACCCTGAAATTGTTTAAAATAGATCCGGTTTAGTAGCTAAAAATTATAATCGATTGGCGTCGCTAGTGTGCCCTACCCGTCACCTTAATTTATCAAATGCTCAAAATGAGTCCCCTCCTGTTTCCTCCTGAATTGAACAAAGACATTCCTTTTATTTCTGATAGTATATTATTTAGCTAAAATATTCCTTATGATAAAGCCTTCCGATGGGTGTGATAAAGCTACAGGGTAATTTTTTTCTCGTGTAGCGGGTTCGATTCCTGGTTCAACCGAGAAATTATTTCAAAATAAAAAAAGGTACTTTCCCTCCATGTGGCATGGCCGTGGGACGCTCTGTATAAATTTAATACTTTTCTTCTATGTATATATTTTGGAAACATTTTTATTAGATATCATTATACACAAGAGACGCGTAGACGTGATTAAAATGATACCTACCTAAGTGGATAAAAATGATAATAATGCAGTACCTTTGTGTGCGACCAATCATCAAATAAATCAAGAACAACCTAACACATAGGTACTTATTTTGCAATAGGTACGTACGTACGTAAAATACCTACATACATAAATACACAACTACTTAAAACTACTTTGTCTAGGGATATTGCAAAAGTGATCGTTTTGATATTCTGAGTATTAATATATATAAATGTCACCGGAAAATAACAAGATCCGTAAGTTTATCAATTTACTAGGAAGTTTATAAACTTTCGTAGGATCTAAACGGCAGATAAATACTAGGAAGCTAGTAAATTGATAAACTTACGGATCTTGTTATTTTCCGATGACATAACTCAAAAACGACTTAACCAATATCAACATTTTTTCACCATTAAAATGATACATTATTCTCTATTGACAAATTATTATTCAGGAAAATGTCTTATTCCCACGGGAAAACATCAATCATTCAGACGAGCCATGCTGTTAAGGGGTGAGTTTAAGGCCCTAATAATTTTATAAAAGAAAATAAAAATAATTTTGCGACTTAGTGACTAGCCTCACCAGGCATGATCGAGGATCCAGGTTCATTCTCGGGCACATCAGCTCGCCCAGGCCGCAGCGGGGCCCCGAGGCCAGCAGTCTGATGTCGTTGCCGATCTTCATCAGGGACACGGCGATAGTATTGAGGGCACCGTGCACTTCCACCATCGAGTCGTGGGCGGCGAGCGCTTCGAACTTGTTTGGTGCCGTCTCGAACGGGATGCCTGGAATGAGAAATTCGTTTTTTTACATAGCGGGACAAACTAGCAGACGGCACACCTGGATGGTAAGTGATCACCGCCGTCCATGGACATCTGCAACAACTGAGGTATCACATATCGATACCCTAATTTGCAAACCTAATAACTCCACTTTTTGACGAAAATGACATTTTGATACCGGCAGAAACTAGATTTTTTGCTCTATTTTTTAAAATACTAATAACTCCATGATTCCGAACTGTTTTAGTGTAAAATGCTATTTGAAAAACAATCAACTCCGCGTGAAACAAAACGCATCGATTTTGACAAAATAATCAAATATCTCCCGCGCAAACGGCCATTTTGTATGGCGTCACAAAAGCGTACGCATGCTCCCGAAGATTTATTTTCGAATTATATGATTATAGTGTGTTTTATCACCGTTTGAAGCTTAAAAACAGTAGAAGATATATTAAGGTAAGTGTATTTATGATTTAAACAGCCTTGTAACATTATTTTGACATGCTTTTTGAAAAAATTGCACATGGATGGAGTTATTAGATTTGACTAATGGTTGTTTTGGTGTGATGCTTGGAGTTGATATGTTTGTCGTAAGGTTTTTGGGATACTGTGAGCCTCATAATTTAATTTTTGCTATGTACATTACATAATTATACAATCATGTACAGAAGTGTCAATTTATGACACAACACACACAAGTGTGTGTGTGTATAGTAATACGAGACATCAATATTACTAGTACCTACTTACCCTTTCGTGCACGTAGCTTAATTGTACATGATAGTGTCAGGAAATTTAATTTGTAGATTTTTGGTGTTTTATTTATTTAACCATGTGTTGCCACAAACCAAACATACACAACAACATGTAGATGTAGCTCTCGTTGATCGTTGAATAAGAACTCCTACAGTTTGTCTTATCCTATATTATGATACTTTTGACAGTTTACACTTATGCAGAGGGTAAAAAGTTGCTATTGCAATGTCAAGCCAAATATAAGAAAACAAACGCAACCTTAGTACGTTGCAATAAGGAAGTAATATCTGTCAAAAGTAGCATTAGACAAAGTGTAAACATATTTTGAGCATATTTCGTTGCTGGCAATAAATAGTGATTTGGTTATTTATTGTGACCCTTTGGAACTATGTTTACTATCCTTGATGCTTTTTTTGTTTTGTTTGCTTTATGTTTTTTTCTCTTTGGTGCAGGAATATGTCTAAAGCACGAGCTAAAAGAATTTTGCTTTCTGTGAATACAATGAATGCCAACAATATTGCTAATACCGACATTACTAATCCTGATAATGCATTGTTCCAAGCTAACCAATTCCCAAAGTTCTATGAAGATACTTCTATTGCTACTAATTCTGATCCTCAATCAAAGAAAAACCCAAGTTGTCCCTGTGAAGGTGGAGGACCTAAAAAACTTATACGACGAGAGAAGAAAAATCACGAAAAAAAAATTTTCTGATCTACAGCAACTTAAGTCATCTATACCTCGTGATTATCACGCCTATTACGATGCGTTGCCACACGAAAATTAATTATTTTTATTTATAATTTATTTTTACGATGGTACTCTGCTTAAAGGGTAAGATAAAAATATATGATAAAAACAAACAACTCCACTTTTAATTTCAATTATTGCTTAAACCAAATCTAACAACTCCTTTTTTCACAATAAAACCCAATGGTTATAAAAAAAATATGAATTTTTAGTGTTTTTAGATAAATAAAAAGCATAATTTCCAACGGGATTTTTGTTTTTTCTTTATTGCATAAATAAAATTTATTATGACGTTTTAAGTCTCTCCTGTAAAATTGGCGCCAGAGGAGTTAGGAGGTTTGCAAATTAAGGTATCGATATGCGTTGTCGGCTCTTAAGAAAGGAATAAGCCCTTTTCTTGAAGGTCACCAGGTCGTATCTGTTCAGGAACACCACGGATGACAGCTGTTTCCACAGTTTTACTGAGCGTGGTAGGATACGCCCAGCGCCAGGTAGTGCGGCGCTGTGTATCACGACCAGCGACTCACCAGTGAGCGAGGCTATCTCGGCGGCGCACTTCTCCGCGAAGCCGACCCTGGTGTTGAGGCCGGTGCCCACGGCGGTGCCGCCCAGCGCCAGGTAGTGCGGCGCTGTGTATCACGAGCAGCGACTCACCAGTGAGCGAGGCTATCTCGGCGGCGCACTTCTCCGCGAAGCCGACCCTGGTGTTGAGGCCGGTGCCCACGGCGGTGCCGCCCAGCGCCAGGTAGTGCGGCGCTGTGTATCACGAGCAGCGACTCACCAGTGAGCGAGGCTATCTCGGCGGCGCACTTCTCCGCGAAGCCGACCCTGGTGTTGAGGCCGGTGCCCACGGCGGTGCCGCCCAGCGCCAGGTAGTGCGGCGCTGTGTATCACGAGCAGCGACTCACCAGTGAGCGAGGCTATCTCGGCGGCGCACTTCTCCGCGAAGCCGACCCTGGTGTTGAGGCCGGTGCCCACGGCGGTGCCGCCCAGCGCCAGGTAGTGCGGCGCTGTGTATCACGAGCAGCGACTCACCAGTGAGCGAGGCTATCTCGGCGGCGCACTTCTCCGCGAAGCCGACCCTGGTGTTGAGGCCGGTGCCCACGGCGGTGCCGCCCAGCGCCAGGTAGTGCAGGCGCGGCAGCGTGGCGCACACGCGCTCGATGCCGTACGTCAGCTGCGCCGCGTACCCGCTGAACTCCTGCCCCAGCGTCAGCGGCACGGCGTCCATCAGGTGAGTTCTGAGGGACAATCCCACATTCCCAATATCATTTCTGCTAGGATAATATCTATTTTTTTGTGATAGGTGGCAGACACCCACCCGCCTAGATACTCGCGATACCAGTGGAGTCACAAACGCGCAGACGTGCAGACGGATCGCCTGATGGTAAACGACTGCCGGCATCCAGACACCCGCGACATGGCGTCCATCAGGTGAGTTCTAAGGGGCAATCCCACATTCCCAATATCATTTCTGCTAGGCTATCTTTTTTTTCTGATAGGTGGCGGACACCCACCCGCCTAGATACTCGCGATACCAGTGGAGTCACAAATGCGCAGACGTGCAGACGGATCGCCTGATGGTAAGCGATTGCCGGCGTCCAGACACCCGCGGCATGGCGTCCATCAGGTGAGTTCTAAGGGACAATCCCACATTCCCAATATCATTTCTGCTAGGATATCCTTTTTTTTTGTGATAGGTGGCAGACACCCACCCGCCTAGATACTCGCGATACCAGTGGAGTCACAAATGCGCAGACGTGCAGACGGATCGCCTGATGGTAAGCGATTGCCGGCGTCCAGACACCCGCGGCATGGCGTCCATCAGGTGAGTTCTAAGGGACAATCCCACATTCCCAATATCATTTCTGCTAGGATAATATCCTTTTTTTTTGTGATAGGTGGCAGACACCCACCCGCCTAGATACTCGCGACACCAGTGGAGTCACAAATGCGCAGACGTGCAGACGGATCGCCTGATGGTAAGCGACTGCCGGTGTCCAGACACCCGCGGCATGGCGTCCATCAGGTGAGTTCTAAGGGACAATCCCACATTCCCAATATCATTTCTGCTAGGATTTTTTTTTTTGTGATAGGTGGCATACACCCACCCGAGTAGATACTCGCGACACCAGGGGAGTCACAAATGCGCAGACGTGCAGACGGATCGCCTGATGGTAAACGATTGCCGGCGTCCAGACACCCGCGACACCAGTAGAGTCACAAACCCCCCTTTTCCCCGGGTTGGGCCTCCGGTACCCTTACTCACGCAGCGAAACACAGCACAGTGCTGCTTCACGCCGGTTTTCTGTGAGGCCGTGGTATCAATCCGTTCGAGCCGGCCCATTCATTGGCCCTCCCACGGTCAAAAGGTTGGGTGGTGCCATGTGATCGAAAACGTTAGTCGACCGTCGAGCGTCATTTACGCAAATGTCAACGTGCTTATACTAAACGTGTTCTGGAGTCCTCGCCGCGAAAGAAATCCCGCGGAAAAATACGGAACTAAAATTTCAGATTGATTGTTCTTATAGATAGACATAGAGGTCAAATTTGAATGTAGACTGAAGCGCCATTTTCACGGAACTATAGTTGGGCCAAAATAACCTAGTAACAACGGTCATTGAATTTATCAATGTTTCTATGTTAAAAACGCATAATTTACAAAAATATGTTTCATCATCATCATCATCATCAGCCCATTTAAGTCCCCACTGCTGGGGCACGGGCCTCCCTCAATCACATGAGTGGTAATTGCCATACTCACCACGCTTGGCAGACGGGTTGGCGAGGGTTTTGATATTAATGCAGAGTTTTCCTTCTCTGGATGCTGATGATCATGCCAGCAGCTTTACCTTAGTCGCCTTTTACGATACCTCGGTAAGAGTGAGGGTGGCCTATTCTACTCTGCCGGGACCACACGACTTATGTTTGCATTTATTTATTTCAATAAAGACAAAAAAATATGTTTCACGATTTACTTTATCTGTTAACTATTTATAAACTTATTAAAAATTTACTATTCTCGAGAATTGAACGTCAGTACAATGTTGTATGTGTCAACCTATTTTCTTTTTAAGCTCTAGTGATGTACCCCAAATAATCGAATGAATACAATGTTAATCGTGTAGTAATCTATAAATGAAAAGCCACATTTTGATTAAAATAAACCGTATTTTTCTCTTGTTTAAAAATATAAATACATTAATAGCTTTGTAAAAAGATAAAAAAAATTATGACACGCAATTTAATAAAAGAAAAAAATTGGCGGCGGATCGATTTTAATTAATCGGTATCTACTTTTCTCTTTCTTTTCAATAATTTTGATTCACATTTCTCCAAATAAAAGTACTAATAACTTGTTTTTCATTATTATAGTATTCGATTCACATTTGTTTGAACATATCGATTGTTGATATAGACACCAGGAATCTCAAATTTTAGTTCCGTGCACTTTTTTCGTGGCGCGGACAAAATAGATTGAAGTTCAATTACGTCATACCCTTGTTAGCAACGCCATATTGCTATTTAAACAGTGCATTTTTATTTTCAATTTTATTCAAAAAATAATAACAGTTTTTAGGGTTCCGTAGCCAAAATGGCAAAAACGGAACCCTTATAGTTTCGTCATGTCCGTCTGTCCGTCTGTCCGTCTGTCACAGCCGATTTACTCGGAAACTATAAGTACTACAGTGATGAAATTTGATGGGAATATGTGTTGTATGAACCGCTACAAAAATATGACACTAAATAGTAAAAAAAAGAATTGGGGGTGGGGCCCCCCATACATGTAACTGAGGGATGAAATTTTTTTTTTCGATGTACATACCCGTGTGGGGTATCAATGGAAAGGTCTTTTAAAATGATATAAAGTTTTCTAAAAAACATTTTTCTTAAAGTGAACGGTTTTTGAGATATCAGCTCTCAAAGTCGTAAAAAGTATGTCCCCCCCCCTCTATTTTTATAACTACGGGGTATAAAATTCTAAAAAAAATAGAGGTGATGCATGCTAATTAACTCTTTCAACGATTTTTGGTTTGATCAAAGTATCTCTTATAGTTTTTGAGATAGGTTGATTTAACTGTAATTTTGGACTTTGCTGCTACGGAACCCTTTGTGCGCGAGCCCGACTCGCACTTGGCCGGTTTTTTTGGTAGCGTTAACCGAGATATTATTATGCTCCCCAAGGGGTTCTCTTTCTAAACTTCCTAGTTAAAAATGGGTCTTATTTTGAAGCGACTAAGGTTGCAATTCAAACCCACCTGCCAATCTTGATGATCTTATCAAACTCCTTCGACTTAGCCTGCAGAGTGTCCCTCAAAGCAACCAGTCCTGGCATCAGCCTGTCACGGAGCTCCATGGCGACTGCGATGTGCATAGCCGTAGGATACGTATCGTTGGAGCTCTGGGATTTGTTCACGTGGTCGTTGGGGTGCACCGGCGTCTTGCTGCCGAGCTTGCCTCCTAGGATCTGGATGGCACGGTTAGCTATGACCTGAAATGAGAGATTAGTAGGTACTTAGTAATATTTTAGTGTTGTTTCATTAGCATTACTGAGCCGAAGCAACATGTTGTAGTGATGAGGACAAGGAGAAAATATTAATGTTACAGCAACACACACACAATTAAGGTTATGATGACTTTAGGGACCTCTGAATCGGGAACAGATAAATCGCTCCTCCAAACTTAAGTTATTTTTTATGCTAGAGGTGGACAAACGAGCAAGCGAGTCATCATTTCAGCCAATAGACGTCCACTGCTGGACATAGGCCTCCCCCAATGTTCTCCACACAGATCGGTCCTGTGCCGCCCGCATCCAATGGATTCCCGCGATCTTCACCAGATCGTCGGTCCACCTTGTGGGGGGCCTGCCACGGCTGCGACTTCCTGTACGTGGCCTCCACTCGAGGACCTTTCCGCCCCAAGCGAGTCACCTGATGGAAAGTAATCAACGCCGCCCATGAACATCCGCGAAATCTGGGAGATCGCTAATGGCCTTTTTAAAAAAGAGTACGCTCTTCTCTTGAGGATCCCTAAGTCGTAGCCATCGGGAAATACTCCTGCAGCCAAACCGTACCACAGAACTGAGGTATGTGGTAGAAAGTTCCGCGAAAAACGCACAGTATTAGACCGCCATCCATCGAGATGATGGGGATGGAATGACAATCGCTTGCGTGTGGTTCGATGTAAGAATTCAGCTGCAGGGTGTAGATGAAAAAGTTCCCCAGAGCACTCCCCATGATAGATGCGGTATAGAATGCTGAGGGAAGCTATATCCCGCCGCAGTGCTAGAAGATCATGTCGACTAGAGAGAGTAAAGTCACCGACAATTCAAGCAGCCCTACGTTGTATGCGGTCAAACGAAAGAAGTTGATACTGAGGTGCACCAGCCCAGAGATGGAAGCAGTATTCTTTTTCTTTTTTTTTAATATACATTGGATTCCACGGGCACTGGTTCCGTGCCTTTTTTGTGCTTATTCTTTTTGAAGGGTCACACAATTTTACATTTTCTTCGCGACAAAATTAACTGAGAGCCAGGGCTGGTCTGTCTGATGCCTGTACAGCTTGCCAGGCGTTATACCTTACTTAGGTAGCGGTGGGTATGGTAACCTCTAAGGATGTGTTAGAAGCCTTGAAACACTTGATTGACATTCTTCTAAATGTTGTTGACACCATTTAATACGAAAACGATAATGAAAAGACTCACCTCGTTCGTATTCATGTTGGACTGAGTGCCAGACCCAGTCTGCCAGATCACGAGGGGGAAGTGTCCCTCCTTGTACAGCTTGCCGGAGATCACATCCTCACACGCCTGTATGATCGCCTCCGCTACGAATAAGAGCCTGTTCAAGTTTATACCGCTTTATAATCGCACGCCGCCCTGTGGTATGCTCTATCTATGACCGTGGGAGAGTCCACGCTTCGGCATGAATGGGCCGGCTCGACCGGAGTGATACCACGGCCTCACAGAAAACCGGCGTGAAACAGCACTGTGCTGTGTTTCGCTGCACGAGTGAGGGTACCGGAGGCCCAATCCGGGGGAAAGGGAGGTTTCAAAGGTTGGCAGCGCACTTGTAATGTGACTCCACGGGTGTCGCGGGTGGGGCAACGGCAATCACTCACCATCAGACGATCCATCTGCTCATTTGCCACACATCATTGCCATCATTGCCTATCACATAAAAAATAACAAAAAAAATTACCGAGTTTCTTATCCAAGCCAAATTCAATGTTGACTTTGGCTGCTGCCTTCTTCAAGATACCGAAGGCTACGATGACCGGGTACTGAAAGCAGTAAACATTCACATTACGACCTATGTTGTTAATGTTGATATATAACACAAAAGTTAACATAGTGCGATAAGAGTTTTGTAAGTATTTGAATATACTTTTGATAACGAATATTTTATAGACTTGTGTACTTTAGGCAAGTAAAATATGGGCATAAACGTGATAAATATGTAAATGTTTGTAATATCATGTAAGTCGATCGAATTACATTTTGTTTCTGGATAAGCATTCTTTATGTAATATAGGTGGCACAGGACCAGACCTATAACCTAATCGTAAGCGATCGCCGCCGCCCATAGACACCCAAAACACCTGTGGAGATTACAAGCGCGCACTTATCCAGTACCCTCACTCACAGCGAAGGCGCTACCTCACGCCGATTTTCTCTGAGGCGATCTACTCTTGGTATTACTCCAGTCGGGCCGGCCCATTCTTGCTAATGCACGGCTCTGCCACTAGAATTAGACATTGCCTGACTTGGACTTTCCATCGCTGCCAAAGCGTTGATGTAAAACTTTCGGGCCCAATCATATTAAGCAAGTTCCGGTCATTTTCATCATCATCATCATTTCAGCCAATAGCTGCTAGATATAGGCCTCCCTAAGCCGTGTGGTTCCTGGCAGAGTAGAATAGGCCACCCTCACTCTTACCGAGGTGTCGTAAAAGGCGACTAAGGTAAAGCTGCTGGCATGATCATCAGCACCCAGAGAAGGAAAACTCTGCATTTATATCAAAACCCTCGCCAACCCGTCTGCCAAGCGTGGTGAGTATGGCAATTACCCCTCATGTGATTGAGGGAGGCCCGTGCCCCAGCAGTGGGGACTTAAATGGGCTGACGATGATGACGACGACGATAGGCCTCCCTCGCAATGTGCCCTTCCATTGCCACTTGAGGCATGCAAACTTTTGGGCTATGTCTGTGACCGTATATCTCCTGCGGATCTCATAATTTCTGATACGATCACACAAGGAGGAGCTCCGATCATATTGCGCTAACTAATCTAAATAGTAAATATTGCTATTAAAACTGACTTTACATACAAAGGATATCGTATGTAATTTTTTTAATTGTATGTATGAAGCCTCTTTGCATGAATTACATTATTCTCCTAGATGACTGTCATGCAATGACGAAGATATCCCTAGACAAAACGTGATAAATAAATCGCATCACAAGTTAGACATTATGACATCATGTCGGTAATAAACATCAGAGTGTATTATAATAGTTACGATCGCAATTATCACTATGCTAATTGTAAACAACTGATATTACGGATTCTGAACACTTCGATAGTTTAGCTTACGATGACAGCAAGTATTTCTATTCATTCAGCATACAAATGACAACAATATAAATGGTTGTGGATGAGCTCCCTTCAGAGGTTTTCCCGAGCGACTATACGAGAGGCCCAATTCGGGGAAAAGGGGGGTTTAAAGTTATCACATAAAAAAAAGATTCTTCAAAAAAGAAATTATAACACCGAGTCTTTTCAAGGTTTTAAAGAGACGGCAACATGTATGCAAGTCCTCTGGAGTTTCAAGCGGTAGTCGCTTAAGGCGACGGGTAGCCCTAACTAGCGACACCAATCGATTTAAATTGTTAGCTACTAAACCGGCTCTATCTTAAACAATTTCGGGGTTACAACCTCTCGGCAAACACTTATAGTATTTATTAAATAACCATGCACAAATGTTGGGTCCTACGCGTACGCGAAAAGTTTATACCGCAAAAAGCGGCCACATTTAGCGCGAATCAATTTTTTTGGAAAAACCAACTAAGTGTTTGCCGAGAGGTTGTAACCCCGAAATTGTTGAAAATAGATTCCGGTTTAGTAGCTAAAAATTAAAATCGATTGTCGTCGCTTGTGTGCCCTACCCGTCACCTTAACATCAGGTGAGCCGCTCGGCCCGCTTGTTAGCCACCGACGTGGTATAAAAAAATCTGATTCCATCAGTCGCTTAGCAACCCCTAGAAAGGGGAATTAGACCAACTGAAACACATGGTTACACGTTCACAATCATATCTGAACAATGTGTCAAAACTCACTAACAATTTTAATTGGTACTTTTAACTTTGAAACCTATAAATTGGCACCTTAAAAGTTAATAGTATTACACAATCATTATCATTGTTAGCGCTCTGCAACGGATCATGGCGTACGAATCATGAATGCGAATAGGACAGACTTTCTACAATGTCGTAACTTCGACCAGGCAATTTAAGAACGTTTATTTTTAAATGACGCCTTCAAGACATGGGAAAGGGGATTTTTAAAATATTATGCTGAAGATGTGGTCGATAAGGATTTGCTCGAACTCTTGGCAGGAAGTGGCGCAAGACCAACCGAGTTGGAGGCTCTTATTATCGGAAGCCAAGACCCACTATGGGTTGCTGCGCCAACCTAGTTGGTTATCAAGCTATAAGCATTCTAATAAATAAATCATTTATGTTACCTAAATTCCACACAAAATACGGTGTCTCGATTTGCGAAACACATTTTCCGAATAGTTTTTTAAATTTTCGCGTTGCATTATAACTATAATTAATCAAGACGGGAATTAACACGATATTTATTATGTGATGCAATATTGTGTACTCACATATTTTACTCAAAGTTTCGGCTACGTTACAGCAGCCGTGGTCACGTGATCACGGCTGCTGTAACGTAGCCGAAACGTCGATTCACAATATTGTATCATTCTTGTCATCTATCTTGATTAATTATAGACATTTTCCGAAGTTTATATTCTTTAGCTTTTGATTGCCTTCAGTCAATATATATATATATATATATATATATATATATATATATATATATATATATATATATATATTATATTTTTTATTGTCCATTGAAAGTTTCTTCACAATTTATTTATCTCGTCTTGTTGTGCTGATTTTAATTCATTATTAGGAAATATCGCAGTCCAATTTTATGACGTCTAATGAGATAAAATTATAGCAAGGTTATCTAAAGTAATACGAAGCGAGTAGACCTTTAGAATAGATGTCACGGGCATTGGAAGGGAGTAATGGGTACAGTAGTCGTATGTAATAGTATCGGTAAATATGGTTTATAACAAGTATAAACGATTATGTGAGGCGTGTCTATCGAAACGCAACCTTAGTCACGGGTTGTATAAAAGTATTTTCATCCAGTTGAGTTTCTTGCTGTTTTCATTATTTGGATCTAATATTAAAATCTGGATGGATAGATATATTGCATAAAAACAAAATACAAGTATGATACAACAACAGACAGTACAATAAGGCGGTCTTATCGCTTGCACCGATTTCCTCCAGACAACCTTTGGGTAGAGGAAAGGAACAATAACAACAATATACTCCAACCGATTACGGCTACGGCAATCCCGAATGATGGTCCAAGCGAAGCCTACCCTGGGTACCAAAGCGGTACCAGTATGGCGGAAATGATGATGATGATAATGAAGAAGATATATTGATCTGAAAGTTCTTATAGACATCCTATCCTACTAACTGCTAGTTCGGCTTCGCTTGGACCATCATTGATAAATTGAAGGCAAATCGTCTTTCCTGACTTTTCCTAAGAACATGTTAACAGAAAAGTGATGAGTTTAAATGTAAGTGGGTGGAGGAACAGAGGACGGTCGAAAAAGAGATGGATGGATTGTGTGAAGAATGTCATGATGGAAAAAGGGGTGGATGATTCGATGACGAATGACAGGGACGTATGGAAAAGGAAAACATACTGCGCCGACCCCAGATAGACCTGGGAAAAGGGCAGGAGGATGATGAAACTGTAATGAACGGGTAAAATATACATTAGTTATGTGTGTGCTTACCGGCATCCTCTCTTCAATCCCACCAATGGGGAAGTTCATGACAGACCTAACGGTCTGGGCGCCGTACAGTTTATCATCGGGGACATCAAGCTCGCCGAATGTATCCTTTTCTTTCCTCTGTAACAATAACAAATACTTCTTTTAACAAATGTTTTGAGGAGTGACCTAGAAATAATGTCGTCGAATGCTTATTCCCGTGGCTCTACGACCTGTTATAAGTATTTTTATGTGATAGGTGGTAGACATGTACCTACTGGAGTGGAGTGGTCGCCACGTGGGGAGATGCAGTGTAGAACGCCCTGCGGCGCGTTGGACTGACGTTTTGAGAAAGATGGCTGGTGTGTGCTGGATGCAGACTGCTTAGGTCTGGGTTAGTTGGCGCTCTTTGGGGGAGGCCTACGTTTCAGCAGTGGACGGCGATAGGCTGATCGATTGATAGGTGGTAGACCAGACGGATCACCTGATGGCAAGCAACTGCCGCCAACCATGAAGCCGCCGCACAATTGCGCTGGACATTTACAGTTTCCATCACTCGGTTTGGGCCTTTTTTTTTTTGGTTTCCCGGGAGAAATGCATTACGCAGACCCTGCCGCCGGGGGCGACAGGGTACTGTGGGACTCACCCTCCGGGCCGCTTCTTCTAACAAGAAGCGACCTGAGGGCATACCCACTAAAACTCCCGGGGCTCAACCACCCGTGGGTATGGAATGGAGTCACGGGAACTGCACGAGGCTATTCCCCGCAACCCCACTCCCCCACAGGCCCCTACACGGGGTGTGCGGCCACGCCCCTCCTCGGGCTGGAGGAGGGGGGTTGGGGACAGCCGGAAGAGCTGAGCCGTCCTCAACGAGCGGTGACTCGGTTTGGGCCTGCGCTAACCTCCATTACTTGGCGAAACACGGTGCATGCACTGCTTCGCGAAGTTTTTCTGTGAGGCCGTTATCACTCCGATCAAGCTGGCCCATTGATGCCGAAACATGGTCAAATGTTGTATAAATATCATACTTAATATATAGTTCATCATACGAATTGTCCAGGGCACCCACGAACTTTGGCGTATGAGGCAGGGTCACTACCAAATGGGCCATCGGGGCAGTATGCCGCGCTATACTGTGTTGCAATATAAGTGTATGTCTATAGACCGTGTCCCAGCACAGCGGTGTTAACAGTTACTGTTGGTAATTGTTTGATCAGATTTCACGCTCGGCAATGCAAATATCCGGGTAACACGGAGTTTCCAGAATACCAAGGCATAATGATGTTCCCCTTTCGTGTTTACAATAATAGTCCTCAATTATGAAAGCGAAAGTATTTCAAAAATTTATATTCCATATTAAAAGCAATGACATAAGAATCACAAGCGCGTAATTATGAAGTAGGCTAAAAATATTCTACCTATTTAAATGCCCAAAAAATTGGAGTATAAGTGGATGGAGTCAGTACCAAGAAGGGAAAAAATCTCACTGATTTCGCGGATGTTCATAAGTGACCCGCGTGCTCGTTAGTCGACTCGCAGAATTAAAAAAAAACAGTTTCTCTAGTAAGCTAAAATGCTTTATTAAGACGTTCTCTTGTAGTGATTTTGTGTTTAACACACCATTTTTGTCCACAACGGGAATCGAACACAAAACCCTAGGACCCTTTCCTGATAATAGCTTGGCTTCTGCAGTAATCCACTCTGACGCCTACATTTCGTAAAGTAATATAAATTTTAATGAAATAAATTTGTAATTGTATTTGGTATTAATAAATCCTCTTATCTTACAGTTTTGTTCGATAGCAGATTTCAGTTATTTCCCGTTGGTATGCAACACTAGTAGACTTAAGAATCATTAATATAAGCTACACATCAATAACATGATAAACGTTCAAAGATAGATATTATGTTTGCTTGTTTACGCTGCTCCATACACGTTAAAAGCTGTGAACCAAATTAAATAATTTGACTGAATATAAAAAACCTAAAATTAACTGTTATTCGAAAAAATCTCGCCGAACTCTCAAAAGGTGTAGAGTAAAAAAATGTAACTTGTTTTAACATATATTATTCATATTAATACAAATAGAAAATAATTCATAAGCATTCAATAGGAACCGACCTTTTTAATAAGAGAAGTATGAATAAACTCGTTTATTACCATAGTTGATACTATTATACTATGGTATAGTCAAAATCCCAAACCTTTATCAATCTAATAAGTAACACAAGCAAAAATCTTACAGTAAACATTTATTTAAAGTTTTAGGTATCACAGATTAATAAGATACAATATGAATCAATAATAATATCCCAACCGATTACGGCTACGGCGGTCCAATCTCAACGATCAGCCACGTACGCAGGATATATTATAGTGCTCAAGTGTGTGCGCAAACACACAAGTGCACTCTCTATTCCCGTACCCTCATATTCCGATAGGGACACTACTGTGACACGACCGGAGAGGGATCGGGCGCAGGACCAACAGCTTAACGTGCTTTCCGACGCACGGGTGCACAAGACCGCCAACTTCCAGACTCCGGGCTGCCACTAAGAATTTCTTACCGAAAACTTAGGTACAATTTTTTGGCCCGACCCGGGGATTGAACCCGGGACTTCTTGCGCAGCCGTCGCTTTAAAGTGCGACCCACTAACCACTGCGCCACCGAGGCAGTCAATGAATCAATACAGTACTCAAGATGCCATTATTAAACATAGAAATAAATAGTGCAAGCAAATTGTGTAATAGTACAAATCCAAGAGAGACCTACTATGTAACATGATCTACCTTGATTACCATACAATGCACACCAACAAAGAAACAGTTTGACATGACTGATTATAAACACTTACCATTTTAACAGGGTTTTTTGTCAGGATCCATGCATACTGTGCAAGCCATTTTTGATTACAAATAAAACTCACAAGTAGAAAAAACAAACAAAAATTTACACACAAACACTAAAAATACTTAAATCGGTCAATTTGTCACTTATGGCGGGTCAAAACGTCAATTTAAACTTTTTTTTAAAAGTTCTCTATTGCATCTGCCGGTGTTTCTAAATTCAATGAGTTCGAATTTAGAGACCAGAGACGAACTAGCGGTTTATTTTTGAGCCGCGCGAGTGAAACGAGTTACTAAGACCAAGAGGGAATGAAAGGCAAATCGACTGTTAGGACCGGTCTGTCCCCTCCACTGAGTGGCAAAGATTCGCGATACGTTTTTTTATGTGCTAATGAGTTCTGTTTTTATCAGAGCGGCCATTCGCGTCGGGGTCTGTGGGAGCACTGGTGACTGCCGCGACCTCACGTTATCAATTCCACATGTTTTATATAAGTCGGTGTTTAATTTACATAATATAATGCTTGTTTGATCGTTCTGTATCACAATCAAGGTTATTGTCAATTCAGATCTTTATTCAACAATTTGTTAATAAGTTTTAACTAGTTAACTAGTTTTATATAATCGAAGTTTTTGAGCCGTTAGTGTTAGGTACATATTTTGAGTATGTTATTTGTAATAATAATACAATAAATAGATAAGATACATATTAAAATAAAGTATGTAATAATCCGATTTTTAATTCAAATTAATTATGTGATATTTCGACACCCTCGATTATTTTAGTATGCTAAGCGTCATTTTCCCGCGCGATATGGGATTGTTACTAATTTCTGTTATTTGCGATTAAACCTTTTTTTCTAACTTAACCGCTTTTCATTATTTAATACTAAGTACTTAAAACTTTATTGATTTGGCAACTGATTAAAAAAAGCGGCAAACAATTGTCCGGCTCTTGACAAATAATATCACCACCCTGTATACGTAATAACTTATCATAAAAACGAGTTATCAATGTAGGGGCTGACGCCCACATACGCCAATACATTTTATTTTTGCAAAAAAGTCCTGATATCAATATTTTCTCACGTAATAAAATTGAGGTGGAAATGCAGCAATATCGTTATTAAATTGCACGAAACCACAAATGTAGTCATATCAGTATTTTATCATTGCAATTTTAACCTTTATGACCTAGGGCAATATTTCGACTGATAACTGACCACAATGTTTATACCTATGTTTTGAAAATGTATAGGTACAACCCACTACCTCCCATGGCCATACCGACAATATGGTTATATCATCATCATCAGCAACCCACGCTCGTCCACTGCTGGACATAGGTCTCCCCTAATGCACGCCACTGCTCCCGATTTTCGGCCACTCTCATCCAGCCCACACCAGCCAGCCTTCGAATGTCATCATCCCATCGTGTCGCAGGGCGTCCTACACTACGCTTACCGAGTCGCGGTCTCCACTCAAGGACTTTACGGCTCCAACGGCTGTCAGTTCTGCGGCTAATATGACCAGCCCACTGCCACTTCAGTTATATATGGTTATATATGTATAGTTATATGTATACTGTATACTACTACTACACTATGGTTATATGTATATAGGTACAGACAGCTTAGCCTCAAAAATATCTTAGCATTCAAACCCAGCATAAATATCTGAGCATGGGAGAGCCATGCTTCGGCTTAAATGGGCCGGCTCGACCGGAGTTATACCACGGCCTCGCAGAAAACCGGCGTGAAGCAGCACTGTGCCGTGCCGCCTTTTGCTGCGTGACCCTCGCTCACGGCCACGACCGGGGCCCAAGGAAGGGGGGTTTAAAGGTTGACAGCGCACTTGTGACTAAACTGGTGTCGCAGGTGTCCTTGGGCGGCGGCAATTGCTTACCATCAGGTGATCCGTCTGCTCGTCTGCCACCTATGACAAAAAAAACCCTGCACTTTTCAAAAAGTGTATTAATGTTTGGGACCGTGATGCCTAGCTTTATTGGGGCTTATCCCATATTGCTGAAGCTGTGCTTTCCCAGGTGGATGCTACGTTTGCGCATCAGCGAACATTCTTCTTCTAACAGTCAATCAGTCCATCAATAGTGAATATGTTTAGGTTTTGCATGTTATGATAATTACTTCAATGGCACAAAACTTAATTAATCCCCTACGACTCCACATGGCTGTGTAATTTACAAAAGTTATTATATACTAAGTAATAATACTGAATAATAAGGTGAATAATCCAAGTGCACTGGAACGTATAGGCTTTCTTGTACCCCGTAGGCACATGGGAGGATCTAGAGGTAGCGTAGGCCCACGCCGAAGAATGCGCCTGTTCACAACCACAAATAATGTGCGCAAACGCCGCGCCGCCAACGCACCCACGGCTCGGGCACTCTCACTGCTCAACGACTTGCTAATGCATTTTCCTGACATAGACGTCCATAATGACAATTTAGGATTATTTCTAGAACGTGTTGTAACTTTTTTAAGTAAAAAATTATAGTAATTTTAATTTACTACTACTCAGCATTTAGCTATGGCCTGAGCCATAGTGCTGATTTTCAGTAAAGACCGAATCACATACTAATTTATAATTAACTTATTTTATTGCTCTTCATGCATACATGCTTAAAATTAACATTAATCAATACTATTTTCATCATGGAATAGTATTGATTGTGTATTTCACCACCAACCTAGAAACTATTAGTATTTTTGTTTATATGCTAGAGGCGGACAAACGAGCAAGCGAGTCACCTGATGGAAAGTAATCAATGCAGCCCATGAACAACCTTGAAATCAGAGAGATCGCTAATTTCTTGCCAGTTTTTTTGAAAAAGAGTATCTTCTCTTGAAGGTTGGTAAGTCATAGCCGGCCGGAAATACTATTGCAGCCAAAACGTTCCACAGAACTCAGCTATGTGGAAGAAAGTTCTGCGACAAACGCACAGTATTAGACCGCCATCTATCGAGATGATGAGGGTGGAATGACAATCGCTTGCGAGTGGTTTGATGTAAGAAATCAGCTACATGGGGAGTAGTAGATCAAACTGTTCCTCAGAGCACTCCCCATGACATGATAGATGCGGTATAGAATGTTGAGGGAAGCTATGTATATATAACATCATGCTAAACAGGCCACAAGGGGTTCCTATGGTTCTCTTTCATCAAACATGGTAGTGAAGTGTCATGAGAACACAGCCGAAATTCCACATGGAAACAGCAAAACAAAATTGTTCATGAATCCTGTCTCCACTTTAAAAAAAATCCTAACAATTAAAATCATAATCATAATAATTTGTTGTGGGACACAGGTTGTAACCTCTTAGAGCGTACAAAATATTTTGGGAAAGCTCAATGATAAAATAATAAAATTAACATAATATTAGTAATAATAATTAACATACAAGAATAAAATATTAGGTAAATTAAATCATGCAATATTAAATTAAATCATAATTCTACATCATTTACATTTTTTCAGAGAAGAATTCACAAACAGAATAATAACAAAAATATATTTATAATCTGTTTATCTCAAATAATGGGAAAATATTATAAAAAAATCAGATGCCAATTTTGAAAAGCAATTAAGTCTTTTTAGGATGATTACTATGAAATGACATTAAAATAAGTTTTAACCCAGTTGTTACTGAAACTATTTTCGTCTCCAATCTCGGTACTTTTTGATATTGTTACCCTGGTGCATATATTTCACGAGTATTTTGAGCAGAAAACTACATAATCTTCTTAATGCTCTTATTATAACTTAATTTTAATGTCTTAAATCTAGTTTTAAAATTATTTTCTTAATTATTTCTGTGATAATGGATATGTATTAATAACTTTGTTCAGGACTAGTAATTAGTTTAAAGATCTAGTGTGTACTACATGAAAGTGATAAATACTATCACATTGAATATGTTCATACAGAGATAACCAAACAAGTCACAATATAATTGATGTATTTACAGCTTGCTTACAAAATTACTTCTGTAATGTATCTACATCAAATATTTGAAAAATAGCCAGACCGGTACCCGAACTCGTATCACAATAAAATATATAGCTGATTATGCAACTTACCGCTGCCACAGGCGTAGTGGAGAAATTGTTGCTGTTCACCAAACGAACAACACATCTCAAGTTTTTTGAGGAGTTTAATAAAGCAGAGGATAATTTGAACATAGATGAAGCCATGATTTAGCAATTATCCTTTATTTTTGAGTGAGTTTTTCAAATAGAAACTTTGAATTCGAATCGAATTAATTTTATCCCCCAAGAAAATGACAGACAGATGTCAAAATTTTCAAATTTCTTTGTTTAGTCTATGGTCTTATCATACAGTTGCCACAGATATGGTAATAAATATCGTTTCTTCTTCATTCAATTTCGTAAAGGTGGGTATCGATGAATGAAAACAAAAAGAAAAAAGATCAAGACCCCAGTTCTCGTGCTCGTGACATTTATTTTCATACCACATATTCTCGTGCTTGTGATATTTTGAAAACATGGCGGATATCACTTGAAAACCATACAAAATAACGATGTTTTAGTGATATATGTCGAATGATAATAAATGTCACGAGCACGAGAATTGGAGCCCAATTCTTGGGTTCGTGACATTTATTTTGGGGTCCAGGAGCCCAATTCTCGGGACGTGATATTTTGTCATCATACGATATATATCACCAAAACATAGTTTTTTTGTATGGTTTTCAGGTGATATCCGCCATGTTTTTTTCATATCGAAATCCACAGAATTGGGCTCCAGGACTCAGGAGCCCAATTCTCGGGACGTGATATATTGTCATCATACGATTGTATATCACTAAAATCGTTTTTTTGTATGGTTTTCAGGTGATATCCGCCATGTTTTTTTCATATCGAAATCCCGAGAAATGGGGTCCAGGACTTTTAAACTCCCAAAAAAAAATAAGTAAAAAAATTAATTCAAAATGTCCAAAAATAAGTTAAAACTACTGTTGACTGTCCTAACTCCTACCTACGACGTGAACATTTTTGGTAAACGTGCTAATTTTTTGTTAAAGCACTTATAGACCAAAATAGTGAAGTCATATACTCCTTTCGCTTTCGCATGATATGGATGACAGATGTCAAAATCTATACATTTTTCACGTTTAGTCTCTCTCTAACGTGATATCCGTAACACAGGTGCTTTATCTGTATTGGAGTCAGATCAATGTCTGCGATGTTGTGAAACATTTATTTATTATTACATTGTTATAGCTGGAGTGTTTTTATTGGTTCGATTGCAAATAAATATGTAACAATTCCACATTTGTGGGAAGAAAAAAATGATCTACGTTGATAGAACCAAACTACGTTAAAATGATTAACACCAAAAGCACTAGCACACAATGACGTCACAACTAACCATGATTCACGCGTATTTGTGTCGTACACGTCGTAGCTCGCAGCACAATGCTACGAAAGAACGTTTATAGTACACCATTTGCTACGAAAAGTTAAACGAATATATTGGTGGGTACTATTTAAGGTTGTCACCTTGCCCGACCTGTCGGTCGGGCACACTAGCGACGCCAATCGATTTTAATTTTTAGCTACTAAACCGGACCTATTTTAAACAATTTCGGGATTACAATCTCTTGGCAAACACTTATATTATTTATTAAATAACCATGCATACATGTTGGCTCCGGTTTTGTACGCGAAAAAATGATTCACGCCAAAAGTGGCCGCTTTTGTCGTGAATCAATTTTTCGCGTACAGTTTGGACCGCTAGGCTAAAATGGCACAAAGCCGGCTGTTGGAGTGACGTATATGGCCATCACGAGTTGCTCGAAAGAGGCCATACATCTACAAAGACTGCAAGAAGAATTGGGCCAGTGCCAGTCAAAAGTGAAAATTTTTAACGACAATCAAGCTGCTCAGAAGCTGGCCACTAACCCAATTATTAGCAGCAAGTCGAAGCATATAGACATCAAACGGCACTACATTAGAGAAGTCATACAAAAAGGCATGGTAGACATAATGTATCTGCGAACAGAAAATATGATCGCAGATTTATTTACGAAACCTCTACCGCGGCCTTAGTTCGAGAAGTGCCGAGATGAACTTGGACTTGTGTAGACATGGTATCCCGTGTCAAGAGGAGTGTTGGAGTGACGACCCAATGATACCAGTGCCATAGCTTATAAAGAAAACAAACAGTCTATCTTAAAGTGTCTGTTAAACTAACTGTCAAGAATATACAATATATTTAAATATTTTAATAAAATAAATAAAACACGTTATGAAAAATCGCTTTTATCATTTGCAACATCCCTGACCCCACCATACTCCGCCCATAGCGGCCACTTTGTAGGATGCACCCGTAGAGATGGATCAGAGTTACATATTGGCAACCAGCAGGATGTCGATTGAGAGGCAGGCCTAAAAAGAGATGGCGTGATAATTTTGACCCATTCTCGGGCTATTGACAAACCATCGCTACAAATAGAGTCCAACGGCGGCTTTTCAAAAAAACAATCATTTTTTTTATCATAATTTATCATTACCTCTTTCGTTAACATTTAAAGTAGGTATAAACAATTAATTCCAATTTTCTCACCATCTATACTCAGCTTTATAATGAAACCACTTTGTCTATGATTGTAATCTCTTTTATATGTATTGTATATATTATTAAGGTCTTCTGTTAATTTGAAATGATTGACATCTAAATGAACAGGAATGTGGTTGGTTTTCCTTTATTTTTTATATTTACTGTGTAATTTAAACAAGTACATTAAAAACAACAACATGCATACAATTGTTGATAATTGGAACGCAACAATTCAAATGAACGCATTGGAATTAGTGCTGCCTCTAGCGGCATATTGTGAACTAATTTACCGAATCGGCAAGCTTCGGCATTCCTCGGGCCAGTCACGCCTAGACTCGTTCGAAAAGCGAAACCAAATCATTTCACGGCGATGTACGAAGACTGATGCTCTTGTCGTGGACTCCTTGTGCAAACGGGATATTTTACTAATTAAAACGGGCTATAGTACTCGACAGAGGTATTTTTATAAGTATAATGTTGTGATTTAGGCCGTCGTTTGTGGTGTTTAGTGTTTTCAATACGAATAAGTGAGATTTATACAAATAAAGGAATACTGTGTGAAGTGGTGCAATAGTGTTACTCCGCTGTTGGATCCTGGATTTCAAAGGATTGTTACTTTATATTCAAGAGATTAATTATAATAAGGTACGTTTTATAGTTAAGGTGCATTCTTAAGCTTGTGGCGAGCGGAACGCGTGGCGTTTTATTGGAATGGCTACCGTTTATCGACTCGGTCGGTGGCGTGCGCGTTAATGGCTGACGTTTTTCTCCGTTCCGTTCGCCGTGAAAAGAAGAATGGTTACAAATACAGACGTGACCTTAATACAGAGAGAGTGATGAAAATAAAAGAGTGACGGTAATGATGTGTACAATTTTTGTGTTGATGGTGCGTAGGTGGCATGTTAGGACGTGGGTGGCTGTAGGGAATGCAGACAAGCCGCGTTGAGTTGATGTCTGACCGGTTGCGGGCAATCTGGGTGCATTTTGTCAACATTGGAATTCTTCCCGGAATTTCCGAGTTGCGTCGACGGTAGCAAACTGTAGCAAATTTGAAGTCTCCTGAACCAGTATCATGATTACGAAAGCGATGAGCCAAAGTGACTGAAATATTAAAATTGAGTGTAAATAGTGAGTCACTGATTGTGTCATCATTACCTGTTATCAGTCTACTCTATTCCGGTGTTAACTCATTCATAAAATTGCCACTAGTTACCTAACGAATATTTGCTTATATTAGATCTTCATACCAGGAAATATACTGAAAAAATATTAAGTATGTATGCTAGTTAAATACATTAACTAGAAATTGACACCACACATTTTTTTATTCTATCCCATGAAATCAAATATATTTTAAAAAGTGCACCAAAAATAGATTTATAAAGATTAAGAACCACAAGAATATTAAAGAATTAGTGAACCAACTAGTGAACTGTTTGTACTTTTACATTGAATATCTTCCTTGAATTTTCAAAAAATATGTATTTAATGTATTCGATACATAATTAAATGTTTCAGAAATTAACTAATCTTAATCTTAACAAATAATTTCTACCCATGAATAATTTGTAACTGAAATACCTAAAACTACAATTCAATTCAATTTGAACAATTCTTTCCTCAATGAAATTTAGTATGTTTCCCATTGAGGAAAGAATTGTAATTTAATTAAAGTAAGTAATTTAATTACTAGGGCTATAAATATATTTATTTGAAACATTGAACAATACTTTTGAATGGGCAGAAAATTGAATTATTTAAAAGAATTTCAGTTTCCTTTTACACAGACCCGTCAAAGTTCTTAATTTTAATTGATGACCTTGAACTAACTAGTACCTTAGAATTATATTATTCACTTTGATACTTTACCTCAATTTCCAAGTCCTATAAGCAAAAAAAATACCTTGTACCTTAGGGCTGATATTTTTATGTGTAGCCTTATATTTATTGAGATTTGAATGTTATAATCATAATCATTTATTCATTCATAAACATGGGTAAGTGTTACAAGATGTTAGAGCATGTGAAAATATTAAGACTTAACATACTTGGTATTTGGTTTTCAATGTATATATTTTGTCCCAGTAGTTGACCAACTATAATTTATGAAGAAAATGTTTCATTGTTGGCTATTTTTTATTGGCCTATTATGAAAACTTTGCAAATCAACTACCTGCCTTTTTGCAATCACTATAGATTTTCTTAACTATTTAATTACCTACATCAAACTGATAGTTATAAGCTTTAACAAGAGGTTTTTTTTTATTATTTTGCTGTCATGCTATAGGCACCCTGAAATTGACTTTAAATCAGAGTGAATTAATTTTAAAAGCCCATGAGAAGGAACCTGTTGATATCATTTATTACTTACTTGTTAGTGTTTCTAGAATAAATGCCTTTGCTGATGATGATAATGCATATTATTAGGCAGATTGATTTTGAAAAATCTTTCTCTAGTAGATATCAAAGTTGTTCTCCCGGAATAACTTATTCAACATTCTATGGAGAACTATGGAGAAAGTGTCTCATTTCTGATCCACATGGAAAAAGGCTAGAAAAGGCCCAAGCCTTCAGAAACATTAAGAAACACTTTGTTTCTTAAGTATCTATGTATTTAGAAACATTGATTGAGAAACATTGTTTTGTATACTCTGTACTTTTTAAGGTACCTATTTAAATATTTTTAAGACTATTAAGTAGGTACAGCACCTTTTTGTTATGTAATTGCCTAACAACCATTTTGAAAGCAAGTTACCTATTACTTAAATTCAGGGGTTAGGTACACATTTGATAAGTCAGAATTACATTTCCATGCTTGATTATTAAGTTGTTAAAAATTGTTGAATAGAAAACAAGTACAGTTTATTTCACATAATGTACATCACAGTATTAAACCGGCTTAGTTATAATTTACATTAGGTACATGACATTCAGAAAGAATCTTAAATATGTTTATGATAAGTTGAATAGTCATAATTCTAAAAATAGCTTTTTCATCTCCAAGTTTCCTTTTCCATTGACTAATTAATGTCATAGTATCATTCTCTACTTTGATTATGCTACGAATTTTGGACATGGCTTAACTCTTAAGGTATATGAATCAGTTATGAAATCTCAAGAGAGTCTTAACAAGGTTGTTGTTGTCCCCCTGACGTTCAAATGTCGAGATTTGGCATTACAAAAACTTAAGTTTTTGTTAGTTAATTCACTTAAAAATGTGTGAAGTTATTGATTTTTGAACTGAAATAAAACCAATGATAAAGACCCTTATAAACTATGGTGTCATAGTAAGAAATATTGAGGGGGACAAGCCCTGCAGAATACAGCAAAAAATGTTTCTGGCCGGCACTTGGACCAAAATAGGATGTCCATTATACTTATCCCAGCTGAGCCATGTAATTAACTTGCAGAACTGACATTTGGTATGCTTAGTTAGGAAATAGTCCTAGTTTAAGAGTACATTATTGGTGTGAATTATCTGCCACATTTATTTATTATCTCTTGGGATTGAATTTTGATGGTGTAATGAAATTTTTTATAAAATAAACTTAGGTACCTTTTGAAAGTGCTAGTGTCATGTTTCTTCCAATCTCTTGCACTATAGATTACTCACTCTGAAGCATATTAGTGTAAAAGTTTCACTCTTGTTACCCAACCTAAATTAATTTTTTACACTAATAAATACTCCTTGTATGAAATACCTTATTTGTATCAAAGAACATCATTCATCTTTCCTACTTTTTTCTGTTCATAGAACAGCTTTTTAGTAAATCAGTATTGTGGGATCTCTTTGAGACCATTAGAATAAATATTTTTTTATTATTTAGAACAACAACAGCCATATATTTTTTCTTACTATCAATTTTGAATCTTTACATATCCAATATGCCAACACCTGTATATCACATGAAAAGAGACAGGTATTCCTGGCCTGTATAATTATTTATTTACTTTGAGTAATATCATAGTTGCCATTTATCCATTCAAGTTATCCAATAAACTATGTCTAATCCATTGAAACTGATTAACCAGTTTGGTGGCTAATTGACTTGTCATTCATTATTTTATAGGCCATTGTTTAGCTGAAACTTTCTCTTTAAATTCATATTAAAACATCTTAAACACCTTTCTTTATTACCCTACTTGTAACAAGATTAGCTACAGATCTGCTTGTTAATCAAAACTTAAAAAATTAATTATGCTATGGGCATGGTTTTTTAGGGGATGAGGCAAACAAACAACCAGGTCACGAAATTGGAGGCAAACGAGCAAGCTATGGTCACCTGATGGTAAGTGATCACCGCCACCCATGGATATCAGCCACAACAGAAGGAGTTCAGATGCGTTGCATTGCTTTCAAATAAGTATTTTGACTAACCTGTACTGCATAACAAGAAGTTAGATTAATGATGTCTTAAAATTATTAAATTAGGCTTATAGATCAAGAATGTCTGATCCACACCAATCAACTAACTAGTCATGAGTACCTAATAGATCACGAAGCCGGGTGCGTAAAAAGCAAAATCACCTCAAACCTGACATAATTTAGAAAAAGTCGTTTTCTAAAGTGATCTGGAGTCCAATTCTCGTGCTCGTGACATTATTATCATACGACATTTAGGTATAATAAAACATAGTTTTTTTTTGTATGGACTTCATGCGACATCCGCCATGTTTTTGCATATCGACAATCCCGACTGAGAATTGGGCTCCTGATCGGGTACCTTTACCGCTTGGACACCATAATTTTGTCATTGCGCCATCGAGGTCGCCAGAATAAGCAAATATGGGTATGACCTCCTTTTTAGAAATATTTCCCACTGCCTAGTCGGAAAGATCTGCCATCCTCAAATAACTTGGAAGTTGGGAAGGGACACTGATTAGGTGCTAACTATTTGTAAAGTATTAACTTTTCGCCGTGTGGTCCCCGGCAGAGTAGAATAGGCCACCCTCACTCTTACCGAGGTGTCGTAAAAGGCGACTAAGGTAAAGCTGCTGGCATGATCATCAGCACCCAGAGAAGGAAACCTCTGCATTTATATCAAAACCCTCGCCAACCCGTCTGCCAAGCGTGGTGAGTATGGCAATTACCCCTCATGTGTTTGAGGGAGGCCCGTGCCCCAGCAGTGGGGACTTAAATGGGCTGATGATGATGATGATAAACTTTTTGAACTTAATTATCATCATTTTATTTCAATAATTTATTAGCTTGATCATCACCATTAGTCCGATAATACCCACTGCTGAGTCCTCCTTTCCCTTATGTCAATGTACCCGGTCCTAAGCTGCTCGGACCTATGTAGACCTTAACTTGTACTTATGTCACTAGAAAAATTTAAAGCTGTGTGTTAGCAGGGGTTTGAAATAAACGTTTCTTGTTGCAGGTCTCATACAAGCTCCGACCACTGCACTCACATTATGAGAGTGCGCCTTACTTGCTTATGATCTACACATAGTTGAAACAAATTTACAAGAAGTCCGTCATAACTCCACCATGTCTATTATGTGAGTATTACTTGATGTCTCAGTCTTTCGATGTGTTTAGTTTCTCCAATGTATTTTGTTTTATCGTTGCGCTACCACGTTCACTCCCTCGTTACGAACAGCATGCCAAGTTATTATTTTTTTTATTCCCCTTTTGATGATGCTGAGGCTTTCGTCGGCGTGTGACTTGTATCAGTGCACTGACCGCGTCGAGGCCGCCGGTGATCGTTCTTTCCACGTACTAACCTATTTTATAAAAGACATTTGATACACCAATCAAAACTTAGCTGTCAGCAGTTTAACAAGGTCCACGCATCATTAATCACACGTGCTCATTAATCACTGACCTTACTATTCTTAGAGTCATGGGTTATTTATTACTGCACTTCATAACTATGTTAAATACGTTAGTACTGATATCGCTTATCTGGAAAGACTGTCACTGCGCGTCGTCGCTTCAGCTCGCGAATTCGTTCCGATCGCACTGGACCTCTCCGAGCCATAGCGTGTACTCGTGCGCACCGCGTTTCGTTAAAATTTCGAATCGTATTCGGTGAAAACGGAGTTAGGCTTTCGAATAGGATCCACCGGATAGCATAGGATTCGATAGGCGAGTAGCAGGCGGCGGAACGGTGCGGTGCGATGGGATCGAAGTGTCGAAGACGCGCGCGGCTGGTCCAAGGCCGCATGCCGGGCGCGGACAGTGCGCCTGAGTGGGTGTCTCGCGTTCCAGATGCAAGGAGCGGACGGGTTCGAGTGGCGTGGCGAGCGGGCGGTGGCGCGCGCGGTAGAGTGCCGTCCACATGCCATCGCGCCATGTGGCGCGTGCTGCTGGCCCTGGGGGCCGCGTGCGCCGCCGCGCGCGCCTCGCAGGACGTGGTGCGCACCTTCACCGACCCCGTGACAGCACCGTCCTCCCAGTTCGACCACCTCGTCGTCGATCGCAACACTGGCCGAGTCTACGTCGGCGGTGTCAACAGAATCTACCAACTTTCCCCCGATCTAGAAGTCGCTCAGTCGATTGTCACCGGTCCAGTGAACGACTCTGCCTTCTGCACCTTCGACTGCCCTGCGAACTTTGTGAAGAAACCAACGGACAATGTGAACAAAGCCCTCGTAATAGACTACGCTACGAGTCGTCTCATCACTTGCGGTTCGGTGTTGCAGGGATTGTGTTCGGTGCGAAATCTGAATAACATTTCCCATGATGTGCGTGAAGTGAGAGAACCAGTGGTGGCCAACAATGCGACGGCATCGACAGTGGCATTTATTGCTCCAGGACCCCCCAATCCGCCTATGACACAAGTTATGTACGTGGGAGTAACGTTTACAGGGAATTCTCCTTACCGTTCCGAAGTTCCTACTGTGAGTAGTCGGTCCCTTGAAGATGACCGCCTGTTCATGATAGCGCGTACAGCGGTCACTACGGGTACAAGAATGTTCGTCAATTCATTATCTCGAGAACGATATCCTATAAACTATGTTTATGGCTTCAGCTCAGAAGGATTCAGCTATTTTTTGACTACTCAACTGCGGGGTGTTGGTTCAGATACATATTACAGCAAATTAGTTCGTGTGTGTCATGATGACGAGAACTATTACTCGTATACAGAAATACCAATGTCTTGTACAGGAGAAGGAGGCGGTAACTTTGGTTACAATTTGGTGCAAGCAGCTTTTGTTGGAAAGGCGGGATCAGTACTCGCTGGAGAACTAGGAATTACTGCTCAACACGACGTGCTTTTCGCTGCATTCAGTCAAAGTGAATCCATAAACACAAACACCCCTTCTGATCTCTCGGCCCTTTGTGTATACTCGCTCAAAGCTATTCGCCGCAAATTCATGCAGAATATAAAGACGTGCTTCAGTGGAAATGGTTCACGAGGTCTAGATTTCATTTCACCATCACATGCGTGTATCGGAACCAAATTGCAGTCTATTAGCGAAGATTTCTGCGGCTTAGACGTGAATACGCCTCTGGGCGGTGAGCAACCAGTTGAGGCCGTTCCAGTAGCTGTTTTCAAAAAGAGGCTTACGGCAGTTGCAGCCACTGCCACTGGGGATTACACCGTAGTGTTTGCAGGAACTGCCCAGGGCCATCTGAAGAAGATTGTCGTTGAAAGCGCGACATCAGCATTTGAATACGGAGATATCGTCGTCGATGAGGGCTCACCTGTGAACAAAGACTTGTCCTTTGATACTCAACAGATGCATTTATACGTAATGACGGAACGCAAAGTGTCCAAAGTGAAAGTTCAGGAGTGTAGCGTTTACAAATCGTGTTTAACGTGTCTTGGCGCCAAAGACCCTTACTGTGGATGGTGTTCTCTTGAAAATAAGTGCAGTCTGCGATCAGACTGTCAGGATGCAGCGAAAGATCCTCTGTATTGGATCTCGTATCGCAGCGGTCGTTGCACTACCATTACTCAAGTGACGCCAAATCAACTGCAACGAACTACGGCACGAACGTTAGACTTGTTAATTGAAAACTTACCCACTCTTAATGGACAATTCTTGTGTGCATTTACAGCTTTAGATCGTACTTTAATTACCAATGCTACTAGGAAACCTTATGGTGTTAATTGTACAACTCCGCGTACTGACACGCTCCCACCGATTCCCGCCGGTCAACATCATTTCACAGCAAAGTTGTCGGTGCGAACTACGCAGGGGCCAGATTTTGTCGCGACAAACTTTACATTCTTTGACTGCAATACGTACAGCTCATGCACTCAGTGCGTCAGTTCTTCCTTCCCGTGTGATTGGTGTGTCGACGGTCACCGTTGCACACACGATACTGCCGAGAATTGTCGAAATGATATTTTAGTCACTGGTGTTAGTAGAATCGGCCCTAGCTATCGTTCAGGTCCTGGTTTCTGCCCCACTATAAACTCAACGTCTGACGGCACAAACGAAATTTTAGTACCCTCCGGTGTAAAAAAAGCCATAAAGGTAAAAGTCCACATAATCGGCCAATTTATAGTTCAAACTAGATTTGTATGTCAATTTAATATAGAAGGTCGTGTAACGCATGTCAACGCTCAACTTCTAGCAGATACCATTTATTGTGAGGCAGTTGAGTTTACGTATACCTCGCGTGCACCTAATATTACTGCGTCGTTCGCCGTTATCTGGGGTGGTTCTAAACCTTTGGATAACCCCGATAATACCCACATTCTCATTTACCGTTGTAATGATATGGCTGATAATTGTGGCATGTGTCTAGCGCTTCCGGAGAAATTCGGGTGCGGTTGGTGTCAAGGGTCTGATCGATGTGAGGTTCAAGAACAATGCGGAGCTCCGAGTGTGTGGTTGAATCGTACTCAAACTTGTCCGAATCCAGAAATTCATTTGTTCAAACCACAGCTTGGTCCTTGGGATGGAGGCACTAACATTACCATCGAAGGTATTAATCTAGGTCGTAATATATCAGATATTTATAATGGCGTTACAATAGCAGGAATTAAGTGTCAACCGATAATAGAGTTGTATGTTAAAACTAGGCGCATTGTTTGCACTGTAGACGGGCCGGGTGAAGAGGTGCCCCGGGACGGCCCTGTGGTCGTCAGGGTTGCCGACTATCGCGGTGAATCTAAGCATCACTACGCATTCGTAAATCCCAAAATCAATTCAATCCAACCTAAATATGGTCCACAATCCGGTGGAACGAAACTACGAATCACAGGTGAATATCTCAATGCTGGAAGTAATATTCAAGCTTTTATTGATGAGTTACCTTGTGCTATACTGTCCGTATCGCATGAGGAAGCTGTTTGCAGAACCAGTCATTCTTATCAATTGAAAATGGGTACATTACGAATGCGTTTTGATAACGGAATGCGAACATTGGAGCGTGAAAAGTTTGAATACATAGAAGATCCAGTTGTCGTGTCCGTTGAATCTGGTCCGCCCCTCATGTCGCAACGCAAACAACCAAAAGGCATTCCATCCGGAGGAATAAACATAAAAGTAATAGGTCGTAATTTCCATTCAATTCAGTTCCCACAAATTTACGTTTATCACGATAACCGCCCATACATAGCCCCGTGTCACCGACTCGACTTCCAAACTCAACTTATTTGTGAATCTCCTGGCATAGAAAGCGCTGGCTTAAATCTCGACATGGACAGACCTCTCGAATTAGAGTACGGTTTTAATATGGACGACGTACTGAGCGTACAAAATCTCACCTCCAAGACTGGTGATGCATTTTTGCTTTACCCTGATCCATTTTATGAAAAATTTGATGAGGACGTCAAGTATTATAAGTCTGAATATTTAACTATTAATGGTCAAAATTTAGATAGGGCGTGTACGGAACAGGATGTGGAAGTGTATATAGGCAAAAGTTTGTGTAATGTAACCTCTCTTTCGAGACACCAATTGACTTGCCGCCCTCCGTCGCGAGATGAGCTGCCGGACGGCGTTGACACACCCGAAGTGGTGGTCAAAGTAGGCCGCGCCCTCACGTTCAAGATAGGGAAACTATCTTACTCGTCACAGGCCGGCCTGCAGGCTGCAATTGGCAAGCCAGTATTATTCGGCGTTATTGCCAGTATAGTGATACTCATTTTAGTGTTTGTCGTTTTTCTAGTTATGTATAGGAGAAAATCAACTGAAAATATTAGGGTATTAAAGAATATGCAAGAACAAATGGATATTTTAGAATTAAGGGTCGCTGCTGAGTGTAAGGAGGCGTTTGCCGAGTTGCAAACTGAGATGACAGATTTGACAGGAGACGTAACTGGCGGTATTCCGTTCCTAGACTACCGCACTTACGCCATGAAAATTTTGTTCCCTAACATTGACGACCATGCCGTCCTGCAGTGGGAACGTCCAGAGCTTATTAGAAAAGAGAAGGGTCTCCGAATGTTTGGACAGTTAATTATGAACAAAACATTCCTTTTATTATTTATTCGTACTTTAGAAAGCAACAGATATTTCTCCATGCGCGATCGTGTAAACGTAGCGTCACTTATCATGGTTACTTTGCAAAGTAAAATGGAGTATTGTACTGATGTATTAAAGACATTGCTAGCAGAGCTGATAGAGAAATGTATGGAGGGTAAGAGTCACCCGAAATTATTGTTGAGGCGGACCGAAAGCGTTGCAGAGAAAATGTTAAGCGCTTGGTTTACTTTCCTATTGTACAAATTCCTACGCGAATGCGCTGGCGAACCGCTTTATCTTTTGTTTAGGTCGATGAAAGGTCAGGTAGACAAAGGCCCTGTGGACGCAATAACCTCTGAGGCGCGATATTCTCTCAGCGAAGAGAAACTCATTAGGCAGTCGATCGATTTTAAAGCAATATCTGTCAGTGTATCGATATCACAACAAACCATTTTCGTTAGTGGTTTAGAGGCTACTACAGAGAACGTGCACGTAAAAGTTCTCGACTGTGATACGATAAGTCAGGTGAAGGAAAAATGTTTAGATGCCATTTACCGTGCTACTCCATACTCCCAAAGACCTAGTCGTGACGACCTTGACTTGGAATGGCGCACTGGGGCTTGTGGTCGATTAATTCTGTATGACGAGGATAGTACCACGAAATGCGAAGGCGAATGGCGCAAGCTCAATACGCTAAATCACTACCGCGTGCCAGACGGCGCTTGCCTCAGTCTTGTCGCGAAGCAGAGCTCCGTTTACAATCTCTCCAACATGGAGAAAAACGATAAATCACACACTTACGAGACTCTGAATCGCGGTAAATATGGCTCGGCTAGTCCGCCGGCGAGCCCACTCAAGTACGATCACGGCGGAGCCTTCAAGTACTGGCACCTCGTTAGGCACCACGACGGTGATGCTCACAAAGAGGGGGAGCGTGGGAATAAAATGGTCTCGGAAATATATCTGACGCGACTCCTCGCTACCAAAGGCACGCTGCAAAAATTCGTCGATGATTTATTCGAAACTATTTTTAGCACTGCGCATCGCGGCTCCGCGTTACCTCTAGCCATAAAATACATGTTCGATTTCCTTGACGATCAAGCGCTACAACACACAATCTCCGATCCCGAGGTAGTTCACACTTGGAAGAGCAATTCCCTTCCGCTGCGCTTCTGGGTTAATCTGATTAAGAATCCTAACTTTGTATTCGATGTTCACAAGTCTAATACGGTAGATTCTTGCTTGTCTGTTATCGCGCAAACGTTTATGGACTCATGCTCGACGTCTGATCACATTCTCGGCAAAGATTCACCTTCGTCTAAGCTTTTGTACGCGAAAGATATTCCGGTTTACAAAGAGTGGGTAGAGCGTTACTACGCCGATATTAAGTTGATGCCGGCGATATCCGACCAGGACATGAATGCTATGCTAGCGGAGGAATCGCGCCTCCATACCAAGGAATTCAACACGAACTGCGCGCTCAATGAGCTGTACTCGTACGCTGTCAAGTACAACGAGCAGCTGATGGTGACGCTCGAGGAGGACGAGTTCTCGCAGAAGCAGCGGCTCGCGTACCGCCTCGAGCAGGTCCACGGCCTCATGACGCACGATTACAACGTGTGATCTGGTTACTCCACTGAGGCTCGTGACACCGACCCCACCGCCCTGTATATAAAGCCCTCGCACATATCTCTGCCGGCAACATTTGTATATATTAGATAGTGTACAGTCTTAATATTGTAATTTTGTATAATTTCAGCGATCCGATTTTTTTTAATTTTATATAAATGAATTTTGTATTGATTTTACACGACGAACTCGGCCGGCCGCGGTCGTGCCACAGTATGCATCGTAAACTAAAATTGTGTATGTCTGTCTATGTGTGCTCGCGTCGTACGAGTTAATGTTACGTCGATCGGTGTAAAATGTGTGTCGCAAAAGAAAACGCATGTGAGCTCGTCGGCGAGCGACAAGTATCGCTCGCCGACGGGCGAATTTTTAAATTTGTACTCGCAATCTACTTAACGAAATAACCGAAAGTGAACCAGTGAACAATTCCATTAATAAATATCGTCGAATGTATGTCTTGTGTTTGATTGTGAACGACGGCGCAGTGCCATTGTCCGCGCACGACGAAAGCCCCCGCGTCAGGCAGCTGTCGGCAGGGAGAACGCGGCACGGTGCCATCTCGCCTCTCGCTAGCTCACGGAACCCCCCCGGTCGGTCACTCGGTGTTAGCACTCATCATTCATGTCACACATCATCGTGTTTGTGGTTCGTTTGCCTGGCCTTGAGGGTTTCGTGGGCGCAGGTCGTTTGGCGAGAAGGTCAAAGATGAACCGACGCGGCCCTGCTGTTTCAGTCGGTACGTGCGGATCGCGGCCCGAACGACATTCGTGATCGTGAACAACATATACTGCATCCCCGCTTACGTCGTGTGGATGATGGCGCTGCGCCTCGTGAGACCCTTGTACGCCCCCCTCTATTGGAAGATCGAAGGACTCATGTATCACTGGCTGTTGGCGATGGTGTCATTGTGGTCCTGGGCGGCGGGATATGAACGTAAGTCCTTTCCATCTTCGGAGGCGTGCCATGATGACTCACCCGGCGGATTAGGAAAATTCTTTTAAGAGACATCTACTACGCATGCGTTCAACTGTGAACAGAATAATTAATGTATTGTGCCGCGTTTCACCATTCAGATTGCGTTTATGATAAGCAAAACAACGACTATGGAGTGTATATCTAAGTTAACTTTTACCATTGTTCTTTTTGTTACTACCATTTGTAGCGTTTACTTTTACACGATAGTTGATTGTCAGCATGGCGCGTCTCCAAAATTATACACAACAAAATAATAACTGTTTTTGGAAGAACTCTCTTTAAGTGGATGCAAAAATGCGAATACGGCTCAGTTTTCTCAGATGATTTAGTTTGTTATGAAATATATCGCAATGAATCTACAAAAAGATTTCCTCATGTATCGGTTCATATTATGACGAGGAAACATAATACATGCTGCAAATCAGCAATCATTAATTTCTTGTTACTGCTGACGCAAGACCACGTGACCGAGCAAAGGTAAGTATCAGCAAATGAGTTATCCAATCAACTGCAGTGGAATGTTAAAATACGGAATCTGGTAAGGTCATTAACATTATAGGTACTTAAAATGCACATTCCTTTCAATACAAACGATTCGTCGAAACTTGATTATGGAGAATGAATGATGCTATATCGATTTGGTTTCCTTTAGATAATATTTTGGCAATAAAATGCTTCAACTTAATGAACATTTCGTACATATTTTCTTTACTTTATTCAGGCAAAATATTTGCTTTTTAGGCGATTAGTTCTTTGAGTCTACATGCCTAATAAGATGGAATGTAATATTATTTCATGAAAAATGAAATGAAAGGCAGGCGGAATTTGTCCCTATTTAGGCTTCTGATAAACTTGTTGATATTCTTCGATTTTTTCGCGACTTATTACATTGATGTTCACGTCTTATCACGGACTACTTATTTTTAAATATTTGCTCTAGATTCACATTACACACGATATGGAACATTCACACACAGTCTATCAGGTGGTGATATCTTGCAAAAAAGATTAAGTATATTATAGTTACTGTGGGTGATATCAGCTTTGACCTCATGAGTCATGATGAAGCATCATTCTTTACCTGGATTTATTCATGTTACACCTTGTAGAAAAATTATGTCATATATTTATTCTTTTTAAAAGAAAAATGCGTCGTCATAATGTACATATTTAGATGATGTAATAGCTCTGGATATCTAAGTTCTTTTTAGGCATCCATGACTTATTCTATTACTCATAATAATTACCTGCGTTCCTGATCATGAGTAACAATTGTTTAGTCATTACTTATCTAACCTTAATTGCTTTCTGTACTATGGTTTAAAAGCTTAATTAGCAAACTTAACTTTTTAGCTAATCGCTGATTTGCGATGATTAGATCATTGTCATGTAACTCAACTTATTATTCATGATATAAATTGCACGCATGATTTAAGGTCTGGTTTTAACAACATTTTTATATTTAATCGCTGTTGTAACAGAAAGCACATTAAAATTACACCCGAGGCTCCATTGTTTCCTGGGGCGCGTCAAAACCTGTTAATTTAGTCGTAGACGACAAAGCGAATTACCAATCTGATTTGCAGATAAAGCCTTGCGCAAGCGTCCAAATTAGGTTTCGTGTGTGCCAGTAATTGATTTTCGTAGCAAATCCGTCAATGGAACAATGGTATTTCGACACTGTTACGTAGCCAGCGATCGAATTGGAGACCGGTCGCGCAGTGAGCCGTATTGACCTTAGTGAGTGTAGTTTATGCCGGGCCGGCGGAGGACGGTCGATGACCGATCGCTCCCCCCTGCCCGGCGCTAGGAATGCCGCCCCCCCACTCGTCATGTCACGTTGCATTTCGAGTGGCGAATTTGCATGTTGCTACGGCCTCGCACACATCCGATCGTTCAATGCTTCGACGTTTTATCCCGCGTGGTTCATGGAGAAAGCGCGTGAAAGTACCTTTGTCGGTACGTTTTTCGCCTGAATTCGCTGCGGCTAGCTGGTTCACATCGTTATCTCGCAACAGCCGAAACATTGCGTGTTTGAATATAGATCGCATTCGACATGTCTTGTGGCAATAGCAAATTGTTTTTTGTTTCATAAAAATAATTATGGTTAATAGCCATTATTATGCGGATATCATTATTAGCATTGATATTCGACGATTATCAAAGATGACGTTAATGAGGAGGAAATAACTCGTAGTTTTACGTTCTAGTATAACAATTGTTTAGAAATGAAACGCAGTATCATGATTCAATGTTACATCTCTAAAGATGTCAATAAATAGAATAACCTTGCATCTACTCTACTATGGCACTTTAAGTCTATGAATTTACATTTTTATATCTTCAAACTCCTACCTTGGCCTGATTAACAGACCAGTTATTGTTATTTATTATACAAAGCAATATGGAAAATGACCTTATTCGTAATTCGTTACGGAAGGGGTCTTGTTAGCGGTTCTTTTACAGTTAAACAATTTTAATTGAATCTCATTTCAATATAATTTCAGAAAAGGTGTTTTGTAGAATAAGAAATAGGATAAACTGTATAAAACGAATAAGTTAGGTAGCAGAAAAGTAGCATGCAACGGAAAGCTATTTATTTTCATAGATTTACTTTATGGTTCTTTACTGACACATTTTCTCAAAAAATCCTGTACCTACTCGTTTATACGTTACTTGTTCATGTTAATTTCTTGTTGTAATACAAGTAAGTCTCAGAAAGATGTTTCTAAATCCTCCTGTAACTCTAGATGTAACCTTTCAGCCATCACCAGAACTGGTTTCGCCCCCCCAGGCTCTCTCAGGCATTCAGTGCCATTCTCGACTGCTATGTTGCCCTCGTCGCATGAAACATAACACCTTCATTCACCAGCGAAACATAATATACCCGAGCTAACAATATCAATATGGTTGGAATTCTGATCACGCACAGATGGATTAACATTGAAAGACGAAACGCGCTTAACTGAAATATATTCCGATCCACCTACGTGGTCATTATTTCTGATTGCGACATGCCTCGGTGTTATGAAGTCCTTTGTTACTCCACATCCTCCGATTGTCGCGGCCCGGAGTCAAATTGGAACCTTCCTGCGGTTGAGTGGACACGCCGAGTCTCGTTTGTAATTGCAGATGCTCTGTACACCTTCCGAGACCGTTTACTGAGCGGTCAGATGTTCCATGGGATGCAGCAGCTGTCGCCGTCTAATTTGATAATTACGTTTAACATGCAAAGTTGATCTAGGAACGTCTGACTCTTATAAACATTGCAGATATACAGGTTTTATAAAACCAGACCAGAATTTCAAAAGCCGTTTTAACCGACGATGGAAACGTAACGCTTATCATGCTTATACATATATCGATGACCTAAAGTTCCGCTGCAGAGGAATTTTAAAATTATTAACTGGTCGAGCAAGCGTCCTACGTTCTCAACTTGTTCATTCACGTTTCGGCTGCATATTCCGATATGATATGAATGACTCATACTTACACAGTTTTGTACATTGTTCATTGATTGTGTTAGCTTTGCGTGGTTAATAATCTCAATAATAAACAGATGATTCACTTTCCGGTGCGTTTTGTTAGCGTTTACGGATGTTTTTGAAACCAGTTAGGTTTCCTGAAGTGAATTGATCACATGTTAGGTAACGTAGCCCATAATTTGTAATTGTAACACGTTGCCTAAGTAATAGAAAATCCGCCTTTACAGCCTTTTAATAAAGCTTATAAGTGGTTATGGTTAACTATTCGCTTCCACGGAAAACGGATAAATTTGCTGTAATGGCATAAGTGGTGTTGCATTTGATCGCAAATGTACTAACTTTTTAATGATACAAGATTGAAAGTAAACATAGGTCGACTTATTTTAATGCCAGTAAAAACGTCTTGAAGGCTGAATAAATATTGTTGTGTAGATCAGGATTGGCAAATGTTCAAATACTGAATGACATAAGAAACTGTTTATTTTGCACGTACATTCACATATTGTACGCTAATAGCAGAACTTTGAAATGTTCTTCCGTTTTTAGTGACCTAATTTGTAACTTTTTTGTGCAATAAAGAGTCTAAAATCTGTCTATTTGTTTCCATTCAGTTTTATCATACTTTATTTATACACATATTATCAGTCCTTAACATAACCGCTCGCCCAAGTTCTGTATTGTTGTTCTGCAATCTCTAAATTGTATTTCATGAATTATTGAAACTCTCACCCGAGTGAACCGTCTAAATCATTCTGAAAGGTTTCTCGGAGCCACTGACGTGTAGTGTAGCACACTACCTACGGTTTATCTTGCACAACAGTTACATTTGAAATTGAGATACTATCAGGATTTGTTGTTTCCGCTTTAGAAATGTAGATGGGCGTCCCGGCGCGTCCTCGTTTTAAACAGTAATTCTGTGCAGCAAGGACGGCTTCTACCGCGATATCCGATTAGTCCGAGTGGCGGCATTACGACTGTAAGTATAGTGGTATAGTGGTTGAAGTCCGCAACATTACGAGTACAGCGGTCGAACTGCCATGTTACACAGTACCGGCTTGCCGACTACTCGCGTGCTCCGTAACAAAGAACTGGTTTGTGTTTGCGCCCAACTGCGGTTTTATAGACTATCCTTCAACGAGAATAAAGTACCTACTGCTAATTTTAGAATTAATGCGTCAAGCATGTTCGCAATTGGTAGCAGTCACTTGATCTAGACTTACAGATCGACGTCTAGATAAGGTTTGGCTGATAAAAGTAAGATTGTAAGCTAGATAAGGTTTGGTTGATTGCTGTAATGGTTGTATCTCCTTTTGGTTCAGCAAACTTTGAGACAAGATACACAAGAGAAATTCAGGAAATGGCTTGAGTGTATTTCAAGAAATCCATCTGAGTTTGAACAGAGATTTTCAACTGTATTGCTCAGTTACAGAGTTAAGATTTGCATTCGTTGACCTCGTATCGAGCTGCAAACGAATAAACATGTGCGTACATTAGTTTACCACAAAAGCAGTAGAGCAGAGCGCGAACTCTTGCAATAAAACCACATCGGTGTTGTATTGTGGTCTGCCCAACTTTCTCGCCAATCTCCGGCGGGCGACATACGTGTGCGTGAGTGAGCATCGACGTAACACAACATGTGTGCCCCACGCGCTTGTTTGCAAGCTTAGCAGCCGAAGCATTGGCCTGTCAATGTAGACTGAGGCATGTAGAATCATATTTTTCGTCCACAACATCGTTGAAGCGACATTCTAAAAATAAAGTCATTTTATCTCCGCACGTTTCGAGGACACGTGTCGGATTCCGAGCTGAGTTGCATCTCTTTTGTGTTTTAGACATTTTATTGCACGAGTAAATCATTGTGATTCGTTTATTTACTGAAATTACTCACACTTTATAAGCGAACACTGAGAACGAAATATAATTAAACGCGACTGAATCATAACGACCGGAAAGTTGACAAAAATAAAAATGACTTCAAATGTTGCGATGAATGATTTTACAATAACGCGTTTTAAAATATGTTTTCATTATTTGAATTTAGTCGAAAGTGTACACTATGATTTCGAAATAAGTTTGTGCCAATAATTCAATTACTCGGGTTCTGTGTGTAAATCAACTTCGAAACCGTTTTAAACGATTTTCACGCCCATACAACTCATGTTTGCTTACGATCTTGTGTAATAGTTTCTTTTGACCTTTCCTATTTTAGTATTACCTTAAACAGAGTTATTTCTTCGGCATTTAGCTGTTCCATGTTATAATTAGTGTCAGTTTGTTTATTATTCAGAACGCCAGCAATGGTCTGGTCTGGTGCATGTCTCCGTTTGCGCCTGCGCACAGAACCCGTTAAGCCCGTGGTGATAACTGTTGTATAAATAACCCACCCCCGAGTACAGGCTTTGTTTGCTTACTTTTAAAACAATTTCGAATTCTGACAGAGACCAGAATGTTGGTAAAGTTTGCCGCCGTGATAGTAGCCATTTTATTTTGCATCCAACTTTTGGGCAGGTACCTACTCTAAGTACCCCCTTAGAGTACCGAGTAGGCACGGACGACATAAATATATCTTATGATTTGTATCTTGAAATTAAACCTCACACAGCTTAATCATTTTGGTTTAGTAACATGTTAAAATATCCTTACCTACTACTAAAATATGTGAGAAGTAACTGGATTGAGAAACGAGCCCTTGCACAAAATGTAATAATTATTTTTCTAATAGATCTATTTTGTTAAATTTAAGATGTGTTTCTGAATGGAGACGAAATTAATGATGCGTCAGATACACATGGGCAAGTAGAGACATTAAAAACCGCTCTTAATCCACGTCAGCGAAATAATTAAAACTATCTATGAGAACTAACATCATTACTTTTATGCAGCCCATTTGTCTGTTGAAAGTATTCAAAATATTTAATTCATTCAATGTCTCAAGCAAGGGTGAGTGTGAGAGACAAAACCGGTTGACGTTTCGGGAATCCAATCCTTAAACGTGCGGGTTGTTTTTTAGTAAATACATGTGACGATGAGTGTTTTACCCGGAATCCTGCCGAACCAGACTGTGATGATTGATGACAACCGTTCCGAGCCATTGGCGGTGATGGTAATGAAACTCCTAAAGGGATCGCTTGTTTATATTCTGCATTGGGAACGTTTAAATGACGCATCATTCAGTAGAAGGATTTCAACAGCTCGTTATAAAGTTTCAAGGATCAAGTGTTGACTTTGAAACTGATGGCTTTTTAATGCAAACGGTATTTGGCCAAATGTGAGATTTCAAAGGAGCAATTGTGTTTTTGTTCTTTAATTGCTTCTTGTTTCTGATTGATTGATGGAATAAATACTAAATAAAATAATATCCTTTTGGGTCATTTGACTTTATAAATAGGTCTCATGTTACTTGTTATTTTCATGTACCTTAGCAATATAGGTACTTAGTTGTCATTCTGACATTTCGATATCAAGTCAGTCAGGGGTGGGGTCATATGCTTTATTTATCAGATAGATGTTTTCAATTTGATTAGATAGCATTAAAATTACATTTGATGTGGTATAATCCTGATGCAATTACACTAATAACTTATAATTCTTAGAAAGTCACGATCACTAATGATCATGCATATTTCTGATAAAGGTGGTGGTTTCAAGCTCTCGTGCTTTTACTTCTAAGCGTTTTTTATACCCATAAAAGACCATAGGTCCTACCTGCCTTTGTAAGGGACACGATTTCTCAGATGGAAACGTGCACGGACTTGATCATGCGCCCTCCCTTTCAAAAGCCCCCAGTTAGAGTGAGCACGACGTAATAGCGGCGTTGTTCATAACGGAATGAACCGAGAGGTATGCCACAATCAAGAAATAATTGGTGGCGTATTTTTTTCTGTCTAGTTTGTAATAGTTGCGTGTACCAAATTATTCCCCGGTAGTTGTAGACGTAATGCTCAAGAGTTATGAGCAATTTCGACTATTAATGGCTCAATTTATTTTACAATTTGACCGACGAGTGTCAAAGTGATTGTCGTGTGAGGTTCTCACGTGCTGTTTCTTTGAATTTATTGCGTAATTGCTCATCTAAAAGTCAAAGTTAAGGTTAACTCTTCGGAGTAAGCCTACTGAATATTAATGAAATACCCAAATCTTGTACCGGTAGCCTCAATCCGGTTGAATGAGGTAAACATAGCTGTTTGTCTGTGTTCACTATTGTATGACATGACAACTATTTTATTCTTTGACTTAAAATTCCATAATGATTGAAAATAATAACTTCATTCATATATTTAACTAGATAGTTGAATATTTTACAAACATTTTTAATATTTATGTTGTGAAATAAGACGTTCTTATAATTTTTCAAAAACATTTCTTCATTACTGAAATTCATTAACGTGAAGGTTTTCATCTTTGTACATATGAGATACTTACATAAAGCTTGAAAGTGAGAAACCAATTAGGAGGATTAGTTACCTACCATACACTAAATACTTTTTGCCAGTTGCCGTAACAACAAACGTAGTTTTGCTTTCTAGTATTTTTGTTTTTGTAGTTTAGTTTTCTGATACGATGACGCAGGGAGACTCCGAGCATAGCCCTCTCCATTGCTCTGTGGGTGACTTTGAGTATCAGAAAGAAATGATAAGATCCGCATTAGAACTAAGGTCACTGACATAGCCCAAATTATCGCATGCCTCAAGTGGCAATGGGCAGGGCACATAGCGAGAGAACAGACGGCCGTTGGGGCGGAAAGGTCCTCGAGTTGAGGCCACATGCAGGAAGTCGCAGCCGTGGCAGGCCTCCTACAAGGTGGACCGACGATCTGGTGAAGATCGCGGGAACCCATTGTATGCGGGCGGCACAGGACCGATCTGTGTGGAGAACATTGGGGGAGGCCTATGTCCGGCAGTGGACGTCTATTGGCTGAAATGATGATGATGAGTTTAGTTTTTAACTCGAAGTGAATATTATTCCCCGTATTTTTCAGAAGCACCTTATTTGCAAGTCTTCCATCTATTCAAAAACCCTGCCAAGTGTAATTCCAATCGTGCCTAACGCTTTCACCCATTACCATTGAGAAACTTCCCGATAATGTTTAAGTTCCAGGACTAACGAGGAAGTTTGGCGGTTTATTGGATAACAATAATCCAGTTTGGACTTGTGATTGAGGTCAGCCGGGTCGCTTGGTGTAAGTTCGGCCGTTTAAGCCTAATAAATTGGACGATGAATAAGTAGGTGTTTTTTGTTTATTTCGTTCACAATAGGTGTTGTGTTTGTTACTCAATGATGTTTGACTTGGCTCAAAAATTCAAAAGGATTTGCACATTATATCTGGTATTTCGGAATGTATACTAGCACCAGGCATACTGATACTTATCGAGAGACATAGTTTACTAGATAGATTTCAATCTCCGACTTAAAGATGTTAGACAAAACTATTGAAAATTGAAAATACCTATTGAAAATTGCTATAATAGCAGGTAATAATAATATCCTCCAACCGATTACGGCTACGGCGGCCAATCTCAATGATCAGCCAAGTACGCAGGATATATTATAGTGCTCAAGTGTGTGCGCAAACACAAATGCACTCTTTATTCCCTTACCCTTATATTCCGATGGGACACCAGCATGACACGACCGGAGAGATTGGGCGTAGGACCAACGGCTTAACGTGCTTTCCGAGGCACGGGTATACAATACCGCCAACTTCCAGACTCCGGGCTGTCACTAAGAATTTCTTACCGAAAACTTAGGTACAAATTTTTGGCCCGAACCGGGGATCGACCGGACCAGGGACCTCTTGCGCAGCCGTCGCTTTATAGTGCGACCCACTAGCCACTGCGCTACCGAGGCAGTCTGCAAATAGCACGATCTAAATACTATTGTAAGTATGCGGAACAACGACACGACACATTTTATTTGATTAAGTGTTTAAGCTACTTGTTCGAAATCAGGTCAATGTATGCGATTTTGTTTGATTGTATTATTTAAATGACGGGAAACATCATCATCATCATCAGCAACCCAGACTCGTCCACTGCTGGACATAAGTCTCCCCTAATGCACGCTACTGCTCCCGATTTTCGGCCACTCTCATCCAGCCCACACCAGCCAGCCTTCGAATGTCATCATCCCATCTTGTCGCAGGGCGTCCTACACTACGCTTACCGAGTCGCGGTCTCGACTCAAGGACTTTACGGCTCCAACGGCTGTCAGTTCTGCGGCTAATATGACCAGCCCACTGCCACTTCAGTTTGCTAATTCGGTGGGCTATGTCGGGAATATTTCATATTAAAGTAAAATTTGTACAATCAGTAATTTACGTTCAAATCGAAATTGGTAGGGTAGCATAACAATTTAAACATCTACATTGATCTTACGTACAGGGTGTATCTGTGGACACTTACATCCCTTTAACCACGTGTTCTACCAACCATTCCGAGCAACATTTGTTCTACGACTTTTGAAATTCGTCGAAATATTTTTCGAATCCTCCTACAAAATGACCAAGTCACGTGACCGACTTTGTATGAAAAGTTGAAATATTTTTATGCGAATTTCCAAAAGTCACAGAACAAATGGTTTTGTTGATGGAACTCGTGGTTAAAGGGATGTAAATGTTCACAGATACACTCTGTATATTCTAAAGATTTCTGACAGTTAGAAATCTTTAGAATATACAGGGTGGATCTGTTTACCTAATTGTGTACATTTCTGTATTATCAATTTTCCTTACTAAGTACATCTGTTAATCTCGTAAATTGTATTGGGCTGCATAAACATATGGTTGACCAGCGTTAAAACAACTTCTTTTCAATGATGATTGGACGTTTTGTTTTGTACAAATTATAGTTACGTGTTCGTGTTCAGAATCAATTTGCATTGACATTGACAGCATTATTCTACCTTCATTATATTGCTGGTTTATCAGCTACAATCTTATTCTATTCTAGCATTGTCTATTCGTGTAGAAAATAGTTCATCGTTCATCATCTTTGTTTGTTTTGTAAGTAACAAATTCTTATTAGGTTTTTTTTCTGTTTAATTGAAATGGAAAGGAAAGATTCGTCACTTCATCGTCAGCCCATTTAAGTCTCCACTGCTGGGGCACGGGCCTCCCTCAATCACATGAGAGGTAATTGCCATACTCACCACGCTTGGCAGACGGGCTTGGCGAGGGTTTTGATATAAATGCAGAGTTTTCCTTCTCTGGGTGCTGATGATCATGCCAGCAGCTTTACCTTAGTCGTCTTTTACGACACCCCGGTAAGAAAGAGGGCGGCCTATTCTACTCAGCCGGGGACCACACGGCCAATTCGTCACTTGGTTAACATTTTCTATGCTCTTTTTATTCTCTATGATTAAGTATACTTTGTCGTTTACTCATGAGGTAAATCCGCGTGCAAGCCTTTAATTTCATGAACGTCGTTTTATGGTCATGAATTTGACCCTGTTGTCAAATGGCTTATTATTAAGTTTATCATTAAGTAGTCTTTGCCTTACTCTATGATTTTAACTATGAATTTAACCTAGGTCATAATGTTTACTTCTAAGAGTACTTACTTTTTAATATGGTATACACATCACTTTAATATTTTCACCAACACTAGAAACTTAAATTCTCCTTAAAACCTTGTGTCATGTATTTCTAGCAAAAAAATTTTTGTTTGTTTGTTTAAATTCCTCTCGATGTTTTCTCTGAGCGCAGTGCATAGAAAAAAGCAAAAGGAGTTAAAAGTATTAAATTAGGATTCTATTAATAGATTCTTTTTATATTCTTAATATTACGACAGTGTTGTGTATAAATAATATTTTTTGAGCCTATGACCGAGAACTAAGAACCTGCAACCTCCCGTTTGTGATAATAGAAGGCGAACGTTCGTATCCACTGAGTTATGTAAGAATCAATCGTCCGTTCAATCATTGCTTGCTTGCACCACTGAGTCTGCATAAAAACTAGAGTAGGCTACTTTCCTAAGTGCAAATGCACTTTCTCCTTTGTGTTTAGCGGCAAACTCCTGTTCAACAATTTTACTAATGTGCACTTTCCTTCATCGTTCTTGACGCTTACAGCCAAGGAATAGAACGCAATGCCTGCTTTTGTTCCGCCAATTTTAAAAGTGCCCATAGCCTGCTTCTAAGTAAGATCGCTTCACCGTAGTCTTTTTCTCATTTACAGAGATCAATGTGCAAGCCCATTATCAAAAGAAAAAATATAATTATATATGTATTGTAATATATTAATGAATGTCTTCAAAACATTCAAGGTGACCGTTATGTTATTGTATCCCACCCACTTCAATCTGAGTTTGGTTGATATCATGTCTGTTTTTATTTTTTGGGGTTGTTCTTATGACAGTTAAATTATGCTCTTATACTGACCCTACTGATGATGATGCTGTACAGTCAGCAACTGAACATTTATGTTTTTGTGGCGTTCTTCATCAAGCAGTCTTCATTCCACGTGTAAAATGTCTTGCTTGTGCATTACAAATGTCCTCACGCTAGCAAATAGGTCAATTTTTGAAGAGGAAACGGAAGAAGATGGCACATTATTTAACTCATGTCTTTATTGTGCGTTAACGATGCAAAGAACATTAAACATCCCAAGCACAAACTCCTTTGATACAAGCTTAAGTCACCGACATCCTGTATTCCTGTCATACCCCATCCTTCCGCACCATCCGTAACTCCAGAAAACTCCAATGAACATGCCAGTATCGAAAGCCACCCTGAAATTTACAGCTCCTTCATTTCAATTCATCTGCCAATTAAAAACGGATCCCCGAAACCCGTAACCGGATTCGGCGGCCCACTCCTCAACTTTCGAGTGGTCGGCCTTTGAATTGCTTAATTACATTCCTTATCGGCTGCTATCGTTGAAGGTTAATTGCGAACTGGGATTTATATTTTAAACGACTATTTTGGTGAAAGAATCTGATGGAGCGCCGCTGTAGACAAAAATGTCAAGTTACGGTGAGTAGGTAGGTACTAAGGCTACAATAGAACAAAGGATAAGTACTTAATTTTCGTAGACCTGTCAAATATCTTCGAGCTAGTTCTAAATTTATTAGTGCAGCATTGGAGTCTTTATCAGGTAGTTAACTCTATACTGCGCTGCGGAGTGTAATAAAGTGTTTCCAGACTTCATTCATTTGATGCTTAGGACAATCGCCAGTCAAATCGCCATTTATCAAAGTTGGACCCTGATAGTATTGATGTTCTTATCTTTGTATTAGGTACCAGAAATAAGATATTCTAACACCCAAACTCTGACTGAACAAAAGGAAACGTTGGTTCTAGTAAAAATAGAAGTTACACGACCCTTGAATATAGCTTGAAGCAGTGTCATTACTGAAAACGTCATCGGGCTGATCTAACATCTATAAATCGGTTGAGAAAGACTGGCGATTCTATCTATTGATTTTGCTTGAGACCGCTGAGGTCATTGCACCAGGCTCCAAAAGGAATTCCAAATAATGCCACCAATGGCATCAATGTGGGTCTTGGTAGGTACTAAAAAGAAACCTACATTTATATTTTAACAAGGAAATGACCCAAGATTAGCCAGCTTCCGTACTCATAACGATTATTATTATGAATGATGACTGTTCTGTTGGCTGAGGAAGGTCTACTTTCACGAAGCCTAGTTTTTTGTTTATTCGTATCACAAACCAACGGATTCCGACATCCTGCCAGGATGCCTGTCCGGCTGGCCGTATGCATATTTACTTACAAAGCGCAATCACTGATGGCTTATTTTATTCTAGGGTTGTCACTTGTCGTTGAGAACAACTTTTCTTTTACATCGTTCGGTACCCTCATGACATTATCTTTCTCATCTTAGCCTTATCATCATCATTTCAGCCAATAGACGTCCATTGCTGGACATAGGCCTCCCCCAATGTTCTCCACACAGATCGTGCTGTCCTGTGCTGCCCGCATCCAATGGATTCCCGTGATCTTCACCAAATCGTCGGTCCACCTTGTGTGGGGCCTGCCACGGCTGCGACCTCCTGTACGTGGCCTCCACTCGAGGACCTTTCCGTCCCAACGGCCGTCCGTTCTCCAGTCTATGTGTCCTGCCCATTGCCACTTGGGGCATGCAATCCTTGGGGCTATATCTGTTATCTTAGCTTGTATGATGCGTAATGATGGCATTTCGAAAGTCTAATAAAGATCACAGACGAATTTATTTGAACTGGAACCTGGAAGAAAAAAGGCTCTCCTATGGTATGAATATGTAATGATTATAATAAACTAGTGGCCCGCCCTCACTTTGTTTCTGGGCATAAGTTCCCACTTTGTACCAATAGATTGCGCCAGGTGTAGCTTACATCGCGCAAGCATTTCTTGTTTTTGGATTACCTATAAGCGTTGTCGCTGTCTGTAGGATTTTCCTTAGTTCGGATTAGTATAGATAATCATGTGTAAGATATGTAGGTAGTACGTACCTACATATCTTATACATGAAGGTAGATAGTATTAATCGGATTGATAAACCCTGTAAATCGTTCGCAAAGATATTTTTACGTATCATGGGAAAAAGGCAGCAAAACTAGATTGACCGATAGCATGCGGCCTGCATCCAGCAGCGTACTCCTCAACCCTGTTAGTGGACGTCCTACGCTGTGCCACAAAATAAGTATACCTACCTACTATACAGAAAGTAATCTTTAGCTGACTTTGTAAGTAAGTAAGTAAGTAAATATTTTATTCAGTGAAACACACGGTTACATACAAACAGACATAAATCTAATTCAGTTGGTAGATATAACATAAAATTAATTAACTCTAAACAGTAAAGTATGATCACGGAAAAGGCATATATTCGGCATGTGTCAGCACTTTGATATCGAAGAGTTTGTTATACTCGTAGCTAATACTAATAGCAGTATATCATATCGTGTCTCTCCTGCATATCTATCTCTGTCATCACTGCCGACTTATGTAAATTTAAGAGCGTACCTGGGACGGCCAAATGGTCGAAGGCCAGTTGGCCGTCGAAGGTACCATTGGAGAGACGAGGTCGAAAAGAACTTCTGGCGGATGACTGGCGGGAGGTAGCGCAGGACCGACCTCGATGGTGACTCTTATTATCGGAAGCCAAGGCTCCCTTTGGGTCTCTGCGCTATCCTAGTTAGTATACTTAGGTAATATTTTAAGTGCGCATGTATGAGTGCGTAGTCTGTTTAGCTGTCCTGTGTATTCTTATTTTGTTGCTTGCCGGTTCGTGGCCTACCTTCTAATCCCTTTCAGCCCTTGGCCCTATCTGTCGTCAGCTCTCCATCTAATCCGTCGCTAATCCTCTGACACTACTCAAGATCTAATCTAACTTCATCGTGACAACCCTCACGGTGACTTGAACACAACATGCAGGATACATAAAAAATGCCAGCAGCGATTTTGTAATCTAATTACACCCAGTTACGTTGTTTGCAATGGACACGGCTGCTGTGTAAATAATTAACGGTTTAAACGCCTGTTTGGTCTTGTTAGATATCTGTTTGTTCCGTTCTGAGAACGCTGGTGTGAGGGGTGAGGAAGTGGGATACAAGTTTAGTCTCAACTGGGCATAGAAGGTTCAAAATTTCAAGGGTAAGATAGTTAATAATAATAATAATTCTCACAACATCTCATATGTTGACTTGATTCTGTACTAAGTAGCTTAAGCACTTGTGTTACAGATATCAGACAACAGAGGAACACAAATATATACTTAAATACTATATTACACCCAGACACCGAACAAACACAAGTGTTCATCGCACGAATGTTTGTACAGGGTGGGGATCGAACCCATGACCTTTGGCGTAAGAGGCAGGGTCACTATCAATTGCGCCATCCGGTCAGTCCGGTCATAGATAGACAGGTATTCTTTATTGCACGAAAAGAAAATACAAGCATGATACAACAACAACAACAGATAGTACAATAAGGCGGTCTTATCGCTTGTAGCGATTTCTTCCAGACAACCTTTTGGTAGGAAAAACAGAGATATTGATTACTTATTTCACACACGTTTCATTACGCTATAATTCAAGCTATATTTCAAATTGGGTTATCTGTCACTTTTATGCCGTGATAGATTAGGTTCAAAATCTGGTGAGATCTATATTCCTACAGTTAAGGGTTAAATGACTTTTGAACAGTCTAAAGTACTTATCCATTGTAACGTGGGGCTAAAGATGTAACTTATTACTTAATAAGTTACATCTTACCTACCCTTAGGTACTTACCTACCCTTTTTAAATAGGTTGAAGCTTCACGTACTACATCAGTTCTGTAGAAAGCTTTGGCTGCGGGAGTATTTCCCGACGGCTATGACTTAGGAGTATCTCTGAAGGACCGCATCAGAAATGATGTAATCCGACAGAGAACCAGAGTCACCGACATAGCCTACCGAATGAGCAAACTGAAGTGGCAGTGGGCTGGTCTTATTAGCCGCAGAACTGACAGCCGTTGGAGCCGTAAAGTCCTTGAGTGGAGACCGCGACTCGGTAAGCGTAGTGTTGTAGGACGCCCTGCGACAAGATGGGATGGTGACATTCGAAGGCTGGCTGGTGTGGGCTGGATGAGAGTGGCCGGAAATCGGGAGCAGTGGCGTGCATTAGGGGAGACCTATGTCCAGCAGTGGATGAGTGTCGGTTGCTGATGATGATGATGACTTAGGGACCTTCAAGAGAAGAGCGTATTTTTTTTTAAAAATGCCGGCAACACATTAGCGATTTCTCTGATTTCGCGGGTGTTCATGGGCGGCGGTGATTACTTTCCATCAGGTGACTCGCTTATTCATTTGTCGCCTCTAGCATAAAAAAAGTTATCCCTAAGGTTTTGAAGTGATGGCTATGATCGATAATGCCTAAATTGCGACAGTAAAGTGCCAAAGTTGGCACCTTTCTAGATAACACTGCCACAGTGAAAAGTGCTCCTTTTTATAACAATTTGAAATATAGCTTGAATTGTAGTGTGATGAAACGTGTGTGAAATAGGTAATCGATTTCTCATACTGAAGAAAGTGATCAGCTGACTGATGCTATACAAATGGGAAGCGTTTTTTTTTAAACATTTCACACATGTTTATCTTAATAAGCTTATCTACTACCATTAAAGTTATGGGATCATCATCAGGCGATCCGTCTGCTCGTCTGCCACCTATCTCATAAAAAAAAAAAAATACTTTTTATGTCTTTGGTAGCAGGTGATCAGACGGATCACCTGCTGGTAAGCGATTGCCGCCGCCCTAGGACACCAGAGACATCAGTGGAGTCAGAAGTGAGCTGCCAACCTTAAAACCCCATTACCCGGGATTTGGCCTCCGGTACCCTCACTCACACAGCGAAATACAGCACAGTGCTGCTTCACGCCGGTTTTCTGTGAGGCCGTGGTATCACTCCGGTCGAGCCATAGCGTGGCTCTAGCTCACGCTCATTAATATGTACCCCGTATGACGTATTAATGTACGTCTACACCCTAAATGCACGTTTTCGGATAGTTTCTGAAACGTGTAATCATGATTCAGTGGGTCTGATTCCCCTGTTAAAGGGTTGCGAAGGTCAGACGGCAGTCGCTTCATTGTAATTATCAGACTTCCTAAACCCTGAATCATGGTCCTAGCGTACCCTGGGCTCCAGAGCGGCGGCTTTGGACGCAACTGGGAATTGCACGCTAAGATGAGGAGAGTGCTCCTACGCTTTACGGGTTACACCTCTCGGCAAACACTTATACTATTTATTAAATAACCACGCACAAATGTTGAAACAGGACTAGATATTAGAATTATAAATTATTTATTTGAGTACCAAAAATTACATCTTATTTAAATCATTGTTTACCGCATGTAGGCACTTAAAAAGGTTTCCATTCTGCATCTGCCACGGAAACGCGAGGTCCCCGTGGCGCTGATATTCTGCGACCTTCTTGGGAGACCCGGGCATCCGGGCAGTACAAAATAAATATACTTAATAAAAATTTAAATAAATACGTACATTAAGTATCACATGAGACCCCATTAGATAGATAGATATTCTTTATTGCACAAAAAGAAAAAACAAGCATGATACAAAAACAACAGACAGTACAATAAGGCGGTCTTATCGCTTGTAGCGATTTCTTCCAGACAACCTTTGGGTAGAGAAAAGAAATATCGTATTCGTAATAAGGTAAGGCAGTGCAAAGTAGTTTAACAAATGAAATTGAGAATGGCAGAAATATACATTATTTTATATATTAACATTATTACATTACATAAATAATAATAAACAATACAAACATACCCAATAATATATACAAAGATAATTTATAACAAAAATTCAATAAAAATATTTCTCCATTAATAATATAAATTAATTGGAACAATTTAAGATAAAAAACATAAGGTCATTTAAGAATAAAATTAGGTCAGATTACATTAAATTTAATTATGAAATAATTATAAATTAAAATTGAGAAAAAAAGAAAGAATAATTAAATGTGGGAAAATCTAAATGTCATATCACGATGTCACTTTTTTTTTTAAATATGGTTCAAGCGTACCGCAGGCTCTTAAAGTCCTAAGTGACAACTTTAAATGCAACTGGGAATCCCACGATGATATGGGACTCAACTGAATCCGGATAGGGCTTTGTGTGAGTGAACTTTAGTGCACTTTCTATCCCTTATCACAGCTTAAATGAGACACCAGTGTGACCAATATCTATTCAAATAAAATGGCTTTTATTAGTACGTGTGGTCCCCGGCAGAGTAGAATAGGCCACCCTCACTCTTACCGAGGTGTCGTAAAAGGCGACTAAGGTAAAGCTGCTGGCATGATCATCAGCGCCCAGAGAAGGAAAACTCTGCATTTATATCTAAACCCTCGCCAACCCGTCTGCCAAGCGTGGTGAGTATGGCAATTACCCCTCATGTGATTGAGGGAGGCCCGTGCCCCAGCAGTGGGGACTTAAATGGGCTGATGATGATGATGACAGCTATGGTACGGTCAGCATCAAAAGTAGCTTATCACATTAGGTCCGTTTTTGTACGCGAAAAATTGATTCACGTCACAAGTGGCCGCTTTTGGCGTGAATCAATTTTTCGCGTACTCGTTGGACCCAACATTTGTGCATGGTTATTTAATAAATAGTATAAGTGTTTGCCGAGAGGTTGTAACTCCGAAATTGCTTAAAATATATCCGCTTTAGTTTACCATTAAAAATGAATGGTGTTTCTAGTTAGGGCTACCCGTCGCCTTAAAGGGTTGCGAAGGTCAGACGGCAGTCGCTTCATTGTAATTATCAGACTTCCCAAACCCTGAATCATGGTGGTCCTAGCGTAGGTACCCTGGGCTCCAGAGCGGCAGCTTTGGACGCAACTGAGGAGAGGAGGAGAATGAGGAGAGTACTCCTACACCCAACAATGTACCTAATATAAAGATTAGGTAAGTATAGGTAGTTACGGGGTTTTTAAAGGTTAGCAGCGCAGTTGTAACTCCAATGGTGTCACGGGTGTCCATGGGCGATGACAATCGCTAACCATCAGCTGATCTGTCTGCTCGTCTGCCGCCTATCTCATAAAAAAATGTCGCCTTTTAGCTTAACTTACACAATTTTTCGACTACAATAACTCCGTATTGTTTCAATGGCACTCGTAAGATAACAGAATATCTGCTCAATATCATGTTATTTCGCGTACTTATCAAAATATTATATTTTCTGTCAGTCTTTATCTGAACATCCGTCTGTTGATAAGATAACGTTTGACGTTTTTAGGTCTCTCGGGTAACAAGTGACTATATAATTTTAAGATTAAATTGAAAATTTAAAAAACCCCCGACACAACTAAAGCTCTTTCATTTGATACCTATATTGAGGCAGTTGGAACAACAAATAGGTTATTCGTTATTTTCTGAAGGCGGCCATCTTGGATTTGAAATTTTTCACAATTAATATATTCTGCTACTCAAGCCCTTTTATATGATACCCAAATTGTGGGAGTTACATAAAATCCAAATCTTTGTGACGGCGGCCATCTTGGATCGATTTTTATCCAACATAGCTAAGAATACTCCCTCCTTCTTCTTTCAAACAATAAAAAAACAAAATCAAAATCGGTTCATATTACCTTTCCACAAATAAAATCTGCAATGAGTAATAAACTAAAAAACAATGACAATAATATCCTACCGATATATCGTGTGTTCCGAAAATGTCCTATATTTTATAGTTCACAAGTACACGTTACCGCAGTATGGCAACCGTAGTGTTGCATTGAAATGAAATAAAGTTATGGTACCATGTCGAAGTAACATTTTACATGCCCCTTAGAATCTGTCTATACTAGGCAGACCAGTTTCTTTGACGTGGTACTAAAGTGTTACGCTACTTTTGATGATTACCGTACAACAGCAACAGACAGTGCAAGGTATTGTAGCGATTGTCTCCCGACATCCTTTGGGTGGAGGAAATAAATAGTTCAGACAGCGTATAAGAAAACGTAAAAGCTTGGGAGGAGGTCTAGCAAAATTGGTTAACAATATTAGTAAGTTCTTCTAATAGTTCATCATCATCAGCCTATTTAAGTCCCCACTGCTGGGGCACGGGCCTCCCTCAATCACATGAGGGGTAATTGCCATACTCACCACGCTTGGCAGACGGGTTGGCGAGGGTTTAGATATAAATGCAGAGTTTTCCTTCTCTAGGCGCTGATGATCATGCCAGCAGCTTTACCTTAGTCGCCTTTTACGACACCTCGGTAAGAGTGAGGGTGGCCTATTCTACTCTGCCGGGGACCACACGTACTAATAAAAGCCATTTTATTTGAATAGATATTAGTCACACTGGTGTCTCATTTAAGCTGTGATAAGGGATATAAAGTGCACTAAAGTTCACTCACACAAAGCCCTATCCGGATTCAGTTGAGTCCCATATCATCGTGGGATTCCCAGTTGCATTTAAAGTTGTCACTTAGGACTTTAAGAACCTGCGGTACGCTTGAACCATGATCCAGATTAGTTCATCCAGCGACGCCACTGACGCACTCATATTTAAAAAAAAAGTGACATCGTGATATGACATTTAGATTTTCCCACATTTAATTATTCTTTCTTTTTTTCTCAATTTTTATTTATAATTATTTCACAATTAAATTTAATGTAATCTGACCTAATTTTATTCTTAAATGACCTTATGTTTTTTATCTTAAATTGTTCCAATTAATTTATATTATTAATGGAGAAATATTTTTATTGAATTTTTGTTATAAATTATCTATGTATATATTATTGGGTATGTTTGTATTGTTTATTATTATTTATGTAATGTAATAATGTTAATATATAAAATAATGTATATTTCTGCCATTCTCAATTTCATTTGTTAAACTACTTTGCACTGTCTTCCCTTATTACGAATACGATATTTCTTTTCTCTACCCAAAGGTTGTCTGGAAGAAATCGCTACAAGCGATAAGACCGCCTTATTGTACTGTCTGTTGCTTTTGTATCATGCTTGTATTTTCTTTTTGTGCAATAAAGAATATCTATCTATCTAATGGAGTCTCATGTGATACTTAATGTACGTATTTATTTTAATTTTTATTAAGTATATTTATTTTGTACTGCCCGGATGCCCGGGCCTCCCAAGAAGGTCGCAGAATATCAGTGCCACGGGGACCTCGCGTGTCCGTGGCAGATGCAGAATGGAAACATTTTTGAGTACCTACATGCGGTAAATAATGTTTTAAATAAGATGTAATTTTTGGTACTTAAATAAATAATTTATAATTCTAATATCTAGTCCTGTTTCGTACCTACTTAGGTAAAGTTTGAGGTTAGACACAAAAAATATAAAATACAGAGTAGCCTACAATTAATGCCTTCGTAATGGGTCTATTTAACTCGAGGACAAACACCTTCTGACCTTTAAACGTGCCTGTTTTTTCTGATCTCAGCTTATCCAAACTAAGTAGGCCATCGCCCCGGGGCAGTGGATCTATTGTACAACTCATGATCTCGTTCCAAAAATCTTTCTCTGGGTGCTCGGAAATCCTTTCACCATCGATCGTGATCCGGACTCACGAGTGCGACATACATTTCCAATTTCCAATACTGCATTCTGTTTTTTTTTGCGGTTCGGTTGTATTTCAACGTTTTCTCTGGAAATATTCAGTGGATTCGAAACTTGAAGTGGATTGTGTAAATAACTTGCAACTCACGATGCCTAGAAAGCTCAACGTTCATCATTCAATACTCAAAACTCAACATCAATATTTTGTTGGCAAACCATAATGTACAAAAGATGTTACAAACAAAAGTGTGAGATCAATGTTATGGATGGACCCTGTCGGTCACGCAACTTAGGGTTAGGAGAGAGCGAGCTTTTAAATGATATAATATCGAACACGTAATATCAAAAATCTAAATATACCAAGAGCCCAATTCTCGTGCTCGTGCTATTTTGAAAACACGGCGGATATCACCTGAAAACCATACAAAAAAACTGTGTTTTAAAACTGATATGCAGGATGTATCTGTGAACATACATCCCTTTAACCAAGTGTTCTACCCTCCATTCTGAACAACATTTTGTTCAAGGACTTTTCGAAGCAATTTTTTTCGACTCCCCATACAAAATGACCAAGTCACGTGACCGACCGTATGAAAAGTTGAAATTTTTTCATGCGAATTTCTGAAAGTGATAGAACAAATTTTGTTCATAATGGTCAGTAGAACACGTGGTTAAAGGGAGGTAAATGTTCACAGATACACCCTGTATGTCGTATTAAAATAAATATCGCGAGCACGAGAATTGAGGTCCAGGTATATAAGATAATTCGTTTAATCTATCAGTTGTGATTCTTCTCATATACATTACAGTTCTCATATACATTATATACATATACATTATGGGTTACCTACGTCAGTGCGAAAGCCGTTACATCGAATTTTGTTTCTTCGAAAACCTTTCATCGACATTACGATACTGCGATGCTTTGGTACATCGATGTCTTGTTACTGCGATGTAACGTTACATCGAAAAACTTTACTTCGAAGATTTTACTGCGACGCCTTGTTTAATCGACGTATTGTTACTGCGATGCTACGTTACATCGAAAACTGTACTGCGAAGTCTTGTCCAATCGACGTTTTGTTACTGCAATGTAATCTTAGTTATAAAAAATATTTTAAACGATCCTTCTGCGAAAATCAAGTACCACGGTGTCACGTGGAGCTACCCTTGTTGGTCCTTATGTTTGAGAAACAAATGCCATTTTTTCAATGGGGGGGGGGGGGGGGGGGGGGAATAGACCTGACGACTGTACATCGATTTGGTTTAGCTACTAAACAAGATCTATTTCTAACAATTGCGGACCGTCGATAACAAAAAAACAATATACTTGATTTTCACAGAAAGATCGTTTTAAATATTTTTTTATAACTAACATTACATTGCAGTAACAAAACGTTGATTGGACAAGACTTCGCAGTACAGTTTTCGATGTAACGTAGCATCGCAGTAACAATACGTCGATTAAACAAGGCGTCGCAGTAAAATCATTCGAAGTAAAGTTTTTCGATGTAACGTTACATCGCAGTAACAAGACATCGATGTACCAAAGCATCGCAGTATCATGATGTCGATGAAAGGTTTTCGATGAAACAAAATTCGATGTAACGGCTTTCGCACTGACGTAGGTAACCCATACATTATAGTTCATCCCCTGAGAGATTTAATCCCGGCTTTAGTGAAAACGCTTCGTAACCATTGGGCGGCAGCAAATCTAATTTGTCGTATCAGCTTGCGGCCTAATAGAGTCTTCATTTTTTTGCCTTCATAGATTTCCAAGGAGTTAATCATATTGAAATACGGTAGGCATAGGACTAAATCGGTTGTCTAAATCTAATAACAAAATTACTAAAGCCTGGTTCGACCAATCTTTATCCGTGGATAAATCTATGGTATAACGTCAGATTTGTATAGAATGACAAACCTAGATTAAGATTGGTCGAATCGGCCCATAAGGGAAAAAAAATGTGGGATACATTTGCCTTCATAGTTTTCCGAAATTGACACCAGAATCATAAAAGTGATGTCTATAATAATAAAAGTTTTCTTTCTTTCAAAAGTCTTCTGAAGAAAAAAAAATATGTCTGATACATTTGCCTTCATAGTTTTCCGAAATTGACATCAGAATCATAAAAGCGATGTCTATAATAATAAACGTTTTCTTTGTTTCAAAAGTCTTCTGAAGGGAAAAAAATATGTGCGATACATTTGCCTTCATAGTTTTTCGAAATTGACATCAGAATTATAAAAGTGATGTCTATAAATAATAAACGTTTGCTTTCTTTTAAAAGTCTTCCTAATACTTAAAAGGCATTTTTATAAAAAAAACTAATCTTTACGCGTATTTTAATATTCTGATGTCAAATTCGGATTAGGTGATTTAGATGTTATGAAATGATTAACCGACCAGAGGGTACCACAGATATTATAATGTTATACCAACATACCGTTTTAAAAAGACTGCCAACCTTCTTTAAATTGTCTTTACTTCAAAATAAATCAATGTTGCTACAAGCAAATCTGAACTTAAGCACAATATTATGTGCAACAGCTATTGCTCTGACAAATTTACGAAAGGTAATAAGGTGCTCATTGCATATCAAACAAATCAATTTGAAAACTGACACGAACCTTTTCGTTCTTTGTCTGTACCTTTCGCCAATTGAGCTATTTACCTCATTAGCTAAAAACAATGACCATTATGAACAAAAGAATATCGAATTGAGTTTTAAGAAGTTTTTGTTGGCGATCGATGCCAATAGATCAGGTTGATCGAGGCCAGCCGAGTGGATAGAAACAGTTCATTAGTTAATAGCTTCATTGGCTTAAGGAAATGGATCACGATTCATAATGAATCGTGTTTTGATCATTTGGTGATGATTTATTTGTCAATCGCTTTCTCTTGTGCGTCTTTGGGTACAATGAGTAATGTTTCATTCAATTGAATATGTACCTGATTCAAAGATGATTATACCAGAAAATAAATAAATTATTTTCGTCAAATAATGCGTAATAGTATAGTCGAGTTTTGCAGTGTAAGGAGATTTAAGGTGACGGGTAGGGCACACTAGCGACGCCAATCGATTTTAAGTTTAGCTACTAAACCGGATCTATTTAATATTGATTCACGCCAAAAGTGGCCGCTTTTAGCGTGAATAAATTTTTGGCGTACGCGTTGGACCCAATATTTCGCATGGTTATTTAATAAATAGTTTTTCCGAGAGGTTGTAACCCCGAAATTGTTTAAAATAGATCCGGTTTAGTAGCTAAAAATTAAAATTGATTGGCGTCGCTAGTGTGCCCTACCCGTCACCTTAATCTAATTTACCCTGTTGCAATACTATCTTTACCATTGTAATTAAATCAAAATGAATATCCTTCGGTGAACCATCCCACGTATCGATTTCTCAAGGATCACCCCAGGATGTTGCGTCACGTTTCGGCGTAAACAGCGGCGCGCGCGCCGACGAGTTCACCCGCCCCGCCCTCTCTGCCCCTCTCTCGCCGGATGTGGGCCGTCAGTGTCAACCTGCAGGAATTCTGTTTGCCTTCTGCTTTCGACGCATTCTTGTGATCACTTGAGTTTAGGGTTGGCAAAGGGTCGATTTTTGGATTTTTATGATAAGGGTAGTTTGTTAGTTAACAATCTTAGGTAACGCATATGTTCGGGACAATGCATAAACGAATAGGTAGCTTTAATGTGATTTAAATTGTAAATAAATTCATAGTTTAGGTTTCCATTAATCAATCATAGAATAGTCTAGTATAAGTCCTTATATGTAAATTTATGTTTTCTGTATAGCTCATAACATTAGCCTTAAGAATAAACTCCTTTTATAACACTAAGTAGGATAGGTAACGCTCTAGACACGATCTAGACCTCAAGGTGGGGTAAAATGCCTAAGTTAAATAAAAAATAGAAATGATGGTGTTTTATTTTACACGATAGGTAGGTACACACAGCTGATGAATAGGCAGGCATACAACACCACATTCAGCAAACAAACACTATGAAGTCTAGATCTAAGGTTAATTTAGAAAACCTAGACAGTGCAAGAGCGGGAGGAAATGTTAGAGCAGGACCGCAAACTGTTTTATAGGCGGACCCTAGAAAGGGACAAAACAAATTGTTAAAAAGAGATAGGACCGCTAGATTAAGATAATATTCGAAATAAAGAGATGTGGGAGTTAGTGGAGTTTTGAGGCGGGGCGAATAGTATATTAATGAGAGAAATTTGGCCCAATGCATGCACTTCGGCAATACCAGCCCTCGAGTGAACTACTCTGCTAGAAAAGAAATCCTGCCGCCTCCCTGCCTCAAGATTCCACCGCTCCGCGTTGATCGCCGTACATCACAAGCAAGCCTGGGGTTTCATTTGCTGCAGCCTACGTACCTACCTACCTACGTGTCTACTCACGTGACGTAACGTCGCTACGTACGTTTCTGTACTGTTTCTTATACGCACGCATACCTTCCTGTTTCTTTGGGTACGTCCTTTTCGGGACATTCCCCCTGTCTTAACGATACGACGACGCACAACTTTGTGGGACCGACGAAGGGGTCGCCACAGCATATATACCAGATTCAGGTGTCAAATCTGGGATCATGATGTAACCGAACTCCGAAGTGACGGCTTTGGGCTCAATGGGATGACTTCATTAGTTAACAATACGTACATATTTCTATGATTCAATGCTATGTTGTAAGTAGCAGATATTCTTACGTCTACTTGTTTATCTTGTGATCTATTCGTCACCACTGAGGTACCACACTAAGGAGGTACCGAATTCGATATCGTATCGCTAATAAATTTAACAAAATCGCATACCTACATGACTGGACTGACTCGAAACTATGGTTTTACCTTATAATATGGAAACCGAAGAATCTTTTCGTATAAGTTCGATTTAAATTATTTTCCTTTTTGATGATAAGTGAAGACAGACAAGGCTTTGTACGCTTAAAGTCTTCAAAAATGAACTGAATAAATTTGATTAGTTTGGTTGGAGGGTTGCGCTTGGGATCTTAGGTTCGATCCCCGGGTCGGGCCAAAATTTGTACCTGAGTTTTTCTGTCAAGGAATTCTCAGTATTAGCCCGGAGTCTGGAAGTTGGCGGTCTTGTACCCCCGTGCCTTGGAAAGCACGTTAAGCCGTTGGTGCTGCGCCTAATCCCTCTTCGGTCGTGTCACACTAGTGTCCCATCGAAATAAGAGGGTACGAGAGAGTGCACTTGTGTCTGCGCAAATACTTGTACTCTATAATGTCCTGCCTCGATGGCTGATCGGTGAGATTGGCCGCCATATTAGATATACATATATACGACCGAAATATCGGTTTGGAGAACATTATTATTAGTTCACGATGACTTTTGATAGCTTCTTATGGACAGCCCTAATCTATCGCGGTAGGGCGCGGATGTGGCTAGAATGTGTAAATATGTTTACAGAAAAAAATCATTAAAATTGTTTGAAGATCAGTTTTTTGAATGCCTTCTATTTTGACGGTTTTGGGAAGATGGACGCCGATGCTGGAATAAAGGGATCGGAATCTTAATGGTAATGGGATTGTTTGTAAGATGTGGTAGTGTCATTTATTATGGCTACATTGTGTAGGGAGAAGAAGAGCAATTCAGTCTTTTTTATTACTCTATGCTTACAGCTTGAATATAAGGTGACCATACAACAAAAATATCATCAACATCTCATACAATGACCTGATTCCGTACTAACAGCTTAAGCTCATTTACAGATATCAAACAACAGAGGAATTAAAAATATAACACTTTTGAGTACAGCCAGACACTGAACAAAGAAGTGTTTATTTCACGATTTTTTGTCTAGGGTGAGGATCGAACCCACAACCTTTGGCGTATGAGGAATGGTCACTTCCAACATGTTGCAAGCCTTTCATCACTACTTTTACAAACATGGCGACCACTGTACCTCATCATCAGCCCATTTAAGTTCCCACTGCTGGGGCACGGGCCTCCCTCAATCACATGAGGGGTAATTGCCATACTCACCACGCTTGGCAGACGGGTTGGCGAGGGTTTTGATATAAATGCAGAGTTTTCCTTCTCTGGGTGCTGATGATCATGCCAGCAGCTTTACCTTAGTCGCCTTTTACGACACCTCGGTAAGAGTGAGGGTGGCCTATTTTACTCTGCCGGGACCACACGGCGTACCACTGTACCTAAACGTGGTCCGTACCTACCTACTCTCAAAAAATTGCTCTCCTAATAAAAGTAAGGATATAAACAATACAATGATGAATTTGCTTTTCCTAAAGTTACCGCAAACTCATTTATGAAACCATAGGACACTCATTTGTCACATACAAAAGTAATAATGACCACTGTACTTAGGCCGGAAACTAACAGTGTATAAGTAGGTAGCAGTGTAACAACTTTTTTGTCATCTGTCTAGGCTGTCCACTCGGGATAATATTGCCAACTGTAAACAGCAAAAAATACACACTTAAAGTCCGCGCTAAACAAACAATCAATCATTTATTTGCAAAATAACGAAGCTACCAAAGAAGTCCCGTGAAAAGGGCGCTTGAGTGGCCATCAACATTCAAATTTGAGCTTTATGCTTATAGACACTAGGAATCTCAAATTTTAGTTCCGGGTTTTTCCGGGACTCTACAGCGTGTTTATTTGATACGGGCGAATATTTTAATGGCGATTACTATCGGACCTAGGGAACCTGTTTACATACATTTCTTTAGGAAATTAAGGTACTTTTTTTTTCATACAAAATAATTGAGCACGCAATGTATTGCATCCACTGGTAGTTAACGTTAATAACATCAATTAACGTAGACATAAGTATCTAAACGTCATACGAGTGTCATGACACTCATGTCACTTGTCATGTCAAACAAAGTTGGACGGCACACATTGCTGCTGGGTTGCACTTTAGAAAAATCATTACACCTAATTAACCACAAAATTTAATGAAATGATTATCTTATACGATTCGTAGGATCAGATATTATAGCTGGATTAATTATTCGCCCGTATAAAATACACACGCTGTATACCTTTAAACTTAAAATTTTTCTTCAACTTTCAAGAAGTTCTCAGGGAGTGTATAATATTTTGGAGCAGATCTATTTGAAGGTGTAGGTACCTACCAGGATTCTGGTAATAAATCTCACCTAATTTATACCACTGCTACAGTTAGTTAGTTTACCAGTTTTGGGAGAGTTCGTTCAGGTCATCACGCCATAATTTCTTGGGCCTGGGTCATTAGGTTAACAAACATCTAAATAAATAAATATTTCACAACATCACATACATTGATCTGACTCCGAGATAGGTAGCTCATGCATCTGTGTCACGGATATCAGAACCAACAGCGGAATTCGAAATATATACTTTTTAATACTTTTCTTTAATAAATACATACTTATAAAAACACCTTGACCAATACCAACACACATGTTCATGCACACAAATGTTTGTTCTGTGCGGGTTTGCACCGGACGCAGCGTTCGCTACCACTGATCCAAACGGGTCGTCTAAATAATAAGTTTTAGCGCAGATATTTGAAAGGTTCAATGGACAACATTTCAAAATTTCTAAGCTCTGAAACAAAAAATACCAATTCTTTGTTTACTTTTCCGCTGCTCGAATATATATTTATTCATTTTTTATATTGCTTATTTACTGAGAAAAAAATTAAAAACTAAAATACGTAAGATGACGTCATCGGACGGCAGAATGTAAAATATTTCTTTGCTTAGCACATTATAGTTTTAAATTTATGTAATGCCAAACTCATGACATATAACTGTCAAAAAAAAGACAACTTGTCAACGTTGAATGTATGAATGACGTTGACAATGTTGACACTAGTATTATTTATCTTTGACAGTAGTACCTTTTTTTTATTAAAACAATGATAAGCAAAGGAATATCGCTGTATTCAGCCGTCCGATGACGTCATTTGGCGCTTACGTCTATTTAGAATAAAAAGAATTTCAATAATTATTTTATGCATGAAAATGGACAAATTTTGAGAAAAGGAAAAATATGGGTCTGTTCATTTTATGTCTACTTTCATATAAAAAAACAATATGGACATGTTAAAAATTTGAAATGTTGTCCATTGTTTTTACCGCCAGAGTTTTGATGAAATGAAACCGGTGGAATTTTTGTTATATACTTACTTACTCAACCTTTGTAATATATTATTATTTATGGTTACCGTCGTTATTTTGTACACAACATGTACACTACAGACTTAATTTTTGCGAAGAATTTAGTAAATACAAGTTGGCAACACTGACTGCGGGCGTCCAATCGGCAAGATAACGTACAGGTTTCTTACTTCCTTTGCAGTGTGTACAGTTAGTGATGAGGCGAGTTTCTTTTATATAAAACTAGACTGTGCCCGCGGCATTACTCACGCAGTTTTAGTCTTTATTACAAAAGTCTTAATTCAAACTTTAAACCCGCGCAACTACCCCTTAAGGGTTGAAAGTTCAAAAGTTACTTTTTTATTCAAAACCCGTGCCCAAAACATCAATTTTAAGTTTCTTGCTTTAGCAAACCCCCATACTGATTTTCACCCCCTATTTTAGTTTATATATTTATATATATGTGTATATATATTTTATTACCCCCTTAGGGGTTGAGTTTTCAATAACTATATATATATATATAGATCCGTAAGTTTATCAATTCACTAGGAAGTTTATAAACTTTCGTAGGATTCTAAACGGTAGATAAATTTTATTATTTTACGTCCAAATTTTCGTACATTGATAAACTTACTGAACTCACTCGTAACATAAGTAAGTAATATCCGAACGCTACGCGCGATCTGATTGGCATTGCCGCTATGAACATAAACCAATCAGAGAACAGTGTGTTATTTTACGTATTTGAAAGATATCGTATATTTAAAAAAGTTTCTGTGATTGGTCGAAATTTACGAAAGTGTGGACGTAAAATAATACAATTTTATCTCCCGCTTAGAATCCTACGAAAGTTTATAAACTTCCTAGTAAACTTACGGATCTTGTTATTTTCCGGTGACATATATATATAGACAATCGTCGAGTTTAAAGTAACACTATTAATGACATTTACAAGAGAAGATTGACTAGGCCAGCCAGTGATGATCCACCCTCTACCGCTTCATCACTTTCCATCAGGTGAGATAGCGGCCAGAAGTATAGCTATTCTAAAAAAACAAGCTATAAGGTTGATAGGCCATCATGGCGATAAGGCCGTCCGGGTGGCGTGGACTGATGACCCCGCTTATCAGGTCTTACATTCAATATTTGCATTTAGTTTGTGAGGTCACTGATGATATAACACCCGATAAGTTACCAAGGATTTGGCCATTTGGATTTTAATTGCAGTTTTTTTTTGTTTTTATCTAGTATGTGGCAGAGGAGCAGACGGATCACCTGATTGGAAAGCTATTCACTCACACAGCGAAACACAGCACAGTGCTGCTTCACGCCGGTTTACTGAGAGGCCGTGGTATCACTCTGGTAGGGCCGAAGCGTGGCTCCCCCTCGGTGATAGTATGTGAGTATATGACGTGACGATTGTCATGCCATCCTCATCATGAAGCTAGACGGCGGTCATGTACTGTCCAAAACTTTCTTCCATGTACCTCAGTTTTACGGAACGGTTTGCATGCAGCAGTCATCATCATCATCATTTCAGCCAATAGACGCTTACTGCTGGACATAGGCCTCCCCCAATGTTTTCCACACAGATCGGTCCTGTGCTGCCCGCATCCAATTGATTCCCGCGATCTTCACCAGATCGTCGGTCCACATTGTGTGGGGGCCTGCCATGGCTGCGTACGTGGCTTCCACTCGAGGACCATTTCGTCTCAACGGCCGTCTGTTCTCCTCGCTATGTGCCTTGCCAATGGCCACTTGAGGCGTTGAAATAAATACACACACTTCCTTGAAGAACTATTTATTACACAATGAATATATGTTGACAACGTGTCAGCTGTCATAGACCAGCTGACCATTAAGAGCCTACAAAAAGGCGCGATACATCATTCCTCCACCCTTATTTTTCAAACCTGGCAAGAACAAAAACAATTATTTACTACAATTAAAATTAATTACAACTATTAAAAATATTTTTTATAATCCACGCGTCCTCTTCGAGGCCTTAGGCGGTCAAGTGCGGGTGAGGTTGAAGGCTGCCACGTTTCCTTTCGCGCATTGTACCATCGAGTCCACACAACATTACCTACTTCAAATTGCCGTCTAATAGGTACTCGTTCTAACGCGGGCTTTGCCTCCGTGGGCATGATCAGATCAAGACGCGAGCGCAATAATCTACCAAACATCAATTTCGCGGGTGTTTCCTTTGTGGTACAATGCACGGTGTTTCGATAATTAAATAAATAACCTAATAGCAAGTCATCGATCCTATTCGATGGTAAATTATCTTGAATGATACATTTTAACATTTTTTTACAAGTCCGTACAGAATTTTCGGCTTGTCCATTACTAGGAGGGTGATATATAGGTGAAGTCATATATTTTATACCGTTACTCATACAAAAGGTTCTAAATTCGTTGGAATTAATTTTGACATCATTATCGGATACCAAAACGTTTGGTATACCAAATGTAGAAAATACATATTTGAGCTTGTATATAAGAGCCTTAGTAGATGTCCCGCTGTCCATACATAAACATTCCAACCATTTACTGTACGAATCCACCACGACCAGATACACCCTTTGTCCTAAAGTCATGTAATCAATATGCACCCGCTGCCAGGGCGCAGTGGAAGCGGGCCAGGGAGCGGGGGGGTCGCGCGGCGGGGCGGGCCGCACGCTCATGCAGGTCCTGCATGACCCGATCCAGCGTTCGATGTCACCATCGATGCCCGGCCACCACATCCTGCTCCGAGCATTGCTTTTCGTCTTACAAATACCTAAATGAGTGTCATGAAGTTCTCGTAGCATTTTTTCCCTTAAAGATGTAGGTATGACCACCCTATGCCCTCTCAAAAGACAGCCTCCCTCATATTGCAAGTCTAATTTACATAGAAAATACGGTAAAACAAATTTACATTGTACTTTCCGTGGCCAACCATGTTGCATGTACCTACACACTGTAACCAAAACTTTGTCCTGAGGGTCTAATTTAAAGCAGACGTTACGACCGAATCGGAGTTTCCCTCTCTTTCCCTCGCGCTTTGTGTCTCCTTTATTTGGATGCGACAGATATATTCTCGTTCGTTATTGGACGGCTTTAAATTAAGCCACCTGTTCCGTCGCCCGAGCGATGTCTCGTATCGTCGTCGCCGGAGAGACTTCATCCAGGAACTTGAGTGCATGCACAGTATCTACGTCACCCACATCAACATCTTGGTCGTCACGATTGCAAGCGATCGGGGCACGCGAGAAATAATCTGCCACCAAATTATTTTCGCTGGATACATACTGCACTATATAGTTATATGCCGATAAAATTATGGCATACCTTTGTAGCCTCAACGCAGTTGTCACAGGAATGCCACTATCTTTATTAAAAATTGATACGAGCGGCCTATGGTCAGTCTTTAATAAGAACGGTTCCTTACGGCCATACAGATATTGATGAAAATGCTTAACACCAAAAATAATAGCGGTGGCCTCCTTCTGTATCTGACTGTAGTTACGTTCGCTGACAGATAGCGAGCGAGATGCATACGCTAGGGGGCGCTCATGGCCGTCGTTGCCGCGCTGCGAGAGCACCGCCCCGAGGCCGGCCGGCCCCGCGTCTACCGCCAGCACCAGCTGCGCCTCGGGCTCGAAATGCGCCAGCACGCGCTCCGACCCCAGCTCACGTCTTATTATAGCCACCCTGCGTTTTTGTGCCTCTCCCCACTTCCACGCTGCACCTTTACGGAGCAATTCATGAACCGGGCCTAAAACCGAAGATGCATTAGGAATAAATTTCCTATAGTAGTTAACGACGCCTAGGAACCGTTTAACCTCTGTGACATTGGTTGGCTCCGGGGCGTCTAGGATCGCTCGAACTTTGTTCGGGCAAGTTTTTAAACCTTCCTTACTAACAACATATCCTAAGTATGTGATGCTCTTTTCAAAGAAGACACTCTTCTCTCTATTCAGCCGTAACCCTGCATCATTCAGCCTGCGTAGAACTTCGCCTAATCTCTTTAAGTGGCAACCTCTATTGGGTCCGGTTATACAGACGTCATCCAACCATACACTAACCCCCTCTATGCCGGCCAGAAGTGTTTCCATAGATTTTTGAAATATAGCCGGTGCATTAGCTAAGCCATACACCAACCTAGTGTATTTGAAGAGTCCCTTGTGTGTATTGATTGCCGTTAGCTCTTGACTCGACTCCTCTAGAATAAATTGATTATAGGCATTTTTTAAATCAATTTTGCTGTAATGTTCGCCTCCTCCTATGTTAGCAAAAACCTCTTCTATGCGGGGCATGGGGTACTTCTCCACTATCAGGTCTTTGTTTATGGTCACAGAAAAATCACCTGCGATTTTAACCTCGCCATTCTCTTTTAAGACTGGCACAATAGGGGCAGCATAATTTGAATTATTTATAGGAACTAAGATACCTATACCTACTAAACGGTCTATTTCATCTTCAATTTTCTTTTTTAGGGCAAAGGGTACTGGTCGATGTTTGAAATATTTAGGAACTGAACATTCTTTAAGTTTCAATTGAACCTTAAACTTATTAAATGAACCTAAATCATTACTCCACAAATCAGGAAATTGGTCCAATAAGGTACTTATATCAGAGTTACAGGATATTGAGTTTAAATTATTTGATATTGTTAAATTGAATACAGACATGAAATCTCTACCTAACAGGGGTGGCCCACCATTTTTGATCACAAAAATCTTAAGAGGATTAGTTGTATTATTGAATGTAGCCTGTACTGTGAAAAAACCAGAGGGAGAGATTTTATGTCCATTATACAAGCACATTTTAATGTTACATTTTTGCAATCTATAGTTACGAAATTTTTCCTTGTATAAATGTTCAGAAATAACACATTTACCTGATCCTGAATCCAGCTCCATCGAGAGGTATTGATTTCCTAGCTTTAAATCAACCTTGATGGGCTTATCAGCCTCGTACCTTATATTAAAGTTTTGACATTCCTGACATGCCTCCTCCTCGACCTCGTTCCCGCCGCATTCCGACTCCGCATCAACATGGTAGACGCTGGCAGCGCCTTTGCCCTGGCAGACTTTCTTAAGATGCCCTTTGATACCGCATTTTTGGCACTTATAGTTTTTGAAACGACATTTTTCACTATTATGATTTCCCAAGCCGCAGATCGAGCATCGACGGATGTCTCGCCACTCCACATAGCGCTGCTCCGGTGCGTCACCACCGGCGGCGCCGTATCCTCGCTTTCCATGATCCTGGAATCTGACACGATACATAGGCTGCTCTCCAATACCAGTTTCATTAGTGCGCATAGTTTTCGCGTCCTTAGCACAGGCTGCTTGCTCCGCCAATTCAACTGCCTTAGTTAGTGTAAGCGTGGACGGGCTTTGCTCGAAAAGCCTGTCGCGTTCCGGGCCAGAGCCCAAGCCGAGGACGAAACGATCAAGCAAGTTCGTCTCCAACGCCATGCCAAATTCGCAATAGCTCGCGAGACCTCTTAACCGTGCCGCCCAATCACCCAATGATTCGCCTGGATTCCTATTTGCACCATAAAAGTTTGCCTTGTCCACGAATGAGCACTTCCTTTGCTTAAAATGGTCATTGAGTAATTGCATCAAGTCTTCATAACTTAGCGCCTCCAGATCTTTCGGGTACGCTAAATTACAAACTAAGCGATATGTTTCGTCGGAAATATGCGTCAAAAGAATTGCGCTTTTATTTTCTTCGACCTTATTTATTTTTAAATATTGCTTGAGTTTACCTTTAAAAATAGCCCAATCGTTTATTTTATGGTCGAATAACGACAAATTCCCGATGTATCCCATCCTCGTCGCCAATGAAATAAATACACACACTTCCTTGAAGAACTATTTATTACACAATGAATATATGTTGACAACGTGTCAGCTGTCATAGACCAGCTGACCATTAAGAGCCTACAAAAAGGCGCGATACATCAGGCGTGCAATTCTTGAAGCTGTGTCTGTGACCTTGGTTCTCCTGCGGATCTCATCATTTCTGTCTAATACGATCATGCAAGGAGACTCCGAGCTTAGCATACTGCAGCAGTATTTCTTGACATTTATGACTTAAGGACCTTCAAGAGAAGAGCGTATTCTTTTCCAAAAGGCGGGCAACAGTGACCTTTCTGATCTCGCAGATGTTAATTGGCGGTGGTGATTACTTGGCGGAGGTAACTCGCTAGCTCGTTTGTCGCCTCTAGCATACTAAAATAACTGTCTGTATTTCTTTTCAGACCAAGCTAGAGATGTAGGTAAATAGTATTTCTGTCGAGAAAGTAGGTATTTATTAAATACCTACTTTCACTACAAAAATTTTAATAGTTTCGTGCTTCAAACTAAATCACCTAATCTCACGCATATTTAATCGGAACGCTTTAATGTTCGGACAAAAATTACATAACAATTTTTTACAATAATCCAATAGTCTACAACTCTAGACATTACCTAAAGTTACTAATAAATAAATGAAAATTTCGGTCTGCTCTTGGTTAATATACAGTGGCGAGCAAACAATTCGACTGAGGACATAACATTTTCATTCAAACGTACTAATTTCAGAGGCCTATAAATATGAAAGTATCTGTGCTTTAGTGATAATTTTATTGTAAATCGATTTCAAAAGTGTTCAAATTTCAATTAATTATTTTAACAGATAACAGAAATGTGGTGATTTCTTAAAAAAAAGGAAATGGTGGTTGATTTTCGCATCTCATATATTGTATGGAGGAAGACAAACAACTGCTTAATCCTAATTTTAAGTAAATTGCCATGTTCTTTATTATTAACTTTTTATACTACGTCTGTGGCAAACAAGCGTGTGGCTCGCCTGATAGTAAGCGATTACCGCAGCCTATGGACGTTTGCAACTCCAGAGGACTTGCATACGCGCTGCTGACCGTGGAGGCTTGTTAAACGATTAACTAAAAAAAGAACATTTTTGACATCGATTTACATTAAAATTATCATTAAAGCTCATTTACTTTTATATTTATAGGCCTCTAAAGTTAGTATGTTTGTATAAAATTATTCCCAGAGTCGATTTGGTGGCTCGCGTGTGTATATTATCGGGATTACTACAATCTGTCCGATATCCTCAATTGATATTGAACCGAACGTGTTTGAAACTAAGGTGAGAATCGAATGAATTAATTTGACAGTTTTGTGTGACTTTGCTGTGTGGCTGTACCACAGATATTATAATACTTTGTACTTACGTGCCTAAGTGGGATCCAAATTCAAGTAAGTAGATTGAAGATAAAAAGTAAAAACAAAAACTATAATTGCGCCGCTGAAAAAAGGTTGCGAACCCCTAGGTTATAGCGTATCCCCGCCACGTCATCACGTAAGCCTCGTAAAAGGAGGATTTTATTAACCGCCATATAGTTGGCATGTCTTTAACGCCTATAGGCTATGGGAAAATCACGCGATATAGTGGTAATAAGAAAAGTTAGATGGGCCGGCACTGTTGGATGGCGTAGGTTCGTGTTCAACGCATTTACGTCTTTGGTCCATTTTATGTGACCTATCTATTGTCCTTTTTATATGCTTTGCCTTTTTATATGCCTAGTATGTTGGCTAAGAACGTGTTCGTGGTTTTCTATAAAATGACGTCGGCGTAATATTTCACGGGATATTAATCTACTTTTAAGTTTGGTATGTAGGATATGTTGACTCAAATTATCATTTAATCCTCACAGGGCATTTTGGCTAAGTACCTCCATAAGCATACCTAGCCTGGGGAATAGGGGCAAGTCATATATTTTTGGCCAGATAGTCAGATAGTTTCTTGCATTGCGTATTAAAATATTGACGCCCCGCCTGTCCCGCCTGCCCCAATTTCTGTGATATCATTCCGGGCGAGCCGGTCCAACAATTGCATGCGTCAAGTGGCAATGGGCAGGTCACATTGCGAGAAGAGCAGATGGCCGATGGGGCAGAAAGGTCGTTGAGTGGAGGCCGCGTATGGGAGGTTGAAGCCGTGGTAGGCCCCCCAAGCTGGACCGACGATTTGGTGAAGGTCGCGGGAATCCCTTGGATGCGGGCGGCACAGGACCGATCTGTGTGGAGATCATTGGGCCTATGTCTAGCAGTGGAAGTTTATTGGCTGAAATGATGTTGATAATGAGCCGGTTCATTCCCACAGAAGTGAGGCTCACCCACACTCAAAAGGTATAAAATGATGCAGTGAAGACTTTGACAAGTCAGCACGAACAAAGTCGTAGGCGAGAGCTATCATTCTGTCACTTTCTAACGTCTCCATCGGTGGTTTACTTACAAACCGCCCACACATTTGGCATAACACATTATTTGTATTCTGTACTCAACCCACGGTGATGTAACAACTGTGACTCAAACTTGACCGGTATACGTGACGATCTGTAAGATAAAAAAAACTTAGCCGACTCCTAAATTGAGAATGAACCTTCTGCTGTTTATAATGAAGTTGAAATTTAGTTTCTTGAATAGACTCTATCGCGTGTGCCTTATGGCCGAAGCGGGTTATCTTTAATTCGTAAATCGTCATTTTTATACGCATTCCAGGGTATACAGTGTTGTATTAATTGAACAAATAACCGTGGTAATTTTTTTGTTTTTAAGTTATGAAGAGCGTTTTCGAAACTCCTGAACTTATTAACTGGCGTGAAGCTGCGCTTACGCAGTGTTTCAATATCAATTCATGCCGAAGCGTGGCACACCCACAGTCTCAATATCAATATTGCACTGCGATGTACAAAATTTATATTCTAATTACTAGATTGAACATAACAATTGTAAATACCACACGGCGTGGTGGCAGTTTCCCAGTATCTTCCCGCTATTCATGGTTCGACTCCCGCTGAGAAAAAATCGTGTTTGTACGACAGTTTGACTGAGTGTCAGATTACAAATGTTAAATAATTTGGAAATGTGGGTAAAGTTTATTTCGAATATTTTTTTCTTCTCTTTAATATGGAATCTTTTTTTGGAAGTATATATTGAAGGCACAACTAGGTTACTATGCTCTAAGACTTTTGGTATTCGTTATAAATATAAGTTTGGCATATAGTGTCATCAACTTGCATTGATATGCTGTGAGTTTAGATTAAATCAAAATAGCGGAAGATAGGTGACTCGTCTCTACCGCTTGGACCGCGACAATTAAGACCCCGTCGCCTATTTTCACATAGACTGATGTAGCATGCGCGTAGCACCTTTGATGACACCTTCAAGCATATGTCAAAACAAATATCTGAATATCAATGCTAAAGTGGGGTCATATCTGTGAAAGCCGGGATGGGTTGGGTTAAAAAAATCCCCAAAGAACATAGGGTCTAATCTAAAAAAAATTGCCTTACTATACAAATTGCATTAATCAGCTGAACACTTTTGTATGGGAAGGTAATGTTTTTTTATTTCAGATAAGGCCCTGCAGAGAATATTTGTGTATATAAATATTGTTTTCATTAGTATAATGCCCTCGAGAAGTTCATTGGGTATTCAAAAAGTCACGATGTAATGCGGAGACCATCATCCTCCTACCCTTTTCCCAGGTTATCTGGGGTCGGCGCAATATGTCTTCCTTTTCCATACGTCCCTGTCATTCGTCATCGAATCCACCCCTTTTACCATCATGTCATTCTTCACACAATCCCTCTACCTCTTTTTTGACCGTCCTCTGTTCCTCCATCCACTTACATTTACACTCATCACTCTATTGGTTACATGTCCTTCCCGTCTTCCATTAGCCCTTAAATGGCCAATGTAATTCGGAGACCATGAGTAGAAAATTAGAAAGACCTCTCACATCAAAAATCAAACTTTAAATTTACTGATTTATTTAACTCTTACTAAAAATAATTATGATTTCGAAAGTCTATTTTTACGACTGCGACTAATATCATATCTGTTAATTTGTTATTTTTTATTATTTTTGAAACCTTTCAATCATATTCGTGCGTGCGAAATCGTAGAAACACAATTGCATTTCCGCTTTTACTAAACTAAAAAGGTAACAACAAAAGTGTCAAGTCAGAGGGACCGCTGGTTATTTGTTGCGAATAAATTGTAGTAGGTTTGTAAAGCCTGGGTTTATTGCGCGTAAAAAGACAGAACCCAAACATATGCAAAACGTATCGAATCGCAATAACCGAGGGTCGGTCAGCTGTAGTGTTGTAGGCCACTGAGCCTGTAACAATTCGGGACAGATTTTTTTACTTTATAGCGGAAACAAGCAGACGGCACACTTGATAGGATCAACGCCGTCTATGGACATCTGCAACATCCAAGCTATCACATATTATGCGTTAAATGAATACATTTATACCCAATTTTATTTTCATTCTCTTCCTACGTAACTTTTATAATTGCTAACAATGTTGTTTTTTTCATGTGATAGGGACCAATAGATATTCCATCCGGTGTTCGTTTATCACCCTTTCACTTTATAAAAGACGAGCCCTTTAGCTTTTGCGGCTTCGCTCACGTGAGAAAGAGGTTTGAAAAGAGTTCTTCTCTCACGGTAGGCAGCGGCATGACTGTGCTCCGGCATTGTTGATGTCTATGAGCGGCGGTTACCGTTCACCATCAGATGGGCCACAAGCTCGTCTACCTACTATAAGCAAAAAAAAAAGCTTCCTCCCTTCATTTATCTCCACAAAAAAAAGAACGAAAATCGCTCGCTGCATTTTGCAGTGAAAGACGGAAAAACAGTCAGACAAACACACGCTTTCACTTTTGCAATATTATGGATTTCAAGTTTTCCACTGAAACGGCGACGAGGGGAAGCACCAGCACTTTTATGTATGTCGAACTGTGGATACCCACGATTGTTTATGTAATGAATCTGAACGTGTAACCGTGACAAATTGGTCTGGTTCCCCTGTGTTCAGATAACGAAGGTCGCCTCATTGTTATTACCAGACTAACAAAATTCTGGATCATGATCCAAGCGAGTCCAAGTCTCTGAACGGACTTTTGGGATCAATAATGTCAGCAGCTTAGGTCCGATTTTTTGAGCCGTAGTCAAACTGAACTTATGTATGGTTTAAAAAAGTAACTAATATTCAAATATCGCCAAAATGTGTTTCTGAACAAGAGTTAGCTTAACCAATAGATATATTATAAGGAATTACGCCACTTTGATGCGGTCACTTTAGTTAGCTGTTAACTTTAGTTAATTTAACCAAAAAGTACATTAGGTACGGATCATAAAATTGGCCCTTAGTTATTATCACATAACTCGATGCATCTGCCCCTGTGGCGCAGTGTAAAGCGACGGCTTCGCAAAAGGTCCCGGTTTCGATTCCCAGGTCGGGACAGATCGTTGTACCCTCGTGCCTCGGAATGCACGTTAAGCCGTTGGTCCTGCGCTCAATCCCTCTCCGGTCGTGTCAAACTAGTGTCCCAACAGAATATGAAGGTAAGAGAACAGAGAGTGCACTTGTGTTTGCGCACACACTTGATCACTATAATATATCTAATATATCCTGCATACCTGGCTGATCGTTGAGATTGGCCGCCGTAGCCGTAATCGATTGGAGGATGTTATTATTATCACATAAAAAAGTGTTTTTTTTTTCTTTATAACATCATTGGGTGATTTAACTTACAACCTCTTAATATTGGGACGTCCCTTATTCGGCCTTGTGTGTCACCACTAGTCAGCAGCCAGGGTCGATTCGGAAACTAATAACAGCAGAAGTGGGTCGCTGCTCGGTGCAGTGAAATATTCACAGCGGAACTAGAATTCTATTGGCGGTTTTCAATTTAGAGCAATTTTATCGTCAATGGCTTGATAAAAATTGAATTATTTATGGGTTTCCATTTGGGCGAGATAGGTGTCAAATTTATTTTAGATAATGGAAAAACGTTAACTGAAATCACGCTTGATTGATCAATAAAGATGGCGATTTGAGCTCTGTTTCCTCATTTTTTTTTTGTTTTTTTTTTATTTGTTCCGTTTGTCTGAGCCAGAGAATAAAATTAAATTCTATTCATGTAAACAAAGTGCATTGCATCTAGTTGCACTTTGTTTTTTAGGGTTCCGTACCTCAAAAGGAAAAAACGGAACCCTTATAGGATCACTTTGTTGTCCGTCCGTCCGTCCGTCTGTCAAGACCCTTTTTCTCAGGAACGCGTGGAGGTATGAAGCTGAAATTTATATCAATTACTCAAGTCTACTGTCCCTTGAAGCTGTGAAAAAATCAAACTTCTAAGCCAACGCAATCAAAAGATACAGCTGTTTATGCCGCAAATTTTCGACACTTGCAAGGGAATCAAAACCTACAGGGTGCTTCCCGTGAACTCAGAATCTTGAAATTTGGTACGAAGCAAGGTCTTATAGCATAGATAAAGGAAAAATTACGAAAACCATAAATTTTTAGTTACATCACATAATATATATTTTTTTAATAATTTTAAACTTACTACCCATTTCCTCATAAACGCGTAGAGGTATTAAATTGAAATTCATACCAAATACTCAGGTCTATAGTACCTTTAAGCTGTAACAAAATCAAACTTCTATGTCAACGCAATCAAAAGAAACAGCAATTTAAGCTGCATATTTTGAAACTCGCAAGTAATCGCAAGGGAATCAAAACCTAAAGGGTACTTCCAGTCGACCTAGAAGCTTGAAATTTGGCATGAAGCAACGTTTTATAGCACACATAAAGGAAAAATTCCGAAAACCTTAAATTTTTAGTTACATTACAAAATATATATTTTTTAATAAATATAAACTTATTACTTTTTTCCTCATGAACGCGTAGAGCTATCAAGTTGAAATTCATATCAAATACTTAGATCTAATTGCCTTTAACCCGTGAAAAAAAAAAATCTAACTCAACGCAAAATCGCAAAACGCAAAAGTACAACCATTGATACCGCATATTTTGAAACTCGCAACTACACGCAAGGGAATTAAAACGTAAAGACCACTTCCCGTTGACATAGAATCTCGAAATTTGGTAAGAAGCAATAGCTTACAGCACAGGTAACAGAAAAATTCCGAAAAGCTTAAAATTTTAAGTAGTTACCACCAAAAAAATTGTGATTGTAAACATAATTGTAGTTACAGCAATGACCGCGAGTTATTATACTATGTATGGGGAGGGCAACATTTTTCAAACGGCAAAGACGACCTCACTCATCGTCATTCAATCCCGATGTTTTGGTGAATGTAGCTGTATAATCTAAATGCGTCCTAACTGAAACAGTAGCACTACACGAAGTTGTACAACTATTGATAACGTTTTTTCGAACTTCAATGTTCAATGTGGTACTATTCATATCTTTTTTAGTCACCATTTACAGGTCTGGTTCAAATTTAATATTTAATTAATATTTTTGAACCAGATTTCTAAATAGTGACTAAAAAACTTAGTAAATAAATAACTTTAATAAAAGAACTTTCGCAAGTCTGCTGCAAGGCTAGTATAAGTGTTTCAGTTATATTATAGATAAATGATATGTGTTAATATAAAATAAAGGATTACTTAAACGATAAAGAGATCTTTGTCTTAAATTTATGCTCCTCCATCTTTCCCCATTGTAATGTTATGAATTTCATTTTGCAATAAAAATACCATAGTTATGACTCGATTGTCGTAATGAACGAACTTTGTTAACCTTGCAGGTTTGTACGGAACCCTCGGTGCGCGAGTCCGACTCGCACTTGGCCGGTTTTTTTTAATTTGCCACGAATGAGTCCTCATAATTATTTTACTCGAAGGTATAGTTTATCTGTGGGATCGTTGATTCTATGGAACTGTCATAGTCATATTGACGGATGGTGACATGATTATTAATTATATTGAGATTATGTTATAAGGTCTTTGATTATAATAAGAAGCAAGCCAATAAAAAAAATATAATAAGAATAATTAAATATTGTGAAATAACGGTGAAACAATAGCTTTAAATGTTGTTTTATAATAAGGTTGGTTATGTTTTACTATTCAGCACCCCAGAAATAAAATTGCTTATTATATTCATATACGAAAAATTAATCACATACCTAAACGTTATCCGTAAAATCGCAGCTAATTATAGAATGGAAGTAGTCACTTTTCAAATTTAAAAAATAGATAGATACAGATACTTTTAGTTAGGTAAGATGAGTATATAATATTAGTGTATGATAATGTTTTATTTATTATCTTGATATATGTATTTATAATATAAAATTGTTTAATCAATGTTAAATATCAAAAGGATTGCACCACCCTCCCCTTTTCTATCTAATGTCCTTTAAATTGTACATTGTATCTCTGTTTACCTAGCTTTTAAGTTTTGTATTTTATTGCACAGAAACAAAATACAGTATGTTACATACATCAAAACAGATAAGAGATACAATAAGAGAACAATAAGGCTGTATTTTCAAAATATTTGTATAAATAAATGTTAGTTTTTATTAGTGATATAGGAGGTCTATGTAAGAACCGAATATTGTCGCCCTGAAGGTCTAGTGGTTTAAATACCAGGCCGTGATCTCGGGCTCTTGGGTTCGATTCCCGGGTCGAGCAAAACGTATATTTCGAATTTGGCAAGCGTGGTGATTAAGCGTAACCCCATCATAGTAGCGATGACTTGATTTCTATGATGGAGGCCTTTGTCCTGCATTGGGACAGTATATAGGCTGATACATTACTACTTTTTATGTAATATTACAAATCAATGTTACCTAAGTTAAATCAATGTTTTAATCTCAATTTATCCATCTATCATTGACTAGTTTAACCATTCATACCGTAACAATAAGTCACGCACAGACGGCTGACATTGACGTGTTTGAATATGAAAATTAGCTAATACACCTGATGTATATTTGCATTTCGACAGCAAAAGACAAAGCTGACACGATGACAAGAACTACCGGACAAGATAATGTATTCTATGGTTCTTACAGCGTGCTACAGTGTAAACAAACCCAGCAATTATGTACCGACCAGATACCAAAATCGGCAGGTTCTGTCGCGAGGACGAGGAAACGATTATCCACGTCCTCGGCGAGTGCATAGCGCTGTACCGCTGCAGAAGCCGGCACCTGGGAGCACACATGATCTCAGCTGACGAGATCAAGAGCTCCCCCATCAGCACCATTCTCGGGTTTATCCTGGAACTGGAGCTACATGAGGTGCTGTAATAGGTTACGGGGCTGCCACAATACATCATCTACTGGGCGCAGTGGCTATGAGACGCAGGGCTCACCCCATTTCTATCAAATAATAATATGTACCGTCGGACCGACCCACGCTTCGGCATGAATGGGCCGACTCGACCGGACCGACTACGCTCTCTCAGAAAACCGCCGTGAAGCAGCACTGTGATGTGTTTCGCTGCGTGAGTGAGGGTACCGAAGGCCGGAGTTTAAAGGTTCACAGCGCACTTGTGACTCCACTGGTGTCGCGTGTCTATGGCCGGGGGCAATTGCTTACCATCAGGTGACTTACATAAAAAAAAACCCTTTTAGTAATAAATTTACACATCCCATACATTGATCTGATGCCGTAAAAAGTAGGTTGTTGTGTTACTTATTTCAGACAACAGAGGAACCATATTACAAAACACGATTCAATGTTATTACCGTCGTACTGAAGCTCATGCCATCCCGTTTCAACACGCAATGTTAAAACGAGTTAGAAGAAGTTTGGTTTTGGAACTATTTTTAAATAGCATTTCTGATTAAGAGGTAAATGTTTTTTTAAATGAATAAATTCTCAGTGACTTGTGCACTAGGCTCGCAGACCTGTGTCGCAGAAGTCGATGAGTGAGTTAGTATCATCATCAGCCCATTTAAGTCCCCACTGCTGGGCCACGGGCCTCCCTCAATCACATGAGGGGTAATTGCCATACTCACCACGCTTGGCAGACGAGTTGGCGAGGGTTTAGATATAAATGCAGAGTTTTCCTTCTCTGGGTGCTGATGATCATGCCAGCAGCATTACCTTAGTCGCCTTTTACGACACCTCGGTAAGAGTGAGGGTGGCCTATTCTACTCTGCCGGGGACCACACGCGGCGGAGTTAGTATACCGTAATACAATTTTATAACCCAATAGATAAAATTACGTACCTACGAAATTACACAAAATTATAACCCCACTAAATAAACACAAGTGTTCATCACACGAATGTTTTGTTCAGGATTGATTACTGCTGTTTGATTCCGCAGTTCCATTTAATTAGTCCATGTAATTAGTTTAGTTAAGTTGACGGGTAGGGCACACTGGCGACGCCTATCGATTTTAATTTTAAGCTACTAAACCGGATCTATTTTAAACATTTTCGGGGTTACAACCTCTCGGCAAACACTTATACTATTTTTTAAATAACCATGCAGAAATATTGGGTCCGTTTTTGTACGCGAAAAATTAATTCACGCTAAAAGTAGCCGCTTTTGGCGTGAATCACTTTTTCGCGTACACGTTGGACCCAACATTTGGGCATGGTTATTTAATAAGTAGTGTAAGTGTTTGCCGAGAGGTTGCAGGAGGACGACGACGACGACGACACAATTTAACACTTTGGCAGCGTCTCTTGCGCAAAGTATTGCGCAGTAAGAAAAAAAATATGTTAAAAACCTCAACATCATTTTTAAAGATCTCTCCATAGATACCCTACACGTAGGTGTAGGTTTGATGAAAAAAAATAATTGAGTTACTGTTTTAAGTATGACGACCGACCCAATTTTATTATTTTTCCAATTTTTATGTAAAAATCGTAATGCGGTTAACAAAATACATCTACTTACCAAGTTTCAATAGTAGTTCTTATAGTTTCGGAGAAAAGTGGCTGTGACTTACGGACGGACGGACAGAAGGACAGACATGACGAATCTATAAGGGTTCCGTTTTTTGCCATTTGGCTACCTAACCCTAAATGGAGCTGTGGTATCACTCCAGACGCGCCGGCCCATTCATGCCGAAACGTGGCTCTTTTACAGTCAAACTACTAACCATACCTTACATCTACTGTGGCTGATAGTATCGATTTAGAAACGCAAAGAGATTTTATCTACGTTTGAGTTATAACGCAGGGAACGAAATAGATAAATAGCTGCTTACCCTTAAGTTGTTGGGGTTCGGAAATAGAGTTCAGTACCCTTACCATAAAGTTTGAAAAACTGTTCTCGCTAACGAAAACTATCGCTTTGTCCCTTTCATTGTGGTACATGTGAAAGAGACAGAGCAATAGTTTTGGATAGCGAGGATAGTATTTCAAACTCATGGTAAGGCCTCAGAGTTCTAGTAGCGGTATTGACTGCAACTATTTGTAACCGAATGAAAACTATTTTGAACGAAAACGAGTAAGCGCTTATCTGGTGGTAAGAGATCTACACCAGCCTTGGACATCACACACACAGAGGGTATGCTAGCCATGAATTGCACTATTCAAAAGTCAAATAATTCTTTATTTGCATAGGCTTGTACACAGCACTTACAAATCGTCATACATTTGAATGACTTAAAACTATTTATAAGTACTTATGTATAATTTACATGTTAAAACATAAATATGCTGATACATAAAATATACTAAAGAAATAAATAAACATAATGCGATTCTACCACCGGCTCGGAAAGTTGTTTCTGGTCGAGAAGATCCGGCAAGAAACTCGCCAGTTACTCTTTTTAATCGCCAAATTTTCATACAATGTTGTGTCATCATCATACCAAGCCATACAGTTCAATTGTTACACAAAATAAAATAAAGGAAATATTAATAAAATAAATATTATGAGGTAAACCGAAGCAGCACCTTGTGTGGTGTTTTATTATTATAAAACACCACACAAGGTGTACCGATGATCTGGTGATGGTCACGGGAATCCATTGGATGCGGGCTTCACAGGACCAATCTGTGTGAAGAACATTGGGGGAGGCCTATCTCCAGCAGTGGAGATCTATTGCCTGAAATGATGATAATGATTATTATTATTATAATCATTTGCTTATGCTAGAGGCGACAAACGAACAAGCGGGTCACTTGGCCATAAGTTATCATTGACGCGAACGAACTTCAGCAGGATCGTCCCAAATTAGATAGATACATAAACATAATTGCACAAAAAACATAACAAAAAACTAAAAGATAAAAGATAAAGATAAAGAGTTCTTTATTGGCCACAGAACACAAATCAAACATGAGTGACATAAATACAAGTATGACAAATCCTGTAGCCAACAAGGCCCAACCTCAGCATTTGCTGCAGTGGCCGAAGCCGCTGCAGCGCTGGTTTTCAGGCAGAGCCTTGGGTGACGTACGTGCACACATACATAACATGCAATAGGAAGAAAGAAGAAGGACAAAACAAGGAAAAAAAAATAATAATAATAAATAAAAAATCAATATTAGTACATAACAGGAAGAAAATTTAAGATGCCTAACAAACAATTATCTAATCCTAAAATAATAATCCACAAGTGTGTAAAATAAAAACGAAGCAACACATAGTAATGAAAATAAATAGAAATGTGTAGAAACTAGACATTAGAGAAACTAAAATGTACAATTTCGGCGGTCTTAATGCTCAAAGCTGCTACTAGCTAATTATTTCGATTTTTTTTTCCTTTGTGTAAACTCTTCCATGCAACATTATTTTTATATCATGGTTTTATTGACGACCTTGCAGTTCCGATACGATGATTCAAATCAATAGAACAATTCCTTCAAAAACTGTCCCTGTCTCCTAAGCCAGTCGAAACCGGCTTGAACAGGCCCAGTAGGCTGTCATTGTACAGGCCTATTTATTGTTTCAATCAGCTTCCTGCCTCAAGACTACGACAAACAACGACAAGCAATAAAGGACAGATTTGCAAGCCACTGATTTGTTGTACAGTAGTGATGTGAGATAAAAGTCACTCGAGTTACATTGGTAATTTTCCTTCTCCACTATTTACTTTCCTTCACAACGTCGACCGGGTATTTAATGTAGGATTATTAGCACGGAATAACATTATGTTTATCGAAATCACTGTTTTGTTATGATGACCATGTGTCATCAGGAGTAACATTTATGGCGATTCATCATGATGAGTCGCCATAAATGTTACTCCTCACAGTGTCGGTAAAACAGCGCGGCAGCACTCCATCGGCAGCGTCGTACTTCATTATCGACGGTGTTGAGCACGGCAAATACAAAATGAAAGAATAATTTCTTTATATTTATATAAACCGGCTGGTCGTTCAGGGGAGCATAGAGGAAACCAGATCTCGCGGTAGATCACCGATGCGCTGGACTGATCAAGTGAAATCCGCAATAGGAAACCCCGTGCAAGACTGAGCCAGACAGTCTGTAAACAGAGGGAGATGGCGAGAGATTGTGAGGTAGCTTACCTCACAATCTCTCAATCAATTCCCGAAGAAACTTGGCTGGTTGGAGTGAAAACCTTCCAACGTCATCCTCCATACGCGAAATGGGTACACCTGGCACCCGATTGCGTTATCAGCTGAAACTAAAAAAAAAAGACAGACAGTGAATGTCAAAAATATTTTTTGAGTGATGAGGTGGCATTTGAGTCGTATAGCATCACTAAAGGCCACGGCTGGAGGCATAGATTCTATCGAGTTTGAGTTATAGACGAAACTTAGTTGGATAAGAGACAGGATTGGAATGGAGGGATAAGTTTGATGGAAAATTTACGGGTTAAATAAATAAAGTTAACAAGGCGACGCTTCAGGGTGTACTCAGTCATTGATTTCTGAGGATTTATAAATGCAGTCTGTGTAAATTGTCTCTCTTATAACACGAGACAGGTTACTAGTGGCTCATTAGAATCGGCTAGTAGGGATTGCATTTTCCCGGGAAATTCCCGGGAATTCCCGTTCAGTACTTTTCCAGTACCGGATGCACATGCTATTCCAAAGTAAACACTTTAGTACCTTGTCATAATAGATTGGTACATAGCTGTGTGACTTCTACTTTCATAGTATACAAATGATACCCTGGTGACATCTATAACATATAGCCAAGCTACTTACGTCTACATTTTCATCCAACATTGACACTAAAAATGCAATGACCGTTCCATATAATATCCATTTTGGTTTTTAGCTGGTTGGATTTCATCCATTTCGTTACTATTCGATTTGGGTGGCTTGCGGATTTTTCACTTCACATCCCTACGGATGTGATGTCATATTCTACGTCGATATTTTTATTATACAAAAATGAAATGATCGATTTGGCTGATAATTAGTGGAGAGGTGGCTTAGAACCAGGGGAACCTGTGGGATAAACAAAAACGAATACTAACACGGGCAACGCCGCGGGCGAAGGCTATATGTTTGACTGACCGGATGGCACAATTGGTAGTGACCCTGCCTCTTACGCCAAAGGTCGTGGGTTCGATCCCCACCCTGGACAAACACTCGTGCGATGAATACTTGTGTTTGTTCGGTGTCTGGGTGTAATATATGTATTTAAGTATATATTTGTGTTCCTCTGTTGTCTGATATCTGTAACACAAGTGCTTAAGCTACTTAGTGCGGAATCAGGTTGTGAGAATTATTGTTGTGAGAATTATATGTAATAGTTACGATTTCAGTATGTATTGCATTTTTCATTTCATAACACTAGTTTTAATTCTTATCTAAGTAAAAACATTTCTTAACCTATTCGATCAAATGATTAGGTATTTTCATGTCTCTATAAGCGGTAATTGTAGATTCGTATTTACATTTTCATCGTTTGAATGAGTTTGTGTTACGCAATTTTTTTTGCTTTTAAAATAGACGAAGTGTTTGGTCTAATAAACACGGTGGCTGGCACAGTTTCATGGTCCGTGGTGCAAAGAAATTCTGTTTATCTAATTGTGTCCAATATAGTTTTAATGAAAAAAAATGTGAGATATTTTTATGGAAGTACTAGCTTCGTCCCACGGTTTCACTATGGTGATTGAATTATCGTTATATTTCGGATAATATACAATTTAGTTACTTTATGAATTATCACCATGGTTATTCTTCTATGTAATGTAATCTTGAAGTGTCATCAAAATCCATTCAGTAGTTTTTGTGTGAAAGATCAACCAGTATACTTATGAGTACATACATCCTCACAAATTGTCTCGTTTATAATTTTATTAAAATTTAAAACTAATCAGAAATAGGTAACTTATATTGAAGTGTTGTTAAGATCACACATTTCAATTGTTGGCACAAAGTGTAGAAATTCAGACATAATACTTAACTAACCCCTATAACAGTCTATACAGAATACCTAAAGATGGAACCTAGGTACTCATTATAGGTACAGTCACGAGGTTTAATTTGGGACCTATTTCCGTTAAGATTCCGATAGAACATTCATAATGCAATAAGGTCGAGACTTTAGTGCAATAATGTTGAATATCTAGTTAATATATAAAATGTCTTATCTAATCGACCATTGAAACGTTAACCTTTTTGTAAAAAGCTATCATTACGGGTTCCTAATTACGAACATATTATGTTGTGTCACTTGTGTCAGTATCAGTCAAGAAAGTAGTGTATTGTTACATTTGGCGGTTCTGTTGGTGAGCTGACATATTATATCAATTGACAATTGAATATTGTTCTTTCCAAAAAGTTGTTACCCATGTCCCACGTAACAATTACTCGAAAAACATCGGTAATGATGCCCTCACTCAAGTTGACGTTTCTGCACTCTTGCTCCTAGAAAAGTAAAGTTGTCGATGATAAATATTATGACACGTTAAAATATTAGCTGTTAATAGCGAAAGTTTACTACACGACATTCAACCTTGGGTAGGTCCCAAATTAAAGCTCGTGACTGTACAAGTAAAGATAAAAATAGTTTCTATAGACAGACCCGACGATCACCTTACATAACACAAAGCATTGTACTTAACATTTACTTAACATCTTCCTAATGAGTGATAATTAATGCCGAATTTAATGAGTGGACGCTCTACTTATCTGTCAGAGTTTGACCTTTTAAACATTTACGTACTATCGGAGACGCTTGAATATACAAGGACGGCTAAACATGGATAACGGTTTGATTGTAACGTAATTAAACAAAAGAAAGTTAATTTAAGGTCCCATTCGATCTATTTCACACCCCGTACATATTCCGCTATATTGTTGTTTTATTCATAATAAAACAGCGTATGACACTTGGCAAAACGCAAGGATTCTAACATTTTTAGCGTGCACTGGATTTTAACGATATCAAATGTTGAAAACAGTCTAGACGTTGAGGAGTTATGGTGACACTATAGAAAATTTCGTTGTTTATCGAAAAATTAGACACAAAGCAAAATATTTCCCATTTTTTTGGCAGTCGTAAAAAATACAATTATTAATTAAATCGCGGCATCGTTGGCTCTCCTCTTGCTTACTATCAGGCTGAGGAGAGCGAATATAAGTAGATAGATAGATACACTTTATTGCACAAAATTTACAAATCTTAGTCTATAGTATTATTCTAGTACAATGTAGGCGGTCTACATATACTGTACGGTCTAGTATATACTGTGTCATTATAAAAAAAATGATTCATTTTTATTCTAAGACTCGTCTTAAGGGTCACCTTAAGACGAGTATTAGAATAAAAACCCGTCAGGGTAGGGCACACTAGCGACGCCAATTGATTTTTATTTTTAGCTATTAAACCGGATCTATTTTAAACACTTTCGGGGTTACGACCTCTAGACAAACACTTAAACTATTTATTAAATAACCATGCACAAATGTTGGGTCCGTTTTTATACGTGAAAAATTGATTCACGCCAAAAGTTTCCGCTTTTGGCGTGAATCAATTTTGTCGCGTACGCGTTGGACCAAACATTTGTGCATGGTTATTTAATAAATAGTATAAGTTTTTGCCGTGAGATTGTAACCCTGAAATTATTAAAAAAAGAACCGGTTTAATTGCTAAAAATTAAAATCAAGTGTGCCCTACCCGTCACCTTAACCAACGACTTGCGTAAACCTCCCATTATATTATATCGCTCACATGTCCACTCATAGTTAGATATTTTATTTTTTCATTTAATTTAACAATGTTACTTTTGCCACGATACTGAGGTACTGAGTTAAATCGATTACTCCTCAAAATAACAACTATTTTAGCGACTAAAACTCCTGATGTCGCCAGGTCTCACCTACAACAGTTTCAAGTGACTTATCGTTGTACACATTGCTCTGGACGTAATGGGGTCTTAAAAGCCATTTCCCCGCCAGACCCGTCCAAGAGTACCGTAAACACGAGGTGTTATTGTTACAACTGGTATCGATTTTCACTCGACATTGGCAGAAATATCCTTCTTTAAGAAATTGCCACCTACTTTGTCGGAGTGGACACGGTTTGTTGAAGACATTGCAGGCTTGATTTAACTTATGGAAAAGAGTTTTTGTAACTGAAGTGACGAAAAAATTGACGGCTCGTGAGGGTCACGGGTTCAATGCCCCGTAACAGCACAAATTTGGTTGTTGAAACAGTATATTTGTTCTGGACCGGGTGTTTCTGATACTTTTTTCTGGTTTTCCTATAAAGTGAAAAAAAGAAGAACGTCAATTTATAGTACGTAATAAAAACCGGCCAAGTGCGAGTCGGACTCGCCCATGAAGGGTTCCGTAGCAGCAAGTAAGATATATGGAAGGTAAATTGCGGTTTACTGTTTATAACGTATTAAAAAAACTACTTACTAGATCTAGTCCAAACCAATTTTCGTTGTTAGTTTTCATGATTATGTACATCATATATTTTTTTTATTTTATAATTCATTTATAGAAGAGAGGGGAGTGGGGGCGGCGACGACGACACAATTTACCACTTTGGTAGCGTCTCTTGCGCAAAGTATTGTGTTTAGAAACCTCAACATCATTTTTAAAGACCTATCCATTGATACCCCCACGCTTATAGGTTTGATGAAAAAAAGTTTTGAGTTTCAGTTTCAAGTATGGAGACCCCCCATTTTTTTTATTTTTTCGAATTTTTATGTAAAAATCGTAATGCGGTTAACAAAATACATCTATTTACCAAGTTTCAATAGTATAGTTTTTATAGTTTCGGAGAAAAGTGGCTGTGACATACGGACGGACAAACACATGGACAGATGGACAGACATGACGAATCTATAAGGGTTCCGTTTTTTGCCATTTGGCTACGGAACCCTAAAAATGATCTTACCTGTAAATAAATTAAATATTTTATATGCTTGATGCGACAAACGAGCAAGCGGGTCAGCTGATGCTAAGTAATCGCCGCCGCCCATGACCATCCTCAAGACAAGAGAGGTTGCACTTCTATTATGGACACCGGAATCAACGAAATAGTAAGTAAGTAAGTAAACATTTATTGACCACATAAAAGATTTAATACGTAGGTAGACCATGAGTAGGTAACAATCCCACAATAACCCACATACCAAACAAAAACAAGTGTCACTACCAAATGGGTCATCGACCCATCATTTTAGGAAATAAAGCTCACATGAGTGATGGATGATCTGGTCACATACGTCTTTATTAAGAACAAAGGGAAGTTTCTGAGATAACCCTTCCATTTGCCTTTATACTGAATAGCTTTTAAATGCTCTCGGCTTGTTTAACAGAAACAAGTGTTAGACGTGAAAATGCTTAAAGAAAACAGTAACAAGGCAATTGGTTTCTAAATAGGTCGTTTTTTGCGCAGTACATGGATCTAAACTGTCTAAACTAGAGTGACTATAAAGTAAAAATTAGACGGGATATTCCCAAAAATTAAAATATTTCCTTATTACTTTGTCCTGTTAGCACTGTGCTGTGCGTGAGTGAGGTTACGGAGGCCCGATCCGGGGGAAAGAGGGGATTAAAGGTTGGCAACGCACTTGCGACTTCACTGGTGTTGCAGGTGTTCATGGGTGGCGGCAATCGTTTACCATCAGGTAATACATCTGCTTGCCTATCACATAAAAAAAGACTCCGATGACATATCCCCGAGAATTTAGCTATTCTGAGCGGTTCTACTCGTCAGTCTTCGATCCTGGTTTCTTACAGAGCAAACTACGAGTCGGCGTCCCATCGGTTGGCCCAAATAAGCTTTCATCACAGCTCGATCCTCCCCATCCTTTCCATATTGAAAACCTAAGCCATCGAAGGCATTGTTCCCTTTAAAGTGACTACTTGGTTACAACCGTCGCCTGGCACTTGTGCCTTTTTCAAAGTGTCCTTTCCGTAAATTGTTACGACAGATCTAAAGTCCGGGCGGTTATATCTGCTTTATGGCCTAGATAAGGCATGGGTCGTCGCCAGTAACAAAGTTACGTTTTTATGTGCCATTCTTATTAGGCTCATTTGGATTTGTTAAGATATATAGCCTGGTGGGATGGGGTCTAGAAAGTTAAGTATTTAATGGCACATTATTGTTTCATCGTGAAGATGATACTCTTCTTACATTAAAACAAATAATTGAAGTAGTTTGCTTGAAACAAGTATTTTTAATAGACCTCATGAAATATTAAGTAATTGCTCAAGAATAGAAAGAAGTGCTTATTTTGAATCTTACTATTTTCAATTACAAAAAGTTTGATTTATGCGATAGAAAAACACTAGAAATACAAGAAAATGCTCGTTTGGATACCAATCAGTGTAACTCAAAACAAAAGTTTATCTCTAAGTAGCCTATTAGCGTCAATTTGCTGGCGTTTTGCCTTTTTATCTTCTGAGATATTGCATAATTACATCGAGATAGCGAGTCGACGACCACGCTTACACCCGGCCAGCGGCGTTTTGAGCAAAAAAACGGATAAGTGAGGAGATCCGTAAGCCTGTTAAATAGCTCGTATTTCCGAATTGGTACGACATTGAAATATTTATGAAAATAGACTTTATCTTTCTTTAGGGGCACAGGCTTACCCTCACACGGAGATTGAATGGGCGTCAGTTTTAACATGATGGCCTACAGCGGGTTGATAAACCTCAGTCAGAAACATACGCTTTAGAAATTCTTCTTCAAGTAGGTTTCCTCACAATGTATTCCTTCATATTGAAATGCTTTGAGATATAAAAAGATGAATTAAAAATTGCAGAAATGGTATGGAATACGTCAAATTTCAAATAGCAGTTGAATTGCTTTTCTTTGATATTATTGGCGCTATTGAAGAAATATTCGTTGAAAATTTATTGATTTATTATAAATGTTTGTCTTAGTCTCTCAAAGCGCCAGACACGTTGTATACACATAAAAAAATCCATAATCAGGTACAGAACCCTAAGGAGTATTCACATTTCTAGATCATGAAAAACAAAACACATGGTACTCCACCATATCGGAAAGGAAAAATGCCGTATGGCAAGCTTGGCACCTGCCCATGTGATATTTAAGGCATAAACGGTTCTATCAGCTAATATGGTCATTCGACCCATCAGTCAATTGTCAGTCTTACTCCTCACAGGTGTAAAGTCGAAATTTAAGTCTTTGTCGAAGGAAGCAATTGTGCGAATGGGATGTGCGTAATGATTGCTGTGACCAACTTTTGCTATTCAAATTGAGTTTGTCTCAGTTTGAATAGCAAAAGTTGTCCACAAACAAGTTCATAGTTAGGTAAAAAAAAAGTTATAATCATACTTCTATCTACTAGGCTCTCTCATGTTCTGTACTGATTGTCTTCTGATTTTGTATTGTGCAATAAAGAGTAACTGATCTGATTTCGTGTTGTAAAGTTATATTTTGTTAATAAGTGTTCTTCTATAATAATAAAATCTACTAGAATTATGAGATGAATCTAATCGAATGATTGAGACTATTTGAAATAAACGTAACTAAAAACAAATATTAACAATTAATACATTATACTTATACAATGTAGGTTAATATTGTAGTAATACAACTATTTAAATTGATTTTCTGTTTACTTTTTACTTCAACCAATACACGTAAAACCCTTAAAGCAATGATATAAAATTAATTATCTCATTAACAAATAGTCTGGTTTACAAGATGACTTTTTCAGGATTGTCTCGGAAAATTTCCACTCATGGCCAACCCAAGAATGACCAGTAGCGCTTGATTTCGTAATGAGTCAACAATTGGAGGCTAATTGATCTGATGCGAAGTGACACTTGCGGAGGCAGCTGATCGGAGATAACGGACAGTCCGGTGAAAGTGTGGTCACTCTAGCTATTGCAATATGGGACGTGTCCGAGTTTGATTGATATTGCGATGACATTGTAGGGTCTAGCAGGTGGGGACGAGAAAAACTATATTAATATTGTGGTAACCTTACCTTATGGACATGGTAAACCAATAATACTATGTATTTACTTCAAACTGTTTTGTGATAGATAGACAGAAATACTTTATTGCACAAAAAACTTGGCATTACAGAAACTAAAATGTACAATTTCGGCGGTCTTATCGCTGGAAGCGATTTCTACTTGACAACCTTCAGGCAAAGGACATTTGATAGTATAGGTGTAGTTTTGATAGTGATGTCGTTTATTTTCGTGTGGGCTGTTACGCCTTGGTATGGTCAGCATCAAGAGTAGCTTATTATTTATTGTGATGGTCAATAAAATGTTTCTTTCTTTCTTTCTTAATACATGAATACCATGTCGAAGTAACATTTTTTACGTACCCCTTAGAAACTGACCGTAATAGGCAGAACGGTTACTAAGACATAGTACTAAAGTGTTAAACTACTTTTGATGCTGACCGTACTATAGTATCAATCCCTCCTAGGGGTTTTTGGCGTGTTGTGACGAGATCAAAAGCTTAACGTGCCCTCCGAAGTGTAGTCATTTGATGTACAACGCCCCCCTGACAACTTATTTTCTTAGCAAAACAGTCAATTTTTAAGTAAATAACACACTTAACAATTTCATCTCATGTTCAGGCGGGACTCGAACCCACACCTTCCACAATCCGGGTGGATGTTCTACCAATTAGAAAGAAAGAAAGAAAAAAATATTATTTTGGACATCACAACACTACATACGAGTCCAACATTAGTTACAAAAGAAAAAACAAACAAAAAAAAATATAGCTACAGAAAAAAAAGAAAACAAAATCAAGGAAAAACAAAATAATAAGTACAAATAACCAGGCAGTGCATATAATATATTGTGTGTTGTGACCTCCAACATAAATGGCCCCCACTCAGCCTATGTCATGACCCTGAAAAAGGTCATAACGCTGATTTTCAGTAGGGCCAGCTGAGTGAGTGCCACAGACGTCAGCCTTGTGTGTCTTGTGTACCTAGTGTGTATATATATATAATCGTCAGCCCGTATCTATATATATGTGTATATATATATATATATATATATATCTATATATGTGTAGGAAAGTGTTAATGTAATTGTGAAAAATAAATAATGAAATAAAATTATTTAATATAAATGTGGGTATGTGTAATTAGACCACTGAACGCGTTACTGAGCCGACGAAATTTGTAAGTTCTTGACTCGACATGAGCTGTGTGTTTTAAGTGTGTTATTTACTTAAAAATAAATTGCAAAAGATTGCTATACAAAATATCAACTATCAAAAAACAGTCTGTCAATCTGTGCCGAAAACTAAATTGCAAAGTTTGCGATCGGCCTAAATTGATATGGTCACTTACTGTCAACAAAGGTCAACATTACCGAATGACATTTGTGTCGAGATTATGTCCGATGCCTAATCTTTACTTTTCTTATGTATTTATAGAGAGTTAAATCTTACTACAACGTCAAGTCAACGCTTATAGGTAATCCGAAAACAAAAATTACGCATAGCGCCATCTATTGGTATAAAGTGGAACTAATGACCCGAAACAAAGTGAGGGTGGGCCACTATAGTTTCATAATCATAAAGGCACGACGGTCAAATGGTCCCAGTTTAGATCAGAGTACCTTAACGGGATCCGCTTTCATATTTCCATCAAAAGGTTAGCATCGCCCAGCGGCGGTTGTCATGACAAACCGCCTTTATTCGCCCTAACAACCATGAATTCTCTAACATTAATAGTCTAACTATTTCGTTAAAGCGTAAAGAGTGTAAAGTTGTACTCATTGGACGGTAAGATGGCGGCAAGGATAGGGACACGCTTTTGATTCTAAAATGTCGATAAATTTTCATGATCACACACACACAATATCATAACATCGACTTGTTACCATAGTGCCAAGCTTAAGCACTTATCAGAATAAAATACAGGTGAAAAGGCACTTCAAAAGTTGGCGGCGCATTCACTTGCTCACCATCAGATTATTTGTCTGCTCGCCAGCCAACTTTCACACAGAAAAACCCTCAGTGGCGCAGCATGAACGCCTTCTGCACGTGGACCCATGCTTTTTTTCCTAAGGCGTTTATTTTTACTAACAAGATTGTATGGATTTTTATCTGAAATAAATTAAATTATTATTATTATATTATTATTCAAAAACAAAAAAAAAAAGATTTTGCAGCGCATCAAGCATGTTCGCTGAAGCAGGTGTTGATGGTTTTCATGCCATCCTAAGGAAGCGAACTGCTTCAATTATGCTAAGATTACGTGAGAGCTCAAATGGCATCCTGAGGGTATTGCAAGATCGTTTTGATTGTCCCATTTGTAGGCATTGGACTAAAATGCACATGAAGGGGACAATTAAATATTTAAATTAAGGATATTGTATAATTTAAGTATGTCAGCTAACGTAGTAATAATAATTTTACTAACAAGATTGTATGGATTTTTATCTGAAATAAATTAAATTATTATTATTGTGTCATACACGAATTAACATTGCTAATGTTTAATGATTAAAGATATACGTTTCATCCTTGAAATTGGCCGTCAATTTGAGCTGGTTCTCTTAAATTATTTGTATTTTTTATGTGTTGATTGGTTATGGTTGGTGGGTATGACTGTTCGATATCGATGATTCCCTTCAAAGTTGAACATCTCTAATTTACAAAATTGGCGGCAAATTTTCGTCGGCATCTTTTTCTACTCCGTGAGCTAGTATCGGAATGTACTGGAACGTATCGGAACGTATAATTGCGTTTAATTTAGTCCTCGTTAGCTGCCAATAAATTGGACAACGTTTCGATGCGACTACGATTTGTGTCAAGGCTCGATAAATGATTGTTTTGCTTTCGTTACTTCGAATTTTAATTGAAATATTAGTAAGTCGTTAGTTGTGTCAATTAGAGAATATATTTATTAGTTACGAGCTTGCGGTTGAAAGCGATTAGTTGGTACTTTTTAGAAATCGGTCTTTGCTTTGCACACATGTCTTATTATTTAGATATACAAGGTGATTTTTTCTTGTCTTCTTACAAACATTTATTACAGGTTTTTTTTTTTTGCATTATATCGGACAAACGAACAAACGGAATACCTGATGGATAGTGATCACCGGCACCCATTGACACCTGCAACACCTGAGGTATCACATATGCGTTATTATACTCCCGATATCCTCCTTTGTTATATTTTACTAATGGTAGTCGTGACGGGTTTAACTCATATTATATCTTATTTTTTAATTTCATTATCACTCAAATTTTGATCGGTGACGGAATCCGACAAAACAAATACTATTATTATAGTTAGTACAGATGTTTTTTATATAGCCAGACAATTTGATGCAATTTCACCTGTTTTATGTAATACCTAATTCCGAGAATAGAACTTGTGTACATAAAGTTATGTGCAACTGATTCCCCTATACACGAGTTAATTTTATACCTTATAATCAAGGTTAGAATTTAGAAAAAAATACAGTTAGGTGTCGTCTATTCAAAAGTGTTCCAAAAGTGTTCTGTCCAACCGTGAACGATGAAACAAAACGAAAAATCTATCGATATCAAGCACAATGTCACATACCTACGTGGTGTACCTAGTCCTACATTGTTATACTCGTGCACTAAATTTTATCGTTATTGTAAAATTATAATTTTTTTACAAAATACTCTATCTCTTTATTGCTTAATGGGAATATGTTGTGATAAATTATTTCCAGCCGCAGACGCTGAGTATTTGTAGCCGATGAAAAATTCAATAAAACACCGCTGGCTACCAGCTACTGTTTAATTAATTAATAATTGTAGTTTATGAAGTGGCATCGTTGGTTTAATATCCATGGATTGGTTTGTTTTGTCGAGTAGAGTAATTTTGTGTAAAAATTTACAGTTTCAATTCTAAGTATGGGGACCCCCAAAACCCCCCCTTTGTTTTTTTCCAATTTTTGTGTAAAAATCATAATGCGGTTAACAAAATACATCTACTTATTTACCAAGTTTCACTAGTATAGTTCTTATAGTTTCGGAAAAAAGTGGCTGTGACATACGGACGGACGGACAGACAGACTTACGTGACGAATATATAAGGGTTCCGTTTTTTGCTATTTGGCTACGGAACCCTAAAAATGAAATACCTATGTGTGGTTTTTTGTATGAGTAAGCAATAAACGTATTATTATTATTTTATTTTATCTTTATTTTAAGTTCATAATAGTTCGAGCCTTAAGAAGATGGAGATCTAAAGTTCAGTACCTAAGCTAACATATAACTTATCAAGATATAACTTATTACACGATTGAAACTAGTAAATAGTAGCTGTTATAATTTTGTAACAATAGACACAATACTAACAACGAGGTGAACCCTCGCAGTGACACACACTGGCATTTTGGCAAAAGTCACGTGTCCCCGTGCCTGCGTCGCGTGACTTTTAAATATCAAGTGACTGTGATATTTGCGACTATCCTGTATATCATATCGTTTGCATTGTTTAGTGTCCGATGAGGACTGATAAGATGATTGATGTTATTTTTTATGAACTCGAGTATTGAATGAGAATGAAATTAGTCGATGAAGTATTTACTATTGCTTCAAACGAAAGTGAAGTCAGACGACATTGTGGAACTCGTGAACAAACAAGCTACATGTATGTTTTTTTTTAACTTAGCTCATATTGACGAGCCGTTTGAAACAGTGATAGTGAACGCTGCCTTTAGTCCAAGGGTTGCGGGTACGATCCCAGCACAGTACAAACATTTGTGTGCATAAACATGTCTGTATGTATTGGTCTGGGTGTTCCGTATGTATTATGAGTATGTATTTACAAAAAGAAAGTATATATTTGTAAAATTCCACTGTTGATTCTGATATCCGTAACACAGCCGGAACGTCAAGCAAAACATGTGTGTACAAAATTTTGTTTCTCATAATAAATTTCATGTTACTCTCTGTCTCTTTTTTAAAAAGGCCGCAACACATTAGTGATCTTTCTAATTTCGGGGATGTTCATGGGCAGCGTTGATAACTTTCCATCAGGTGACAAGCTTGCTCGTTTGTCGCCTCTAGTATAAAAAAACAGGTAGCCTCTACACAGTTATCGTTCTTCCCTATCAGCTAGTTGCACAATGGAGAATATCTTTCTATCCCCTATGTAATTACAGCTCTAAAATTGCCGAGTTCTCGCAACCGTTGTTTGCCCACGTCCACGCATAGTCCACAATGCATAAGTGCATAACCTTTGCCCACAGATCAATAGTGCCGTGTCAAATCCAGGTTTTCCCCTGGGGGGCAATAAACTTTGAAATGTTCCGAATACGGTGTGCAATAGCAACGTAAATGTAGGGTTGGTGGGTGGTCTCTGGCTGGCTGTTTCTTCTTTGTTTAAAAGCAGTGGTTCTTAACCTTTGGTTCTGGTCAATTTTTTTCATGAGAGAGGCCATCAAATAGATCACCTGTTGGTAAGTGATTGCCGCCGCTCATAGATATCTTGACCCTGGTGAAAATGCGTTACGCATACCTCTCCGCCTGGGAGCGGACGGGTTATGTCGGACTCTCCTCTGACGAGGGCTTCTCCTAACGAGAAGACGGCCAGAGGACTTGGATATCTTGCAACACCAATGGAATTATAAGGCGCTATTAATCTTTAAACTCTTCTTTCGCCCGGATTAGGCCTTTTTCCCTCTCTCACTCGTCGATACACAGTCGTGTCTGTGAGGCCGTGGTATCACTACTGTCGCGCATGTCCATTCATGCGGTATGCGTGGCTCTCTCTCGGATACGGATGTGATGAATATTCTTGTGGGGGGCCGTTCAAGTATTACGTAGGCAAATTTTAATTAGTTTGGACCCCTCTCTCACCTCCGCTGTCACCAAAAATACGCTTTTCGCATCTATTTTTTAAAAGTAACCATTACTAAGACCCCTCCCCCCTCTCGATGCTTACGTAATACTTGAATCTTATTTATTTCATCATCGCCAGCCCATTTAAGTCCCCACTGCTGGGGAACGGGCCTCCCTCAATCACATGAGGGGTAATTGCCATACTCACCACGCTTGGCAGACGGGTTGGCGAGGGTTTTGATATAAATGCAGAGTTTTCCTTCTTTGGGTGCTGATGATCATGCACGCAGCTTTACCTTAGTCGCCTTTTACGACACCTCGGTAAGAGCGAGGGTGGCCTAGGTGGCCGGGGACCACACGGCGTTATTTATTTAGTTTTATTATATTTATTTATTTTGGTAATCATTTTTATTAAGGTTAGTGACAGCCCTGAATCTGGCCACTTATTCACGTTGCATTGAGTGTGCAGAGATAAACCGAAGCAGGAGCTGTCCGTTCCTCTTTATTTATTTGAGAAATCTGAACACGGGGAAGTGGAATCTGTTGGGGATTTTAGCTAGATATTCTGGTGCTTTGAAGAAGAGTGGTTAGTCGATATGAACGCACCTTCCATCTTCGTCGTCGGGTCGTGGTTCATGCATGGAGCATGCGACTTTTACTTACTTACTCCGCTGGTTAAACGAACCGAACCGAGTCTTGGCCTCCGAAACAAGAGAGCGCCACTTTGGTCGATCCTGCACTGCATAACAGTACGCACGTATGTATTAACAGGATTGTCTAACACCCGTTGTAAGCAGCCGGCGTTCTATGTCTATTTATGTCAATATATAATAATAATATTTCACAACATCACATACATTGACCTTACTCCGAGATAGGTAGCTCAAGCACCTGTGTTACGGATATCAGAACCAACAGCGGAATTACAAATATATAGGTGCTTATAATACATATAAAACACCCAGACCAATACAAACAGACATGTCCATGCACATAAATGTTTGTATAACCTGTGCGGATAAAGAATGGGATCAGAAATGGCGGCGCATCTATTCACTTCTCGCTCGCACACTATTTGCGTCTATACTCGCATTCGTGGGTGTGCGAGCGAGAAGTGAATAGATGCGCCGCCATTTCTGATCCCATTCTTTATCCGCACAGTTTGTACTGTGCGTGGATCGAACCCGTAACCCTCTGTTGGACCAGTTTGGACTGGTCGTCAAATTTTAACTTTATGCCCCATGAATTGGTGATTGTTGTGCCGTAACTAGGGCATTGATTCCTCAAAGATTTGAAAACAAGGTTATACCATAGATTAAGGTCAAACAGATCTTATTATCAAGGCAATAATGTAACGTTGACACACATAGCTCATCGGTCCTCTGTAATTACCACGACAATAGATTGTACAGTCAACCTCATGTTACATTATCACTAACCGTCACACTTCCCTAATGGACTTTATTCTGGTTTAATAAGGTTCATTGTTGACTGAAGAAATGTGAGACTAGGATGGCTTGTCGTGCGGTTGACTGCCCTTGATTGTCCGTCACACATCTATGAAGGTTTAATGATGCTGTCAACAACTGTCATTTAGCCTATTGTTTTATGTCAGTGATGGGTTTTAATTGCTTTTCTGCTTATATTGATCTTATACAGTAAAGGATTTTCAGTCAGTACTATCCCGGAGTCTGGAATTTGGTGCCTTTTTCCTATTGTCCAGCCCCGGGTGGACAGAGACACAAATGTTTGAAAACTCGTTGTATGTATTTTGTGTCAGTATCAAAAGTAGCTTAACAGTTTAGTACCATTTCAAAGTAACTGTTCTGCCCATTATAGGCAGTTTCCAAGGGGTTCGTAAAAATGATACTTCGACATGGTACTGAAGTGTTAAGCTACTTTTGATGCTGACCGAACCGTAAGGTGTGGACATGGAGATTTTTTAAACATTGTTGTTACTAATTCTATTTAGATAGATATACTTTATTGCACAAAATACACAACATAAAAAAAAAACTAGGTATTACAGAAACTTAAAAGTACAATTTTCGCGGTGTATCGCTGGCAGCGATTTCTATTAGACAACCTTCAGGCAAAGGACGACCCGTTTCGAACCGTGTAGTGAACGCTGCCTTTAGTCCAAGGGTGGCGGGTACTATCCCAGCACAGTACAAACATTTGTGTGCATAAACATGTCTGTATGTATTGGTCTGGGTGTTTTCTATGTATTATAAGTATGTATTTACAAAAAGAAAGTATATATTTGTAAAATTCCACTGTTGATTCTGATATCCGTAACACAGCCGGAACGTCAAGCAAAAAAACATGTGTGTAAAAATTTTGTTTCTCATAATAAATTTCATGTTAATCTCCGTCTCTTTTTTAAAAAGGCAACACATTAGCGATCTTTCTAATTTCGCGGATGTTCATGGGCAGCGTTGATAACTTTCCATCAGGTGACAAGCTTGCTCGTTTGTCGCCTCTAGTATAAAAAAAAACAGGTAGCCTCTACACAGTTATCGTTCTTCCCTATCAGCTAGTTGCACAATGGAGAATATCTTTCTATCCCCTATGTAATTACAGCTCTATAATTGCCGAGTTCTCGCAACCGTTGTTTGCCCACGTCCACGCATAGTCCACAATGCATAAGTGCATAACCTTTGCCCACAGATCAATAGTGCCGTGTCAAATCCAGGTTTTCCCCTGGGGGGCAATAAACTTTGAAATGTTCCGAATACGGAGTGCAATAGCAACGTAAATATAGGGTTGGTGGTCTCTGGCTGGCTGTTTCTTCTTTGTTTAAAGCAGTGGTTCTTAACCTTTGGTTCTGGTATTTTTTTTCATGAGAGAGGCAATCAAATAGATCACTTGTTGGTAAGTGATTGCTGCCGCTCATAGATATCTTGACCCTGGTGAAAATGCGTTACGCATACCTCTCCGCCTGGGAGCGGACGGGTTATGTCGGATTCTCCTCTGACGGGGACTTCTCCTAACGAGAAGACGGCCAGAGGACTGAGATATCTTGCAACACCAATGGAATTATAAGGCGCTACTAATCTTTAAACTTTTCTTTCGTCCGGATTAGGACTTTTTCCCTCTCTCACTCGTCGATACACAGTCGTGTCTAGCCGTGGTATCACTACTGTCGCGCATGTCCATTCATGCGGGATGCGTGGCTCTCTCTCGGATACGGATGTGATGAACATTTTTTGTAAGGGGCCGTTCAAGTATTACGTAGGCAAAATTTTAATTAGTTTGGACCCCTCTCTCACCTCCGCTGTCACCAAAAATACGCTTTTCGCGTAATTTTTTTTTTTTAAAGTAACCATTACTAAGACCCCTCCCCCCTCTTGATGCTTACGTAATACTTGAATCTTATTTATTTAGTTTTATTGTATTTATTTATTTTGGTAATCATTTTTACTAAGGTTGGTGACAGCCCTGAATCTGGCCACTTATTCACGTTGCATTGAGTGTGCAGAGATAAACCGAAGCAGGAGCTGTCCGTTCCTCTTTATTTATTTGAGAAATCTGAACACGGGGAAGTGGAATCTGTTGGGGATTTTTAGCTAGATATTCTGGTGCTTTGAAGAAGAGTGGTAAGTCGATATGAACGCAACTTCTATACGAGGGGTCGTGGTTCGAGCATGCGACTTTTACTTACTTACTCCGCTGGCTCAACGAACTTGGCCTCCGAAACAAGTGAGTGTCACTTTGGTCGATCCTGCACTCCACTACTTCTGCCAGTCATTGACCTGAAGTTCTCGCAGATCAGTCTCGACGACGCCTTAGCAGCGATACCTGGGTCGCCCAACTGGGCGTGTGTCTCTCGCCTGTGGATATTTCATTTATTTATTTATTATTTATTTGTTATCATAGCACACAAAACAGATTACAATCAATGAGACTTATTTTAGAAGCATGAAAATGTACATAACGAGATTGTAGTCCAAAATGATGTATGCCTAAAAGCTCAAGAGATAATTAACACAACAATTAACAAATGAAGTATTAAATTATAAATTAAATTAAATGATAAATTAAATTAAATTACAAATTATACCAAATTATAAATTAAAATTAAATTATAAATTATACCAAATTATAAATTAAATGTCAAATCATAAATTAAATGTCAAATCATAAGTTCAATGTCAAATCATAAATTAAATAATTACAAGTCAAAATTAAAATATAATTACAAGTCAAATTAACAATTTAATTACAAATTAGGTATTAGATAACAATGACTTATTATTATACAATTGTCGCCGGAACTGTTGCAGTGTTAGATAGAATATATCCATATCTCTGTCAAATTTTAAAATTTCATTTCATTGTATTGGCGACACATCCTGACTATTGGGTTGTAATACGAGGTGTTTATTAGTGTATATTTGTAGATAAAACATATTATAGTTGCGGTTACGAGATCTAAATCTGGTATTAAAATTAAGCAAAGAGAGGAGATAAGGGGAGTCAATTTTGTAGTGTATTATTTTATGGAGCATAATAAGATCAATATGCTGTCGTCGTTTATATAGAGGAGTCACCCGAAAATAGCTCAGACGTTCACAGTAGGACGTGAGTTTTCGACTCATGCCACACCGGAAACTATATAAACTATATATTTCAAGTCTTTGTGCGTATTTCTTTGTACCATTAGCTTGGCGGTGAGGGAAAACAGCGTGAGGAGACTTGCAACTTGCAACTTTTGGAAGAGCCACGCTTCGGCATGTATATGCCGGCGCGACCTGAGTGTTACCACGGCCTCACAGAACACCGGCGTGAAGCAGCACTGTGCTGGGTCTCGCTGCGTAAGTGAGGTTGGCAGCGCACTTGTGACTCCACTGGTGTCGCGGGTGTCCATGGGCGTCTGCAATCGCTTACCATCAGGTGATCCGTCTGCTCTTCTACCACGTAGGTATCACATAAAAAAAATCTCAAACTGTAAATAGGCATCCACAATTATTGAGATAAAATAGTGATTCTGAATTGGCGGCAGTCGCGTCATAGTAATTACTAGACTTCCTTGTTTTTGGCGTATCCGTGCTCTAAATCAGTAGCATTGGATGTAACAAGGTAAGACTTTTTACCCGACTACGGCAAAGCAAAAGGAGGGTTATGATTTTGACAGGCTATGTATGTATGTATGTATGTATGTATGTATGTATGTATGTATGTATGTTCATCTGTTTCCACGTAACTTCTTAACTACTTATCAGAATTCGACAAATGACATATCATTATAAGCGTCTTGATCGTCCGCTGGTTATAGGCTATATGAAGTTTCACAAAATCTAATGTGGCGCCCTCTAGCGGACAAAACATACAGAGTAAAAAAATAAAGTTATGATAAATATGCCGTGTTTGGTATCATTTGAAAGCGCTTGACTTGTACATTTTGAATATATATATATATATTACTAGCACTTGGACACCAAAATAGTACAAATAAAATAAAAGTAAAAAAACTAAAACCCAACTACGACAATATTCACTATGTAGAGATAAAATTTCATGTTTGGAAAGGCGTAGTCACACGTTAAATATACTACCCTTTGACAACGTGTGACTGCGGATTTCCAAACATGAAATTTTATCTCTACATAGTGAATATTGCATAAATTGACAACGAAGGCTTGTTTTATACTTTTTCAGCGACGTTTTTTGTCGTAGTTGGGTTTTAGTTTTTTTACTTTTATTTTATTAGGGTGATGATTCTGATGCCTTAAACTAAGGAAATAAGGAACCAATTAAATCAAAACAATCAAAATATCTTTTTTAAATTTAAGTCCATACAGAACATTTATTATCATCATCATCATCAGCCCATTTAAGTCCCCACTGCTGTGCCCCAGCAGTGGGGACTTAAATGGGCCTCCCTCAATCACATGAGGGGTAATTGCCATACTCACCACGCTTGGCAGACGGGTTGGCGACGGTTTTGATATAAATGCAGAGTTTTCCTTCTCTGGGTGCTGATGATCATGCCAGCAGCTTTACCTTAGTCGCCTTTTACGACACCTCGGTAAGAGTGAGCGTGGCCTATTCTACTCTACCGGGGACCACACGGCCACACGGCCAACACAGAACATTTATGAATGTCAAATATTATGTAATCAACCGAATAAATAGACACATGCCACCTTATTACAAATCGCAATCTATAGTTATTATTGTAATAAAGCTCATGTCATCCCTTTCCAACACGCAATGTTAAAAGAGGCAGGCACGTTTTCTGGGACTATCCTTAGTTCGCGATTTGTAATAAGGGGGATGTGATTGGCTCTAGCTGCTACGAGTATAGACGTATGTCTAGGCAGTATATTGTATACTGTCTCTCCTCCTCTCCTCTCCATAGACGTTCCATTTAATTTGTCTCTGTCTCAAGGCTGAACCACGCCGAAATAACAGTACGCACGTATGTATTAACAGGCTTGTCTAACACTCGATGTAGGCAGCCGGCGTTCTATGTCTATTTATTTCAATATATAATAATAATATTTCACAACATCACATACATTGACCTTACTGCGAGATAGGTAGCTCAAGCACTTGTGTTACGGATATCAGAACCAACAGCGGAATTACAAATATATAGGAACTTATAATACATATAAAACACCCAGACCAATACAAACAGACATGTTCATGCACATAAATGTTTGTATAACCTGTGGGGATAAAGAATGGGATCAGAAATGGCGGCGCATCTATTCACTTCTCGTTCGCACACCCATGAATGCGAGTATAGACGCAAATAGTGTGCGAGCGAGAAGTGAATAGATGCGCCGCCATTTCTGATCCCATTCTTTATCCGCACAGTTTGAACTGTGCGTGGATCGAACCCGTAACCCTCTGTTGGACCAGTTTGGACTGGTCGTCAAATTTTAACTTTATGCCCCATGAATTGGTGATTGTTGTGCCGTAACTAGGGCATTGATTCCTCAAAGATTTGAAAACAAGGTTATACCATAGATTAAGGTCAAACAGATCTTATTATCAAGGCAATAATGTAACGTTGACACACATAGCTCATCGGTCCTCTGTAATTACCACGACAATAGATTGTACAGTCAACATCATGTTACATTATCACTAACCGTCACACTTCCCTAATGGACTTTATTCTGGTTTAATAAGGTTCATTGTTGACTGAAGAAATGTGAGACTAGGATGGCTTGTCGTGCGGTTGACTGTCCTTGATTGTCCGTCACACATCTATGAAGGTTTAATGATGCTGTCAACAACTGTCATTTAGCCTATTGTTTTATGTCAGTGATGGGTTTTAATTGCTTTTCTGCTTATATTGATCTTATACAGTAAAGGATTTTCAGTTAGTACTATCCCGGAGTCTGGAATTTGGTGCCTTTTTCCTATTGTCCAGCCCCGGGTGGACAGACACAAATGTTTGAAAACTCGTTGTATGTATTTTGTGTCAGTATCAAAAGTAGCTTAACACTTTAGTACCATTTCAAAGTAACTGTTTTGCCAATTATAGGCAGTTTCCAAGGGGTTCGTAAAAATGATACTTCGACATGGTACTGAAGTGTTAAGCTACTTTTGATGCTGACCGAACCGTAAGGTGTGGACATGGAGATTTTTTTAAACGTTGTTGTTACTAATTCTATTTAGATAGATATACTTTATTGCACAAAATACACAACATAAAAAAACTAGGTATTACAGAAACTTAAAAGTACAATTTCGGCGGTCTTATCGCTGGAAGCGATTTCTATTAGACAACCTTCAGGCAAAGGACGACCCGTTTGGAACAGTGGTAGTGAACGCTGCCTTTGGTCCAAGGGTTGCGGATTCGATCTCCCGCACTGTACAAACATTTGTGTGTATGAACATGTCTGTTTGTATTGGTCTGGGTGTTTTCTATGTATTATAAGTATGTATTTACAAAAGAAAAGTATTATACATATGTATATATTTGTAATCCCACTGTTGGTTCTGATATCCGTAACACAGGTGCTTGAGCTACCTATCTCGGAGTCAGTTCAATGTTATGTGACGTTGTGACATATTTATTTATTTAAAGGATATTTGAAGGTAGAGGAGTTTATTGGTATCTGCCCAGGTTGGCAACGGGAATAAATAGAATTTGTCGTTCTTACCCCTTGCATCGGTCGGAGAGCAAGTTAAGCCAAGATCAGCGTGTGCCTGATCCTTCGTTGATTGTGTTAGGCTTTCCTCCTATCAAAAAATGAGGGTAATTAAGTAAACATTTCCTATCTCTTAATGTCAGAACACGAGCAGTATTAAGATTATTATAAATCGTATTAATTTATTTTAAAGATTCTCACGAAAAAAGGTAAACTTTATTACCAAGAATGTGGTTCTAATCCATTTGCCATATCTAAAACAAATTAATCTTAGTTCATAATGTAAATACTTGAGATAAAATATTAGTACTGCGTCTACGCACTTTTTTAATCATTGACACACACGGATATTTTCATTCCGATTGGTCGATGATTATTCAACGCGCACCAACACCAACATAGGTTTTTGCTCAGAGTTTCTGAACGGCCTTGCCGGTCGATCGTCGTCAGGTTACATAGTGTCTCTTATTTGTATTTCGCTAAGGTCTATTTTGCAATTGTAATTGTTATTCACGTACAGTTTACGTGACTAGGTTATCGTACGCGTTGTTTTTTTGGATTGTTTACAAGGCGCCTGGGCTGCTTCAAGTCGACCATTATAACTTGGAACTGCAATATAAGGACTTTTCAACTTCTCGGAGGTCCGGTATCATTGGTTGTGGATTACATCTCTACTTCTAAAAACTTTTGTCGGCGTCTGTTTAATAAAAGATTTTGTGGCGAAGTGTATTTTTGACGGCGACTTATTGAAGGGGGCGGAAAAGCAAGTACATAATTTTATGGGCCATAATATTTTGCTTCTCAAGCCTTAGTTGATCTTTGGGTAAAAGTCCAGTTATAATCGAATCTCAAAAGGTAGGCTATAAGGTCTGCAGACTATTAGTAGAAGGACTATGCTGCGATGGGTCGACTACGCACTATTCGAATTAAATATATAATAATTCGATTGGATTAAGTGGTTTTTTTTGACATTAGGTGGCAGACGAGCAGACGAATCACCTGATGGTAAGCGATTGCCGCCGCCCATAGACACCCGTAACACCAGTGGAGTCACAAGTGCCAACCTTTAAACTCCCCTTTCCCCCTCCGGTACCCTCACTCACGCAGCAAAACACAGCACAGTGCGCTGCTTCACGCCGGTTTTCTGTGAGGCCGTGGGATCACCCCGGTCGAGCCGGCCCATGCCGGAGCGTGGCTCTCCCATGGCCTAAGTTTATTACTAGTTTTACTGTGAAAATTAAAATCATCCCACATACAAAACAAATTCTACTCCCGTCTCAATAAACCCGTCTCGATAAATAAAGGTGTGATTGTGGTCAAGCGGTAGCCTTTAGACCAAAACAAAAAAAAACAAGTGACAAACCCTCCTCATCTTAGCTTGTGATTCCCCGTTACGTCCAAAGCTATCGCTCTGGAGCCCGGATACGCTTGGACCATGATTCAGGATAAGTCCCCGATAAATCTGTAATCTTGGCTCTTCGCCTTTGGTGACGAGAACTTGTGAGAGCAATGGTCGTAGCTCAGTGATAAAAATGTGCGCCTTTAGACCGGGAGGTCGTTGGTTCGAACGCAACTGCAAATGAATAAGCTGGGAAGATCAAATAGGGATGGTGGGGACAAAGAGACTTGGCAGTCTGATATACCCATGTAACTAGAAAACTTGAGCTTTAAATGAAATGTGCCATTTTCTGAAAAAACGTGACAGAGTTTGAAAAAGATCAACCGGCCCTGACGCAGATTCTATACGGGTGCGGTAGTGAAAGAACCCGGGCTATTGCGCTGCTAAATTGAAGTAGGCATGGGCCGACGATTTACGTCACCGACACAACAAAATATGGAGTAGGTGTGTTTTGGCCTGGAGGCCGCGTATGGGTAGGAGAAGCGTAGGCAGACCACCAGCTGGATGGGCAGATGATCTAAGAAGTCATGCACGTATCCTATGGACCAAAAATACTAATCACCGAGCCGAGTGGAGGTGCTTTGGATAGGCATATGCCTGGTGGGCGATAGAAAGCTGTTGAAGAAGAAGAGAAAGAACGTCGCCCAGCACGTCACTTCAGTACTAACGGCTTCGCGGGGTATTTCAAGTATGGCTTTCTACGAAAAGGCACAGTCTGTTTAGGGTGCATGTCTATAGATATAACTTTTTAGTTGACCCTAAAAGACGTACTTGTTGTCTGTTGAATCAACAGAATAAATCCAAGTGACTCACGTCATTTTGATACATTTTTTTATGTGATAGGTTGGCTGACGAGCAGATTGATTATCTGATGTTAAGCGATTGCTGCCACCCATAGACACCCGCGATACCAGTGGAGGCACAAGTACGCTGCCAACCACAACTACATCATGTAATATTATACACACACACTATAATCTGGGCATCTTTAAGGCAAGAGTGAACAGGCATCTTTTAGGCAAACGCGTATCATCCTAGACCTCATCGTTGCTTTCCATCAGGTGCGATTGTGGTCAAGCGTTGGCTTATTGACCAAAAAAAACAAAAAAAAACAAGTGACAACCCTCCTCATCTTAGCTTGTGATTCCCGTTCCGTCAAAGCTATCGCTCTGGAGCCCGGATACGCTTGGACCATGATTCAGGATAAGTCCCCGATAAATCTGTAATCTTGGCTCTTCGCCTTTGGTGACGAGAACTTGTGAGAGCAATGGTCGTAGCTCAGTGATAAAAATGTGCGCCTTTAGACCGGAGGTCGTTGGTTCGAACGCAACTGCAAATGAATAAGCTGGGAAGATCAAATAGGGATGGTGGGGACAAAGAGACTTGGCAGTCTGATATACCATTGAAGTAGGCATTGGGGACCGCTACGATTTTACGTCAACGACACGAACAAAATATGGAGTAGGTGTGTTTTGGCCTGGAGGCCGCGTATGGGTAGGAGAAGCGTAGGCAGACCACCAGCTGGATGGGCAGATGATCTAAGAAGTCATGCACGTATCCTATGGACCAAAAATACTAATCACCGAGCCGAGTGGAGGTGCTTTGGATAGGCATATTGGATTTGGTGGGCGATAGAATGCTGTTGAAGAAGAAGAGAAAGAACGTCGCCCAGCACGTCACTTCAGCACTAACGGCTTCGCGGGGCATTTCAAGTATGGCTTTCTACGAAAAGGCACAGTCTGTTTAGGGTGCATGTCTATGGATATAACTTTTTGCTTGACCCTAAAAGACGTACTTGTTGTCTGTTGAATCAACAGAATAAATCCAAGTGACTCACGTCATTTTGATACATTTTTTTATGTGATAGGTGGCTGACGAGCAGATTGATTATCTGATGTTAAGCGATTGCTGCCACCCATAGACACCCGCGATACCAGTGGAGGCACAAGTACGCTGCCAACCACAACTACATCATGTAATATTATACACACACACTATAATCTGGGCATCTTTAAGGCAAGAGTGAACAGGCATCTTTTAGGCAAACGCGTATCATCCTAGACCTCATCGTTGCTTTCCATCAGGTGCGATTGTGGTCAAGCGTTGGCTTATTGACCAAAAAAAACAAAAAAAAATGTATACATATACACGAAGACTTTTAATTGGTGATCAGGACCTACTGATTCCGACTAGGTGGATGATGGCCATTGCTATAGTAATAGTAGTTACATGTCAGCGTTCCATTTTTTTTCTTGTCTGGGACTTTAAGTTAATAACTATGAATATGGTCATCCTACTCCTCCTTGTTACAAATAAAACCTCTTCATAAGTACAGGTACAGCGATGATAACAAACCTCATTAGAGATTTAAAGTTTTTCATGTTTCAAATGGCAGACAACGTCAAATAAAACAAATTAAAGAAAATTAAAATAGCTTTCTACACTTCATAAAATGTAGGAAAACCATACATTCCAATTAAGTTTAGATATCTAATAAAATTTAAAATAAAACCTAAACAAAAAGAAAACATGTAACTATTATTACTATAGCAATGGCCATCATCCACCTAGTCGGAATCAGTAGGTCCTGATCACCGATTAAAAGTCTTCGTGTATATATTAGCACATATCGCAACATAGTACCTGAAACATATCAGGTGAGTTATCAATGATTCGTATCGTGAGGTGCGTTATGCGTTGAAGGTTTAGCACGCAATGCGATTGTTACGCAATTGCTAGTAAGTGTCGTGGCTCCACGTATCTACTCTCAAGCGTCAACGCTGTGGTTGTGATCGTGGCTAGAGATACAAATTATAGACACATTTTAACCGTGGGAGAGCCACGTTTCGGCATGAGTGGGCCCCAAGCCGGGACTGCGGGAAATGCACATGAAAAGGACAACGCCAACTGCGGGAAATGGGTTATGTGGGACTCCCCCCGCACGACGGCGGGGGTTTATCGACTAAAACCCCTGGGACTCTCCCTTATCGTCCATAGTGAGAGAAGTCGTGGGTCATGGTACGAAACCTGCCACCATGAATTCTCCCGGACGGAAACCCGCCTATACGGCGGGCACGGCGCTTCCTCCCCCGGGGGCGGGGGAGGGAATAGGGACAGCCGGGAGAGTTAAATCGTCCCCACCAGGCGTAAGAGGGCGCCCGTGCAATGCCAGCGTTGGAACCCCCGTTCCACGCACTAGCGGGCTCCCTCCTCGGAGAGGAAGGAGACGCACATATTGGCGTCGTCTCCTCCCCCTCCGTGCCAAGAGGACTGTATAAGACAACTGTATTTAATAACAAATTCAAATGAATATTCTATTGCGTAGGTTAATCGCTTGCGGTTTGTTCTTAAATACCTATTTAATAATTCTAGACCTGGAATTGTTATTACATCCGGCCTTTTGTACAATCGAACACTATTAAAGATCGAATATTAATAATTAAGTGAGCATAACCCTATTATTATCAAATTACTATCACAAGATCAAATTATAATCGATGCAATAAATTAGTTTTGATTTAATGAAACCACTGACTGCTAGTTATACTCAAATTTGAAAAGGTAATTTGTACAAACCTAACTAGGATGTATAATTGATAAGTTGGTGATGTTATCTTATCATGAATCGTAGAGATCATATCATAGGATAATATATCATAGGAATGTGATGATAAGGGAAAAAAGATATTGATAACAAATCCTTTTTTTTTTCGTTTCTTTACTATGTTATTAGTACATACAAGTGGCTCCAATTTACATAACTATAAATAAAACTATTAAAATGATTAATAAAACATGTTTTAAATACATATTTCAAAATGTGAGGTGTTCCGTATTTTTTCGTATTATTTAAAAAAGGAGGTTCTCAATTCGACATATGTATATATATTTTGGTTTGTTCGCCGATTACTTTGCCATTTATGAACCGATTTAAATGATTCTCAAACTTGTGCGAATAAAGTGCGCTCTTTATTATCTCATAATCCTATGGGACACCAGTGTGACCCGGACGCAGGACCAACGGCTTAACGTGCTTTCCGAGGCACAGAGAATTTCTTAACAGAAAAACTCATGTAGGTACAAATTTTGACCCAACCCGGGAATCGAACTCGGGACCCCAAGCGCAGTAGTCGTCGCTTTAAAGTGCGACGCACTACCCACCGCGCCGACGAGGCAGTCAGACAAAATGTGACTTTCTTTGAAAAATAGGGGTTTATTTTTCGATTGAAAAATTTCTAACTAATAAGCTCCTGAGTGCCTTGAACATTACGCTAAGTGTATTCTTCTTAAGTTCATTAATCTTCTCTACACCCGCCAGCTCTTTATAATAACACCTCTATACGACTCCCATCAATATATCATTTCGCTTTATATCATACTTTATCTTCGCAATTTCCTTCGGAGGAACGTTTTAAAACCGCCATATATCTCGCTAACCCGCCTAAGGCCTCTTAAAGTCAGAATAGGTTATAATAATATGTTAATTTTGAAGGGTCATTCTTGTAGAAATTTGTGTGACCTCATAAATAAAATTTAATGTAGTCCAATGGGCCATATCACATAAATATTGATCTGATCCCAAAGTAAGTAGCTCATTAAGCTTTTGTGTTGTTGTGGAACAATCATCATCATCATCAGCCCATTTAAGTCCCCACTGCTGGGGCACGGGCATCCCTCAATCACATGAGGGGTAATTGCCATACTCACCACGCTTGACAGACGGGTTGGCGAGGGTTTTGATATGAATGCAGAGTTTTCCTTCTCTGGGTGCTGATGATTATGCCAGCAGCTTTACCTTAGTCGCCTTTTACGACACCTCGGTAAGAGTGAGGGTGGCCTATTCTACTCTGCCGGGGACCACACGGCCACTGTGGAACAATAGTAACAACAATATTATATACGTTCAGGACCCCAATTCTGGGGATTTCGATATGAAAAAAACATGGCGGATGTCACCTGAAAACCATACAAAAAACTATGTTTTAGTGATATATGTCGTATGAAAATAAATGTCCCGAGCCTTAGAATTGGGCCCCAGCAGTGGCTTATGTGGCCGCCATTTTATTATTTAGACCGAAGACGCGGTAATTAACCAGCCTGTTAGTTCATCTTTTAATCTCTAAAAAGTCACACAACGTCTTGTGTGATGAATATAACCACTATTACAAAACTAGTATCATGAAAATCTACAATAAAGCTACAAAACAACTAAAATTATCTCACATAACCACAGCCATGATGGAGATACCCATCCTGAATCTAAACGCTTACTCTCTTATTCCAAAACTTGTTTTAAAATAAGTTGTTGGATTAATTCTGAGAATAACTGAAGAATTAGAGTAAACATTATTACAAAACTAAGTTTAACGGTATTTAGTATATCAACTATAATACTTAAGTAAAACCACCCGGACCTCTAGTTTAAAATGAGTACTAAAATAATAACCTCAAAATATCGATTCAGTAACCATGACAACTTATCCCTGTGACAGTTCATTCCGTTTTACACCAAAGTTATTTCTGAGAAAGTAGTTAATTTATTTTTTGGATTTAATCCCAAAAATACAGCTTACCATTCCTATGCATATTGCTTGGAAACCTTACTTAGGTCAATAATTTTAATTTATTGTTGCTTAAAAACTACTCTAAAATATTTTTACTTCAGACTACAATATAAGGTTATGTAAAATGAAATGTCACTGAACGAATTATTGAATGATTAGATCAATTTTGACAGTATCCTGCGGTACTAAGTGGTCTATGGTTAGTCGAAGATTTGTAATAAAAATTTTAGAATTAACATTGTTCTGTAATAATCATGAACTTGCTAGTTTAGGATTAAAACCGGTATCAGAGCAGTTTATTGTAAGTATAAGAGGGTAAGGTTTTTAAAATTTATTAACGTAATATAAGCGTTTATTTCCTATATTTTAGGGGCCGGAGTGACCCGTATCGCTGGCTGGGTAAGTGACACCGCATTCTTTGTTCGTCCTCTTATAAATCTCCATTAATAAACGTGTGACAAGAGGTAATGTGGTGGCTGAATTGGGTTAGGTACGGAGCTGAGCTGGATACTGTGTAGTTGTGGTGGCTTTGTATGGAAGAGGACGTCTTTTGAGAAGACTAAGTGTTGAATGTAGTAATTACCTACATTAGAATAGTCAGTAGATTAGAATAGAACCATGAGTTATGGAGCTTGTAATAGTGGCGAGATATTGAGATCTCCAAATTAAGGAACATGGATGCCATCCCGTTATAAACTATTTGAATGTTAGTGGCTCTGTAAGTTAATACAATATAGACGTTAGATTATTTATTCGATTTGATTAATAAAAATATTTATCGCCTAGGCTTCAAAGTGGGAGAGCCACGCTTAGGCGTGAATGGGCCGGCTCGACCGAAGTGATACCACTGCCTTACAGAAGACCGGCGTGAAGCAGTGCCTGCGCTGTGTTTCCCCGTGTGAGTGAGGTTACCGGAGGCCCAATGGGGGAAGGGGAAAAGGTTGGCAGCGCACTTGTGACTCCACTGGTGTTGCGGGTGTCCATGGGCGGTGAAATTGCTTACCATCAGGTGATCCGTCTGCTCTTCTGCCACCTCCCAGTAGGTACCACAAGCACCTAAGCATATTCTTTTAAGGTTACTATAACCACGTATTTGCGTAGATCCAAGTATGAGTCAAACAAAATATCTTTTGCTACATTTATTTCTCCGTGAATAGACAAAAAACTATTTCTAGTAAGAGCTGGCAAACAGGAAATAGTTCTAAATCATTTGAACGATAGTATTGGTATCCAATGAAAATTTACAATTTCTCATAGGCAATAACTGTTCCAAGAATTTATGCCTTAAGAGTAAAGTCGTGTGAATATGTACGTGACTAAAGTTTCAACATTGTAAAGTTTCGGAAAGTTGTTGGACGTTGACAGATGTCTATTACTAGTTAAAATGTTGGCTCGGAATGGACTGGCTAGATACAATAATGGTGCATGCACAATAATGAAACTATAGCTTAAATAAATAAATAAATATTTCATAACATCACATACATTGATCTGACTCCGAGATAGGTAGCTCAAGCACCTGTGTTACGGATATCAGAATCAACAGTGGGAGTACAAATATATACATATAATACTTTTCTTTTGTAAATACATACTTATAATACATAGAAAACACCCAGACCAATACAAACAAACATGTTCATGCACACAAATATTTGTACTATGCGGGGATCGAACCCGCAACCCTTGTATCAGAGGCAGCGTTCACTACCACTGTTCCAATCGGGTCGTCAAGAAGCTTTTCAATTTACATCGTCTAAACTTTCACTTTCTTCTTGGTTGTTGTGGGATGACCTCTCCCCGAAATTCAATTTTGTATTTCCTATTTTTTTTTAATCAGCCTATAAACTGTCCCACTGCAGGGCAAAGGCCTCCATCATAGAAATCAACTTATCGCTACTATGATGGGATTAGACTTAATCACCACGCTTGCCAAATGCGGATTGGTGATCACAAACCCGAGCTATGTCCGAAAAATTCAAAACATACTTTTCGCTCGACCCAGGAATCGAACCCAGGACCCTGAGATCACGGCCCGGTACTTAAACCACTAGACCAACAGGGCGTTCCGTTTCGTTTGTATTTCCTATAGACAATATGAATTCGTACAAAAGATCATCATCATCATTTCAGCCAATAGACGCCCACTGCTGGGAATGGGCCTCCTCCAATGTTCTTCACACAGATCGGTCCTGCGCCGCCCGCATCCAATGCGACTTCCTGTACGAGGACCTTTCTGGCCCAACAGCCGTCGGTTCTCCTCGCTATGTGCCCTGCCCATTTCCACTTGAGACATAAAATCCTTGGGGCAATGTCTGTTACCTTAGTACAAATGATATATTATCTTTATTGCATAAAAGTCATAGAACTAAATACTATGGTTATTGTGTTAATACAATCTAGGTGGTCTTAAAAACAAGTAAGTTTCTGACTACCCATGTCGCGCCTATAGACTCTAGAAGAGTCGCTGATGATATGCCGTCTTTATAAAAAGGAGTTCCCTCGTCCCTTAAAGATCCCTAAGGCCTAACCGTCAGAAAATATTGTCCCGACTAAACAGTTCCAATAAACTAAGTTCGTACTGGACCGCTATCAATCTAGATCATGAGGAAGGAACGACAATGTAAAAATTCAGCCGCAGCAAGTGTTCATAGATCAATCAGTTTTACAGAGCATTCCCCGTGAATAATTCGGCAGAAAACGCTGAGTGAGGCTATATCCCGTCGTAGAGCTAAAAGATCGAGCCTGTGAAAATTTGAGCAGCCCTTCGTTAAATATTACCGTTAAAACACTCTTTCATCATCATCATCATCATCATCAGCCCATTTAAGTCCTCACTGCTGGGGCACGGGCCTCCCTCAGTCACGTGAGGGGTAATTGCCATACTCACCACGCTTGGCAGACGGGTTGGCGAGGGTTTTGATATAAATGCAGAGTTTTCCTTCTCTGGGTGCTGATGATCATGCCAGCAGCTTTACCTTAGTCGCCTTTTACGACACCTAGGTAAAAGTGAGGGTGGCCTATTCTACTCTGCCGGGGACCACACGGCCCTCTCATATCATATCCTCTCATATCTCATCCCAATTTGAAACTCTCGGTTGCGTTCAAAGCTGTCTCTTCGGAGCCCAGGATACGCTTAGATCATGATTCAGGATTTGGAAAGTCTCGTAATTACAACGAAGCGACTGCCGTCAGAAATGATGAGATCCGCAGGAGAACTAAGGTCACAGACATAGCCCAAAGGATTGCATGCCTCAAGTGGCAATGGGCAGGGCACATTGCGAGGAGAACAGACGGTCGTTGGGGTGGAAGGTCCTTGAGTGGAGGCCATGTACAGGAAGTCGCGGCCGTGGCAGGCCCCCCACAAGGTGGATCGACGATCTGGTGAAGATCGCGGGAATCCATTGGATGCGGGCGGCACAGGCCGATCTGTGTGGAGAACTGAAATGATGATGATGATGACTGCCGTCTGACCTTCGCAACCCTTTAACAGGGGAACGTTTACACGTTTATCACTATCCGAGACGTCAGGTTTCCTCATGATGTTTATGCTGAGCAAATGGTAAGAATACCCACACAGATATATAGACTCAAAAAATCCAGAGACGCATGCTCGGATTTGAGCTACAACCTCTCGAATGGAAGGCGAGTTCTTATTCATTGAGCTGCCATCGCTCCTGCCATTCATTATAATTATATACATTGCCCGCCTCAGTGGCGCAGTGGTTAGTGGGTCGTACTTTAAAGCGACGGCTGCGCAAGAGGTCCCGGGTCGGGCCAAAATTTTGTACCTAAGTTTTTGTTGAGAAATTCTTAGTGTCAGCCCGGAGTCTGAAAGTTGGCGGTCTTGTAACCCCGTGTTTCGGAAAGCATGTTAAGCCGTTGGTCTTGCACCCGATCCCTCTTTGGTCGTGTCGCGCTGTTGTCCCATTGGAATATATGAGGGTAAAGAAATAGATAGTGCACTTGCGTTTGCGCTCACACTTGAGCACTACGTGGCTGATCGTTACGATCAACCGCCGTAGCCGTAATCGGTTAAATATTATTATTTTTAGTAAACATTTTTAGGTCTCAATATGTTTGTTGAAAACATATTATACATTGTATTCATGCACACAACTGCATTCATTATAATTAAATACCGAAGTCCGCGGTGTGCAAGCGCCATAACATAGACTATAACTAGCTTGAAGTCAAGCGCGAACCGCGATATACACCACGTCGCGTATTGACCGCAGACAGCATCTGATTTGCGTCTGACGTTGCTCCAACCGCGAATATTAATTTTAATAGTTAGGGTGCACGCTGGTCTGAGAATGGACCGAACGTTGCAAATTTGAGTGTGCATTTGTGAATGTTGCGGTTTTAACTTCGACATACGAACAGACTTTTGCACAATAGTTTCAATTTTCTCACGAATGATATTTTGAGATCGTCAACATTCGAAGTAGGAAAGTGGACTCGTGGCTCCGAAGCGACAGCTTATAACGCAACCGGAACCAAACGCTAAGATGATGATGAAATTTCGAGAAAATCTTTTTTGTCCAACGGAGAAGAAAAAGATAAAGATTTCTTTATTAGCCACATAACACAAATTTAAATACACATCAAAAACGATTGACATAAATACGTAAATAGGACAAATTCTGTAGCCAACAAGGTCCAACCTCAGCATTTGCTGCAATGACCTTAGGCGCTGGTTTTCAGGTTGAGCCTTGGGCGACCTAAGTAAAGGTGGATCCGCATTTAATCGAAACTTTACTTCTTTATATACGAGTGTCGGTGAAAAAGCCTCTGTTCTTCCCTCGTCTTTGCAAGAATCTTCAAATCCTTGAAAAGGATCATCCTATAATACCTAGTTTTTAAGTTTTCCTACTTTATTTTGAGTGCAATAATTACGCTGTGCAATAAAAACGCTTACCATCATGTGATCCGTCTGCTCGTCTGCCACCTATCACATAAAAAAGAGGTGGACGAATTAGCACAACTACTCGGCTATTTAGACTTTTGGAAATGTAATTTTAATCATTATTGGGTTGACATTAATTACTGATTGTATAATCATGAATTTATATTATTTTATTTTGACATCAACATTTTTATATTAATGGAATCTGACATTAATTTATTATCTATTCAAATTACTTTTTTTGTGTCCTCCATTGCTTAGTTTAATAGGCATGTCAACTTGTTTTGCTACACTCTAATAAGGGTAAAATCACATTGAGACTTATATTTTATTGTTATCTCTGATTATGTACATGTGATTTATGGCAATAAACGAATAAACATTATTGAGATTTTTTTTCGAACAGATTCTTTTTTGTTAATTCCTTTACTAAAACCATCATCACTTTGCTTTTCCTCTTGCAGAGTTAAGATTAGATATTCTTCGTTGCACAAAAGTAAGGTATGATTGTGACATATGTGATGTCACCTGCACACCGTTAGCTATTTTATCGAACACACGCATTCTCGTATCGTCTAAGTACAAGAGATTGTGCCCATCAGCATTCCTAGGTTGTACGCACGTACTATAAGCGTAAATTATGTATCGCCAGTGCAACAGACGCTAGACTATCCTATATCTTATGTTATGTGTATATAAAACAATGTAAGTGAAACCTGATGCAGTATACAAGTTAATACCCCGACTCCGCGGGGGTTGTGGCGTTATGCAGAAACCGTCCGTTCGCGCCGTAAATCTCGGCGATCTCACGAACTCTGACGAGTGTTGCCAGATGAAACACTTTTTTTATTGGTCACAGCAGGTTTTAATGTGGCAATGCCATCTTGGAGAGGCTCGCTTCGGCATGAATGGGTCGGCTCAGCCGGAGTGATACCACACCTCACATAAACCGGCGTGAAGCATCGTCTGTGCTTTGTTTCGCTGCGTTATTAAGGGTCTGGGGTCCCGAGTGAGAAGTGAACTGACTCCAATGGTGTGGGGTCCCAAGTGCTTCCTATGGGAGTGTTCATGGGCGTCGGCAATCGCTTATCATCAGGTGATCCGTCTACTTGTCTGCCACCTATAACATAAAAAAGGCATCTGATTTGATGATGATCTACTTTTTATCATTCTTTGTTTTATGATGCGGACAGCTACAGAGTGGAATTCCTTGTCGAAATCTATGTTTTCCATAATTATAATCAAGATATGCCCAGGTAATCAGGGACCTGACTTCGTTTCCTTTCAAGTATTTTAGTAGTTTTAATTTCAATAGCACAGCAACACCAGCACACTAATGCTCGGTCAAGGAGGTTCGGTTCTCAGGCCCTCTGAGTTATGCCTTTTAAGGGCTCGTGCACGTTATATTAATATCGCAGCTTAATTTATTAATTCTCCACCATCTAGCTGGTGACTTATCTTGTATGTTTATTGGGGTTTCGATTACAGATTTCAGCCGCTGATAAGATAAGATGGACTTAATTTGATAACGTTTGTAGTAAGTTGTAGTATTTATGTTTGGAGAACGAGAAGTTTCGAAATACTTGTTTATACATTGTACAATGTTTTATGGTTTATCATAAGCTTGAGTGTGAGTGTGGTAGAGCCACGCTTCGGCATGAATGGGCCGGGTCGACCGAAGTGATACCACGGCATCACAGAAAACCGGCGTGAAGCAGCACTGTGCTGTGTTTCGCTGCGTGAGTGAGGGTACCGGAGGCCCTATCCGGGGAAAAGGGGAGTTTATAGGTTGGCAATGGACTCTTGACTCCACTGGTGTCGCGGGTGTCCATAGGCGGCGGTAATCTCTTAGGTACCATCAGGTGATCCGTCTGCTCGTCTGCCACCTATCACTTAAAAAAAATTAGGTCATGACTTCGATTCCCACTCTAAACAAATATTCGTATTTGTTAGAATCTCAACATCGCAATAATGTGTCTGGGTGTTATAATACCTTAGTAAAGATTTGTGATTCCTTTTTTTATGCTTGAGGCGACAAACGAGCAAGTGGGTCACCTGATTCCGTCAATTTGGATACCCATAACACAAAGTGTTATTAATGTGCGGTCATTATGGGAAATAGAGTGCATCTATGTTTGCGCACATACTTGTCTAAGTACGAGAATTGTTGTCTGAAAAGTGACTGTCATATCCGAAACGACCAGATGGTTCTATTTTTTATTATTTGAACTGTTAATTTTAATTACATGCCTTGAAATACAAAGTTCATCATCATCATCATCAGCCCATTTAAGTCCCCACTGCTGGGGCACGGGCCTCCTCAATCACATGAGGGGTAATTGCCATACTCACCACGCTTGGCAGACGGGTTGGCGAGGGTTTTGATATAAATACAGAGTTTCACTTCTCTGGGTGCTGATGATCATGCCAGCAGCTTTACCTTAGGCGCCTTTTACGACACCTCGGTAAGAGTGAGGGTGGCCTATTCTACTCTGCCGGGGACCACACGGCTTACAAAGTAAATACAAAGTTGATTGTTGACAATGTGGTATTTTCAATAAACAACGCACATAAAAAAAATCTTTGCGCGTTCAAGTGGGAACCGAACCTACCTTTCATGTATCGTATTTACTATGGATTTCGGTAGTTCAGTCACAATAACATCTACCCGGTACGTGGAAGTTCGTTCCCATCTGAACATGCATTTTTTAATTGCGTCATTTACATAAGAATAAATTGCAAAGAATTGCTTCAACAAAAATAGAGTCGCATCTCTAATAAACGTAATTAGTAACCGTAAAGCTATGATACCCCACAGCTTTACGCGCAATAGTTAAAGTAACCATTACTGGTAGCCTTCAAAGCTAGTGTTATTGCTCATAATGTTACGTTGCGGGCTCGACAATGGCCGGTCATGGCATTGCGGAGCCTATGCGCACTGCGTTTCTAAAACGCTGATAACGCGTTTTATAAACGCGCACATAGGTAACGAAACGCGTAAATATTGTAGAAAACGCGCGTTCGCAAAGGGTATATGATAGCACACAAAGATGACTTTTGACCTTCTTGTCACGACGACGACTGGTCAAGTTTTTCCATCATAGCTAGTGCTATTGACTATAATATTACGTTCGGGTTTGACAATGCACACTGCGTTACTGAAACGCTGATGATGCATTTCATAAACGCGGACTTACTGTAGAAAACGCGCGTTTACAGTAGGTTCATTCGTAAATGACGTTACAATTGTCATTTTAGGCATGGGGCTGCGCTGCGATTGGCTCGATTGACGTTGTGTACATATAATCTTATTACTTGCACTTAGCATCACCTAGGCAGAATGACTTATAATAACAATCAATAAGTCAACGACAGTATGCATATCCAACCTGACCGCAAAATATGACGCATTCAAATAAAATTAAACACACTTATCACTGCACACTTAGATTAAAATTCCTAAAGCAATTGCTTCCACAAGCGAACTTATACCTTGGCATTCTTGTCCATTCACTGCTCACATTACACACGAACTCTGTCTTTCATTGTTGACAAGAGACGTCTGTTGTCCCTTTCACAATTACAAACACGTACACCTATCTTGTTCTAACGTTGCATTCTTTACAAGTTCCTTAGTTGTTCCGTCGCTTCATCTAAGTTTGTTAACTATTGAAGAGTTCTTTGGAGCAAGAAGAAATAGATTAGTTTGTTAGGAGCAATGGTTGTTCTAAAGGCTTTGTTTGCTTGCAGTCGAACTGGTTGTAACTTGAGTTGTTGGCACAGGACGGTTGCGGTAGGACAAGTGACGTGGATCCGTTTAGGGTTATGTTCAATCTGGTTACTGATGCTATGATTCATGTGTGTTAAGTAGTGTGATTGTTGGTTATTACTAAATCTTGTTATACTGTTTTTATTGAAGGAGAAAATACTGTTTGATGCTTATTTCGAATAAGTACTTAAGTCAGTAAGACAACAAGCTATAATTTTATACATAATATTATGTATAACGCCCTGTTGGTCTAGTGGTTTAAGTACCGGGCCGTGATCTCAGGGTCCTGTGTTCGATTCCCGGGTCGAGCGAAAAGTATGTTTCGAATTTTTCGGACATAGCTCGGGTTTGTGATCACCAACCCGCATTTGGCAAGCGTGGTGATTAAGCCTAATCCCATCATAGTAGCGATAACTTGATTTCTATGATGGAGGCCTTTGCCCTGCAGTGGGACAGTTTATAGGCTGATTAAAAAAAATGTATCACAATGACACGAGAATAAAAATAAGATTTACTAAGCTTAATAAGTTCCGCAACGTTGCACAACAACGCGCGACGTTGCCAACATGACGTGCGGCGTTGCCAACACGACGAGAGATATTACCAACATGACGCTCGACGTTGCCTTGTCAATGTGCAACGTTAGCATTGCCGAAGCAACAATGTTGTGCAACATGTCTTGATTTTTTATTATTCACTTAACGTGTTAAATGTCGCTTAGCGAGTACTTGTCTATGGGTGAAGTCATTGAATCAAAATTTGGTCACATTAAAGCATGGTCTGGTGACCAGATATATCCATTCATTTAGTGAGTTATCATAGGATTTGGCTACAGTTTATGCCGAGTGGTCCCCGGCAGAGTAGAATAGGCCACCCTCACTCTTACCGAGGTTCCGTAAAAGGTGACTAAGGTAAAGCTGTTGCCATGATCATCAGCACCCTGAGAAGGAAAACACTGCATTTACATCAAAACCCTCGCCAACCCGTCTGCCAAGCGTGGTGAGTATGGCAATTACCCCTCATGTGATTGAGGGAGGCCCGTGCCCCAGCAGTGGGGACTTAAATGGGCTGATGATGATGATGATTGGCTACAATTTTAGTCATAATCCGATGTTTATTGAACTTTGCTCGGCAATTTCAGCCCAAGAAGGGCACTAACAGAGCACAATAACAGTACGGAGTCACGATTAGCATAACCTGGCATAACTGACAGGCTAGCTTGTCGGCGCCGTTCGTTAGCCGTAAATAGTAATTATATTACGGACCTCCTGGCTAGACGTTTGGTATTGCTGCAGTGTTGTCGTCAGTAGCTAGCCATATCTAAAGCTTATAGCAATTAAGAGCGATGGTAGTTCAGTGAGTCAGCCTTCCATACAGGGAGTCCTGATTCGAATTAGAAGTGTGTAACTCAGTAATGAAACGACTCAGTGATCCGACTCAGCCAAATTATACACTGTTTCGAATCCCTAATTTTCGCTCCGAATGTATCATTTGACTCAAATGGATCTCGAGTTTGAGTGACCCGAAGTGATCCGAATGAGCGGATTGAATCACGGATCTATCTGAGAGTCGATGTACCAAATGAAGCGTTTCACTGTTCCGCATCTCTGCACTGATCCAGATGCAAATGTTCCAATCTTTTGAAAGATAGAGCCAAAAGCGGCCACTTTAAGCAAACGGAGCGCGTTCAAAACGTCCTGTCTAAAATCTAATTAAAAAAATATGCGGACTAAAATGACAATTTCCTATAAATTAACATTTCGCATCTGTCAAAAGGAGAAAAAAATTATATGAATGACACATTAACATCTGTCAGTTTATTACGCATCATTAAAATCAGCTACGGACCTAATAGAGTCTTAAAACCCGCGATTGTGTTTAGAGTGGTATCGGCAGAATCCGTAGGTCGATAGAACGCAATACACCGGCGTTTTGTCGAGTGACTGCGGCTTTGACTGTTGACTAGCAACTTATTCTCAATAAGTTACTTGATATTGGCAAGATATCTTCGGGTAGAGCCATTTTATAAAAAAAATATGAGCTACTGTTTATTTGTTTCCGTATACTGTGGCAGTGCCGAATGCCACATTGGCAGTAAGATACAGGCGGTTCATGTTTCACTGGAAGGCAAAGGCGGTTCTCGGCAATGATTACGATGATTGTAATGATAGGTGTTGCAGCCAAAATGTGAAAGTTTAGGTACTGGGAAGGTTCGTTTAGCCGTTGATTACGACAGACCGGGAACACCTTCATCGTCAGCCCATTTAAGTCCCCACTGCTGGGGCACGGGCCTCCCTCAACCACATGAGGGGTACTTGCCATACTCACCACGCTTGGCAGACGGGTTGGCGAGGGTTTTGATATAAATGCAGAGTTTTCCTTCTCTGGGTGCTGATGATCATGCCAGCAGCTTTACCTTAGTCGCCTTTTACGACACCTCGGTAAGAGTGAGGCTTATTCTATTTTGCCGGGGACCACACGGCGGGAACACCTTAGTAGTATTCTAAACGCCTAATGTCCAATCTGCATCCTACTTCCATCTTTCTCAAATCGTCAGTCGATGTTACTACAGTCATACAATCATAACGTTTAGAAGCCGTGCGCAAAATAGTCGGGGCATTTGAAACTACACCAAAACAGCGGAGTTCGCCCGCACCTACGACATAAATGCATTGTTTGTGTGCGTGTCGACGAAATTAAGTTAATGTTCACGTGTGTCTGTGAACATTTACATCCCTTTAACGTGTTCTACTAACCATAATGAACAAAATTTGATCTATCACTTTTGGAAATTCGCATAAAAAAATTTCAACTTTTCATACAAAGTCGGTCACGTGGCTTGGTCATTTTGCATGATGGGTAGAACATTTTTCGATGAATTTGAATTTGAATGAATTGTTTGAATGAAGACTATCCATATAGGCGTTCGCGTTATTAGTCTAAGACAGCACTAGGTAGGTCTGCCAAGGTTTGTTTTTCCTGACCACTATAATCTGGAAATCTTTAAAACTAGAGTGAACAGGAATTATCTAGACAAACGCGTAGGTATCATCATAAACCTCACCGTCGCTTTCCATCAGGTGCGATTTAGTTCAAGCGCTAGCCACTAGTGCAAAAAAACAGTTCCGCTCCGATTCTTTACATGGGAATCACTCCCACTATCAAACTATAAATACAGATTTATTTATTCAACCTTCGTGGGTTGAATGCTCTCAGAAATGATTTTCCGCACATTTCCGCAACCAAAGGCGTCTAAATCCCTCTATCGACACGGAATCTCAGGCTAGCTGTATTTAAAGCATTGTGTTCAAATTCTTTGACAAGAGCACAACCGCGACGGTGCTCACTCTATAATCTATTTGCACAAAGGGGACAATATGAGCCTTCACAAAAGAGTGTTTACCTAAACCCCTTTCGCACCTCCATTGTTCGGCGTCCACTCGTGAGAGACCTCTCAAGCAGTGTTGCTAACCGGGTTTAGTGGAAAACTAACAAAATTACCTAAGTTACGAAGATGAAAAATATCTTTTGCTTGTGACAAGGGTTGAGGTGTGATAGTTTTTGAACACCGGTCTTTACCAAAGATTAAATTTTGCGATTATAATTCTTCAAATTATGCAACATCTCACATATTGACATGATTTTGTGCTAAGGAGCACTTGTGTTACGGATATCAGAAAACAGAGGAATTACTAATATTAATACTTAAATACACACATACTTGGCTAAAATGGCTTTTACGGCGTTTCGTCTTAGAGGGGTCGATATTATACCCACCCACGCCCGACCCTTGGCGTATGAGGCAGGGTCACCAAATCTATAGGGCAAGTCGAATTTTGTTGTAATATTCTAGGAAGGGAAAAGACGAGCATCATGTAATCGTACCTAATGGCAGAACGATGAATTCTAGAGCTTCCAAATATTTATTTATATCGGTAGAGGGGCAAAGTAAACAGGCATATGTACACGACATATATTTGGGTAAGCAGACAATTGAACACCGAAGAGACTGACATACAGGATGTCTTCTTAAAACCAGAGTGTAGACTTTGTCTATAGAAACCCAAGTAGGTTTAACACAAATAAGTCGTGAAAAAACCTGCCTAAATGTATATTTTTGCCAAGTTATTTTGGCTTATTCGTGGCAGCCCTAAATGTGACACAGCAATGCCATTTTGCGGTTTGCTTGTAGTGCCACCACGTTATACTTACTCATATGTTGTTGATTAGAGTAAAACACGGAATACGGTATATGACTATTTTTCTTTTTTTTTTGCAATCAAAGGATCTCTCAATGATAGAATTATCGTTGAAAGAATCACTTTATTCTCATTTAAACTACCTGAGATATCACAACTTTAAAATCACTTTATTTTGGGCAAACCCAAAACGCTCCATACAAATGGCTACTAAGATGTGACGTCACACCTAAGTATTTTGTATGCATTTAATTTGAATTTTGTATGGTAGCTATATCAAATGTTTCGTTTATGTCAATGGTTCTATTATAATAATTGGTGCAAATTGTATGGGTTATTCAATGGTATAATTATTTTTTAATAATTTCATACTTTTAAAATGGACTTGCCCATGAATCTTTGAATGACCATAAAACCGGCTAGACGTTATATTTTTAATTGAGAATTTTTGCCATTTGCACATATTGATTTGCACAGATTGATATTTTGATAAAATATTTATATTTTGTAAAATCTTGAGCTTAGTCATATACCCTATTCACAAAACCATCTTAGCGGGTAAGAATCTCTTAAAAGGTTACGGAACCACGTCCTGGCAACGCCGCACCCAGTTTACTTCGAATTTCCCTTCTCCAGCCTTCATTATTCCCCGTTGAGGAGAGACGAGGGTCAAAGTTACTTGGTCATCAAGTGAGCTGAACGGTTATAATGCTGAATCGGGACTCGCGAGTACAGGAATTTAAAACATGCGGTGTTGACGGTTTCTCGATGTCTAGTGGGTGCTTGTCAGCTGTTATGTTTGGTGAAGTTGTCACTTTGCGTACAATGGAACGTAATAAGTGCACGCGTGTTTTGTGTGAGTTCATAAATGTTTCTGACGTTTTGTGAATAGGAGTTTTAAGTAAGGTCCTTTGCCACATGTTTTTGTTACACGGAAGCAAATTGAATAAGCAGATACAGTCCTGTTAAATAAAAATAACTCTATTCAAATAGAAGAAGAACTATAAATCTAAATCTATGTTATAACGCTGTCTTTCCATACAAATCTGACCTAATTTTTTTTTGGCCACAATCTCACCTGATGGTAAGTGATGACGTGACCGAGGATGGATCATGTCTGTCTAGTAACAGCCTATTCACTCTTTTTTTGAATATGTCCAGATCATATCGTTCAGGGAATACATCTTCATTTATATTATAGAATTATCCACGGATAGAATCGGGCCTTAGTGAGTTGGTGACGGTAGGTAATGGACTAATTACTGATTTAATTGTACTGAAAGTATTGAACTAGATATCGTTTCATCATTTCAGCCAATAGACGTCCACTGCTGGACATAGGCCTCCCCCAATGTTCTCCACACAGATCGGTCCTGTGCCGCCCGCATCCAATGGATTCCCGCGATCTTCACCAGATAGTCGGTCCACCTTGTGGGGGGCCTGCCACGGCTGCGACTTCCTGTGCGTGGCCTCCACTCCAGGACTTTTCTGCCCCAACGGCCGTCTGTTCTCCTCGCTATGTGCCCTGCCCATTGCCACTTGAGGCATGCAATCCTTTGGGCTATGTCTGTAACCTTAGTTCTTAGTTTAATTCTAACTAAACCTATCTTATGAAACTGTCTTTATTTAGCTCGTTAATCATTATTTCTATTGTTCTTTTTAGTATCGCTCAACATCAATTGAACTAAATGAACTATTGAACTAAATGAACTATTGAACTACATGAAACAAGAAAGAGTGGAGTGACAGGAATGGATTTATGAAGTAAACTGGTACAATTGAACTACTAACTCAACAACATAAGTCTACTGAGTTAGCAAGTGTCATAACTTACACAAGGAATTCCACATACGGCACTCCGCTAATCCCTTCCCTGACATCTGAACAATACCGTCACCAACGTCGTATTTACCAACAAATCGCCCGCTACTACGGAAATAGTGATGGGGTCATGTTAACAGATATAATGAATAAAAAAGATACTTATATTGACTACAAAAACTACACAGCAAAATCAAAAGAACATGAAGTGGCCAGTAAACCTAGATATAAATTAGATACATTTAGTGAAATATAAGGTTTCTAAGAATACGACTACGATGCCCGTAGCAGCAGCGCTGTGTGTAATCCTTGCGGAGCTAAATTGAGTGATGGATGATATGGTTGAGCAATTGTATGATTCTATCTTTCTTATATTCTTGACTGACCGGATGGCGCAATTGGTAGTGACCTTGCCTCTTACGCCAAAGGTCGTGGGTTCGATCCCCATCCTGGACAAACATTCGTGCGATGAACACTTGTGTTTGTTCGGTGCCTGGGTGTAATATATGTATTTAAGTATATATTTGTGTTCTTCTGTTGTCTGATATCTATAACACAAGTGCTTAAGCTACTTAGTACGGAATCAGGTCAACGTATGAGATGTTGTGAGAATTATTATTATTATTATCTACCCTATTTACAGTACCGAAACAGACACACGACACACGGGTAACCCGCTGAAACAGCGTCGTGGCGCGAAATTTATTGTCACGGCGCACGACATTATTCTGAGCGGACGCCTGTTTCGGCACACGCATTTTCATGCATGTACTTATATCATTACTGTTTTGTTTTTATGTATTGTAACGTCAAAATTGTGTGTATACATTTTCTGTTTAAATGCAATGTTCATTCATTCATTCGGTGACGAATCACAAGAAATAGGAGAAGAAAATCAACTGAGCCGATTTAGGCTTTTTTACTAAACTGATGACGTCTCAAGTAAAATTGTACCTATTGACTCATTCGATTTTAATTTTCAAACATAGATAGAAAGAATACTTTATTGCACAAAATACACAGCTTAAGTAACACATTATAAAAATTCAATGTACAATTGTACATACAGCCACACATTAAGTTACTACAATCTGTCAAAATTCCCCAATTGATATTGAACTGAACCTGTTTGACATTAAGCTGAGAATCGACTGAATACATTTGACAGTTTTGTATACTTTGATGTGTAGTTGTACGAACCTACAATTTCGGACAAAGACCCTTCAGGAAAAGTACATTGATAGTAGTTTATGCACTCGATAATCTTTATTTCACTACAGTAAATTTTTTCACTCGTATATTTTTTATTACGTAGCGACTCAAGTGAAAGTCGCTCGTCCCATCTCTACACGGTGTTATGGAAACGATCCACAATGGCATGGGTCGAGGCCTTTGTTATGTTTGAGCTGAGGATTCCCGCTCTTGTTTCTTAATAAGAATGGAATTTAAAAGGCTATTGGATAACTTGAGATGGTACTGATGGTACACGCTCCTGGTGTTGTCTGTATTGGATTTAAGTTACGTAAGGATTGTACTTTATTGAACAGCCAACACTGGATTATATCAAATCTATTTTTTATGATATAGGAGGCAGACGAGCAGACGTATCACCTGATGGTAAGCGATTACCTCCGCCCATGGACACCTGTCACGTCAAACGAGTCACAGGTGCGCTGCCGGCCTTTTCAAAAGGCAGTACGCTCTTTTCTTGAAGTTTTGCAGGTCGTCACGCATCCATGTGCGTATTTCTACCATTAGCCCGGCGGCGAGGGAAAACATCGTAACAGACGTTTCGGATAGTTTCTGAAACGTGTAATCATGATTCAGTTTTTCTGGTTACCTTGTCAAAAGGGTTGCGAAGATCAAACGACAGTGGCATCATTGTAATTACCAGACTTCCCAAATCCTGAATCATAGTGTAGGCGCACTTCGAGCTGCAAAGCGACATCTTGTTTCATAAGTTAAGGATTATTATTATTTGATAGTAACGCCGTGTGGTCTCCGGCAGAGTAGAATAGGCCACCCTCACTCTTACCGAGGTGTCGTAAAAGGCGACTAAGGTAAAGCTGCTGGCATTTATATCAAAACCCTCGCCAACCCGTCTGCCAAGCGTGGTGAGTATGGCAATTACCCCTCATGTGATTGAGGGAGGCCCGTGCCCCAGCAGTAGGGACTTAAATGGGCTGATGATGATGATGATAGAAATGGGGTGAGCCTTGCGTCTCATAGCCACCGCAACCAGTAGATGATCTATTGTGGCAGCCAGTAGGTTACGTATTACCGGCACCTCATGTAGCTCCAGTTCCAGGATAAAACCTAGAATGGAGCTGATGGGTGAGCTTTTAATCTCGTCTGCTGAGATCATGTGTGCTCCCAGGTGCCGGCTTCTGCAGCGATGCAGCGCTATGCACTCGCCGAGGACGTGGATAATCGTTTCCTCGTCCTCGCGACAGAACCTGCAGATTTTGGTATCTGAAAGGCATATATGATAAGATGAGGAAGAAGATTTATACTATTGTAATTTCCGCGCGTCAAGAAACTTTCTTCGCACGATTAAACTGTGGAGTGAACTATCGCCTGCGGCATTTCCGGACCAATGCGGACTTCAAAGCTTCCAGAATAGAGCAAAGAACCTCCAAGAAAAAAGCGTACAATTCCTTTTTATTTTTCTCGCGAGAGCCATGTTTCTGCATGACTGGGGTGTCTCACCTGGAGTGATACTACGGCTCCACAGAAATCGGCGTAAAGCAGCGCTCTCGCTGTGTTATGCCGAGTGATTGGGGGTACCGAAGGCCCGAGTGCACTGTGTCGCATGCGAGTCGCCACACTGTGCCGCATTGTGTCGCATGCTAGTCACTGCACTATGTCGCATACTAGATATTACACTGTGGATTGGGGGGAAGTTGGTAGCGTTCTTGTGATTCCGCTGGTGCTGCCAGATGATCCGTCTGCCACCCCAAGATAATAGGTCATCTTTACTTCTTCTTCATATTATCTTTATGTCCCGGTTGCAGCCTAAGCTGTAGCTTCGAAGCAGGGGGTCCATTTTCCTACTTCGACTCCTCCACTTCGCACGGTCTTGTGCATCCTTGGTGGTCAGTCTATACGCACGAATGTCATCCTTTACGATGTCAAGCCACACCTTTTATGGTCTACCTATCTACTACCTATATACTCTATGGTCTACCCCTTCTACCGGGTATCAGAATAGGTTATCTTTCCGTACGTACAATGTAAATTCCCCATCTGTCACCTTCAAGCACTTAGATTGATAAAGGAATTACTCTGATTGTCTGTGATTCGCCTATAATCTGAAGTAGGCACCCGGACGCAATATCGAATGCTTCTCAGAATAATGTCTTCCACAGGGGTTCCCAAAGTCTACGCCCTTGGTTAATGCTTTTTTATGTGATAGATAGAGCAGACGGATCACCTGATGGTAAGTGATTGCCGCCGCCCATGGACACCCGCAATACCAGTGGAGTCACAAGTGTGCTGCCAACCTTTATACCCCCATTCCCCCGAATTGGGCCTCCGATACCCTCACTCACGTAGCAAAGCTCAGAACAGTGCTGCTTCACGCCGGTCTTCTGTGAGGCCGTGGTATCACTCCCTGCCGAAGCGTGGCTCTCCCACGGTTAAACGCTTTGGTGCATCGTTGGGCTTGTAGAAGAGGGCCGTAGGTCGAGAACAAAATATGGTCATCGACATCTCCTGCCCTATTCCCAGTTTATCTGGAATCGGCGCAATATGTTTTCTTCTGCCATACGTTCCCTGTAAATTGTCTTCAAAATATCCCCACCTTCCTGCAACGGTGCCTCGGTGGCGCAGTGGTTAACGGGTCGCATTTTGAAGCAACAGCTGCGCAAGAGGTCCCGGGTTCGAACCCAGGGTCAGGCCAAAATGTATACCTAAGTTTTCATTATGAGATTCTTAGTATTAGCCCAGAGTCCTGGAAGTTGGCGGTCTTGTACCCCCGTAACTAGGAAAGCACGTTAAGCCGTTGGTCCTTCACGTGGGTAAGGGAATAGAGAGTGCACTTGTGTTTGCGCACACACTTAAGCACTCTATTATACCATGATCGGCCCGCCGTAGCCGTAATCGGTTCGAGGATAATATCCCCTCCTCAATCATGTCATTAATCAAAGGCACAAAACCGTCACCTTAAATGTACATTTTCGCTTGCACGGCAAGAATCAGTTATACCAACATACCGTTTTAAAATTATCTTCCAACCTTCTTTAAATGTTCTTACATCAAAAGGAAACAATGTTGCTACAAGCAAATTTGAACTTTCTGTTCTAACTGTTAAGCATAATTTTCTGTGCAACAGGTATTACTCTGACAAATTTACGTAAGGTAATAAAGTGCTCATAGCGTATCAAACGAATCAATTTGAAAACTGACGAACCTTTTCGTTCTTTGACTGTAGGTACATAGACACAAAACATTCAGGATACGTATACAAAATGATAGATAGATAGATAGATAGAAACATTTATTCACTGAAAAACACGACACACCACATTTTACAGAAGAAAGGACGCAACAAGTATCATCATCATCATCATCATCAGCCCATTTAAGTCCCCACTGCTGGGGCACGGGCCTCCCTCAATCACATGAGGGGTAATTGCCATACTCACCACGCTTGGCAGACGGGTTGGCGAGGGTTTAGATATAAATGCAGAGTTTTCCTTCTCTGGGTGCTGATGATCATGCCAGCAGCTTTACCTTAGTCGCCTTTTACGACACCTCGGTAAGAGTGAGGGTGGCCTATTCTACTCTGCCGGGGACCACATGGCCAACAAGTATAATCATATAATATTTAAACGAAGAGAAAAAGAAACAAATACAAACTAAAACAGCAAACACAACATTAAAAATATAAAAGGAGAAAAACAAAAAAAAATTAAAAGAAAAAAAAAAGTAATAATACGGCTTCTCAAGCCGGGCACTAAGTATTTGCATACAGGTGTGTGTGTAAGGTATGTCGCGATAGTCAGTGAAAAGTAGCTCACTCAGCTTCGGCCATGGCTTTAGGTAGGAGTACCTTCAGGCCATGGCGCTGGTTTTATGTGAGCCCTAATGTGACGCACGGACGATTTTATATGGTACATAAATAGTTTATAAATAAATTAAATATAATGTTCTGTCTAATAAACGTGTGCAAATAAATATACAATAAGATACAAATTAATATTATGGTGGGATATAAACAAGTATAGTGTAGTGAGAGCGAGATGCTCGCGTGGGTTGGAAAAGGACCGAGGCGACGATTCCCGCAGAGCGCACGTCAGTGGTCTCGGTGTGGTTCAGCGTGAAACAGTCGTCCCACATGACAGTCAAACGCTATCTCTACCATTTGTGGGTACTTTTCCACAGTTTTGAAAATCACAATCTAAAACGTGCAGTGGCCTAATTCGGGCTCGTGACATTTATCATCATACGACATAATAAATTACTAAACATAGTTTTTTTGTATGGATTTCATGTGACATCCGCCATGTTTTTTCATATCGAAAATCCCGCGAATAGGGCTCCAGGTTTTCGTTTTTTATTTGTTATTTGATATGACCAAATTATTCTAAGTAAATAGTTGATATTTTTAATAGCACCCTCACTCACGCAGCGAAACACAGTACAGTGCTATTTGTACTATTGATGAATTTTTTTAAGACGCTCTTCATCTTTCTACCGCACAGTACAAACATTTGTGTGCATGAACATATCTGTTTGTATTGGTCTGGGCGTTATCTGTGTATTATAAGTATGTATTTACAAAAGAAAAGTTTTATATGCATATATTTGTAATCCCACTGTTGATTCTGATATCCATAACACAGGTGCTTGAGCTACCTATCTCAGAGTTAGATCAATGTGTGATGTTGTGAAATATTTATTTATTTTTTATTTATTTCTGGTCATACATCAAAAACTCTGCTTATCACAGGTTTGAGAACCTTGTCTTAGACTTAATTGGCCAGCCAGACAGACAGACGCCCTAAGAGCCTGCTTATACATTATTATACATTAGGGGCTTGAGACAGCCGGGGTTCGAGATGCAATAAATTTTGCATTAGGAAGGTATCAATCTCAATATTCTGGAAACCCTTGTCTGTTCGTGGCGAGACTGTATATTGGTTTGGATGAGTACCTATACTTGTCTATGTTTGCGCTTTTTGAGAGTAGATGTTTACCCTTTAGATTCTAAAGTTTATGATGTCTTTTTTATTTTATTTATTTACTTATTTATTAGGAAAACAAACATCAGATTTTACACACATAGCCTGAAGAATATGCACATCTCATTTGCCAAAATAGTTTTCACTATGAAGTTTTACGTAGGTATACGATTGAATACTTAATAAGTAGGTCATCGTCATCGTCAGCCCATTTAAGTCCCCACTGCTGGGGCACGGGCCTCCCTCAATCACATGAGGGGTACTTGCCATACTCACCACACTTGGCAGACGGGTTGGCGAGGGTTTTGATATAAATGCAGAATTTTTCTTCTCTGGGTGCTGATGATCATGCCTGCAGCTTTACCTTAGTCCCCTTTTACGAAACCTCGGTAAGAGTGAGGGTGGCCTATTCTAATCTGCCGGGCACCACACGGCGACATATGTTTCGCTAAAAATAATCAAAATATAAGGTTTACCAATTAGTCGCTCTCAATAGGTTCTTAAACTTAGCTGGTTCAAGACCAAAAATATCTATGTGGCAATACCTCCCATTGTAGGACTTAAGAGCTCTAGAAATAAAACGGTTGCATGCATAGTTCGTGCGGCTGGCGGGAACAGCAAAAGTACCGCGAGCTCGCAAGTTGGGTCTCGGACATTTTAGTGTAGCGCTGATGACGTGTTAATGACACTCGATGAATGAGAGAGAGAAATAGAACAAGTATGTGCTTGAATAGGCGCGCTATATAACTTTGCTTATGTTACTCTAAGACTTTAACTTCACAAAATAATGTCATTTTATCTATCAGCTAATAGGATAATACCTGTCATTGTAGGACTTAAGAGCTCTAGAAATAAAACGGTTGCATGCATGTTAGTGCGGCTGGCGGGAACAGCAAAACCGTTTACCGTGTCAAAGAAGAAGGGTCCATACATAGGTCTACTATGTAAGTAATTATGTATGCCTGTTTCTTTTTGTCTTCCTGTAGGCTAAATTAATTGATGGATCTTAATGTATGAGTTAGTAATCCTAGATCATGGTCCATGCGTACCCCCGGCTTCAAAGTGACGTCTTGGACGCAACTGGGAGGACTCACAGAAAACCGGCGTGAAGCAGAACTGTGTGTTTCTCTGCGTGGGTGAGGGTACCGGAGGCCCAATCCGGGGGAAAGGGGGGGGGGGGGGGGGGTGTTGATATTAAAGGCTGGCTGCGCACTTGTGACTGCACTGATGTCGTGGGTGTCAATGATCGCCGGCAATCGCCTTTTTTAGGGTTCCGTAGCCAAAATGGCAAAAACGGAACCCTTATAGTTTCGTCATGTCCGTCTGTCCGTCTGTCCGTCTGTCCGTCTGTCACAGCCGATTTACTCGGAAACTATAAGTACTACAGTGATGAAATTTGATGGGAATATGTGTTGTATGAACCGCTACAAAAATATGACACTAAATAGTAAAAAAAAGAATTGGGGGTGGGGCCCCCCATACATGTAACTGAGGGATGAAATTTTTTTTTTCGATGTACATACCCGTGTGGGGTATCAATGGAAAGGTCTTTTAAAATGATATAAAGTTTTCTAAAAAACATTTTTCTTAAAGTGAACGGTTTTTGAGATATCAGCTCTCAAAGTCGTAAAAAGTATGTCCCCCCCCCTCTATTTTTATAACTACGGGGTATAAAATTCTAAAAAAAATAGAGGTGATGCATGCTAATTAACTCTTTCAACGATTTTTGGTTTGATCAAAGTATCTCTTATAGTTTTTGAGATAGGTTGATTTAACTGTAATTTTGGTTAAGTTATTGTGCTTACACTGAAAACGATGGCTGAACCTTATAAGATAGATCAAAAAATATACTACAGTATTGTACACCTTTAAAAATCCGCGATGATATAAAATCTTTATAATGTATATTTGCTGCTACGGAACCCTTTGTGCGCGAGCCCGACTCGCACTTGGCCGGTTTTTTTTTTATGTAATAGGTAGGCAGACGAACAGACGGATCACCTGATGGTAAGCGATTGCCGCCGCCCATGGACACCCGCGACACCAGTGGAGTCACAAGTGCACTGCCAACCTTTAAGCCCCCCTATCCCCCGGATTGGGCCTCCGGTACCCTCACTCACACAGCGAAACACAGCACTGTGCTGCTTCACGCCGGTTTTCTGTGAGGCCGTGGTATCACTCCGGTCGAGCCGGCCCATTAATGCCGAAGCTTGGCTCTCCCACGGTATGTCTTATTATCAAAAAAGAGAATTACTAAGATGAGGAGTGCTACAAAGCCTTGTACTTTGAGCGTTTTAAGTTTGCAATTATCCCGCTATATTGAAGAGAGTTGCATCCATAGAAGCAGAACATGGGAACTGAGCGATAATTGTCACAACCCTTACGAACAACCCTCGTCTTCGTAGATTTACTATTATTACACAATATTGCATTCGGGGGCTTAAAATCGCATAGTGCATTTGTTGGCAGCTGCCCGCCACGGACGGGGGTGCAACTTTCAAACACATTACATTATTTTTACCAAACTTTCAAACAACTTTGATTCTAATCTATTCTTTTATAAGAAACTTTTTCGTATGTGTGACTTAAGAGTCCCAGAGGAACATATGGACGCCACCCTTAACATTAGATTCGGGCAGAAAAAATTACTTAATAGGATGTTTTCTGAATGAGCGAAGATGCGCTAATAGAGGGATTTCGGAAAAATCCATTCGATCACGTTTATCCTGTGGTCACTTCAACTAGTCTCACATAAAGAAGACCTTCAACTAATAGTAATTAGGTACAATTCTCCTTGAATTTGGTAAACTATGGATGAAATTAATTAATGTCGCCATTGATACTCGATTACAAAAGGTTTACCGATTTGATAGTAATTGGGTTAATTTGCTTTATTACGGCGACCCTTCAATTAAATTAATGATTAGCTAGATCAATAAAATGGTGGTTAAAACCAGTTTGTCCGACAAAGATCTTTGAATATTTGATAATGGGCTAGAAAATTGTCGTTACCTCTCAGACTTGCGTAATAGGGTAAAACCGGGATAGATGCCCCACTTTTGGATAGATTTTGAGAAGTCGATGGCTTGGCTGTTTTATTTCTCTGAGACCTATGACATAAATGTGACGATGCCCGTATGAATATAGCGAAAGAGTCAATCCACATAGAAGATGATGATGATGAGATTTGAGGATTTACTTCATTTTAATGTTTTTTTTTACAAGGCACCGCCAGTCCCCACATCATGCAATTTATATTTATATTAACCCTCATAAGACAGGATTACCTAGTTTGGGCGCTACTGTTAAACTGTTTGTTGTAACATTATGTTTTTGGTATTTTTTTTTATTTACCTAGCGGACAATCATCAGCCCCGGAGATCACTTACCATTAGACGACTCGCTTACTCGTTTCCACCTTTCAGTCACGAAAAACATAGCGATGATATTTCAGTGGATAAGAACGCGCCTTCCATATGGGGCTCGTAGTTCAAATATGCACCTTTGAATTTTTCTTATCTGTGTGCATATTTCTACCATTAACTCGGCAGTGAGAGTACACATCGCGAGGAAAACCTGCACGGCTCGGATAGTTTCTCAAACAACATTTGAGATAATGATTCTGAACGTATAACTGTGATCCAGTTGGTCTGTTTCCCCTGTCTAAGGGTTGCGAAGGTCAGACGGCAGTCGCTTCATTGTGATTACCAGACTTTTCGAATCCAGGATCATGGTCCAAGCGCACCCCGCGCTACGAACCGACAGATAGATGCAAGTTTAAATTGCACGCTAAGGTGAAGAGGAGTTTCGAAAAACATACAGTCGCGAGCAAACAAACCGACGCAGGACCTAATTTTCATACAAAAATACTAATTTCAGAGGTCTATAAATATGAAAATATCTGTGTTTTAGTGATAATTTTATTGTAAATCGATTTCAAAATTGTTCCAATTTCAAATAATTGTTTTAACAGATTACAGAAACGTGGCGATTTCTAAAAAAGAAAGGAAATTATACTTGATTTTTGCATCTAATAATATTGCATGGAGGAAGACAAACATCTTGCTCAATCCAAATTGTAAGAAAATAGGCAAATTTCTTTAGGCTTGTTAAACAATTAACTAAATGAAGAATATTTTTGACATCAATTTACATTAAAATTATCACTAAAGCACACATACTTTCATGTTTATAGGACTGTGAAGTTAGTATGTTTGTATGAATATTAGGTTCGGAGTCGATTTGGTTGCTCGCGAGTGTAGGTTGCACTTTTCAAATCTCGAATATTCTTTGATCATAGATACCACAATACTGTCATTATACGCTCTACAATTTGAAATACTTTACATAGAGTGTGTCAAAATATAATTTCCACGCTACAAATAAGCAACGAGAAAACAGAAATAACTTATTCATTTTTACGAAACCACTAGCTTTGAAGTTATTAATTGAAAACTGTTGTTCACTTCGTCGAAATAGTTTAACAGCAATAAATATTATATTTGCACAAGTAAATGGTCTCATGTCTTTGTGTTACGTCACTGTGAGTTTGATATTTGAGCAAATTGGTTTTCCTAATGAACTGTTGAATAATTTTATTTGGTTTGCGGTTTAGATATATTACTGTGTTAAATGGACTTAACGTCTGTTTTTAACATTTATCAAACTGTATTGTTAGACTTAGATTTCCTATAAAATGCATAATTAACATTATTGCAGGAAGTAATAATACTAGTAGAAATTAAAACTGGGAAGAAATAACCCATTTATTCTTGGCTCTCAGTCTGACCGTGTCTGACTATGGTAGGTCTATTCCTGAACCATCATCCTCATCATCTCAGAATGTCGTTTCTAGTTGCGTCCAAAGCGTCGCTTCGGTGCCTGGGTTAAGCTTGAACCATGATCCAAGATTTGAGTCTGCTAATTGCAATGAAGCGACTGCTTCCTGTGCTTCGCAACCCTTAAACAGGGGAACCAGACTAGTTGAACCATAAAAACCTCCTTCGTTTGTCCTCAGTGCTGTGAGTCTTGGTCTCGATGAGTAGTTTTTCCCGGACTATCTTCCGCCAGCTCACTCTGGTCATCGCATCACAATTTGTGGTCGAGAAGAGTTGACCAGCACATGGGGCTTCTGACTCTAGGTATTCTTCCGCTCACCACTCACTGACCATTAAACACGTTCAGAATAAATTACCGCAAAAACCATGCAAAACGTGCTGGTTCCTCACGATGTCTCTTTGCCGTGCGAATGGTATTTCACGTAGCTTTGAAAAGACCAAAGGCGCATGCATGGCTTTGAACCTATGACCTCCCGTTGAGAAAGCGTACGCTTTTATCCACTAACCTACCATCACTCCTATATCCGGTAGGCATTTTCTTGAACTAAGACTACGAAAAAAAAACAACGATAAAGTAGGACATTCTCAAACACTCGCTAATATAACCTTTAACAACTTTCCCGCGGACCTTTGTTACAAAAAAGACTATTAAACACAAACTGTTTACAAAGTTGGAGACCAACCTGCGCGTGGGCACAGATAGATCACGTATCAAACTATTAGTAGTGAAGTAAACTACTTTGAAAGACTACGGAACAGCTGTTACTTTCTCCGACACCACTGTTACTTGAACTCTCCGCAGAAAGAACTCAACCTTTCCATCATAAGTTTTTGAACCTTTTTTGACGATATTGAGGGTCAAGTTATCTTGGTTGAGAAGTCTGAGGGGTTGATTCGAGGGGAGCATTTGTCCCACGTGTGAGAAGGACCCCACGCGTCGAACAAGTGATTTAATGGTTAACAAAAAATATAGTGACGATACTTTCCGTTAGTATCGATTGTGACTTTATTTAACGGTAAGATAACGTGATTTAGTAACTTCAAAACAAAGATTAGTGTTCATATCTAAAAGGATAACTTGGAAAAATAGATAGATAGAAACATTTATTCACTGAAAATTCGACACACCACATTTTACAGATAAGAAAGGACGCTACAAGTATAATTATATAATATTTAAACACAGAGAAAAAGAAACAAATACAAACTAAAACAGCAAACGAAACATTACAGATATAAAAGGAGACAAAAAAAAGTAATAATACGGCTTCTCAAGCCGGGCAATAGGTATTTGCGTACAGGTGTGTGTGTGTGTGTGTGTAAGGTATGTCGCGATAGTCAGTGAAAAGTAGCTCACTCAGCTTCGGCCATGGCTTTAGGTAGGAGTACCTTAAGGCCATGGCGCTGGTTTTATGTGAGCCCTAATACGAATAAATACTAGCCTAGAGTGGTGTATTGTTGATGCTAGACAAGCAGTTGCCTATTTGGAGACAAGGGGTGTCTCTTTTGGGTGTCAACGTTGAATTTTGTAACATATTGTAATTGTTTTGAAAAACATTTCTATTATAGATAGATATACTTTATTGCACAAAATACTCAAGTACTAGGCATTAAGTTATCGTAATTATCTATTGAAATAAATTATAACTCTCGTTTATTATTTCATGTAATAACTTAACTTGTGTAATAGTATTAAAGATCTGGAGAGTGAATAATTGAACAAATTAATTCAGTTGTAATTGTAATTATTATTTACTGCACAGGTTTATCACGTGCGCTATGAAAACAAACTTGTAAATTAGATAAACAAGCTCTAGGAACACGTCATTATGAAATATCGGGACCCGGGTTATATTGTAACTATTTGTCACGTGATATTAAAGTAACGCGTCTGTGGAATATCTCATGTTCTCAATATTACGCTCCTCACTAGTTCAAATTAAAAATTCGAGATTGAGTTGGTTACTTATCATATTTTAATGAGATTTTTTTACTTGAAATATTCCCTTGAGATCTTGTAATAAATGTTAGAGTATAAATGAAGTAAAAAATATATTTCAGTGTACTTATTTGATTTCAAATTAATTTTATTTATTGAGTTAAATTTATGTAAACTTATCGATTTAGGGCCGATTTGACCAATTTTATTCCGATACTAAATCAATGGTATAGCGCTGTTATTTCATACTAATAGATTTATTCACAGAAAAAGATTAGTCAAATCGAGCGATAATTAAATCAGACGTTAAATACCTAACGTTTCAGGCAAAATCTTTTTTTTACTACTAGATCCATCATACCATGTCTGCAAGCAGTTCGATGTGTTGTCGTTGTACCAAAAAAATTTGCTCTACATAATTCGTGTCTTTCTTTCACTTGTAGAGTCCATTGCTATCATACATAGTCTAAAAATAATCAGTGTATTCATTATATAGTTTTGTTTGGCAATTTCCCGGTCTTATTTGAGGAGCTCCGGGACAAAAGTCGAGAAATCCATTTTATGCCATATTTTTTTTCTGTTAGTCCCCAGTACTCTTATCTACATAACATCATCATTAAGGTCACATCAAATCTAGTTAAAAACGTACAAAATTATTTACTAAAGTTGCAGTGGCCAGCTGGCCCAGAACCCGACAAATACATGTATTTTTAAGTTACATACAATCATTGCATTTTTAATTTTTAGGACTATTACCGATAAATCCTTTACAAATTCTTATAGATATTTTATGTAAATTTACGTTATATTAGTTAAACAAACAACATTAACATAGCGACGTAGGTAAATCATTATTTTTTGTTCTCCTTAAAATACTAAAAGTGTATTTATCGGGTTTTGTTCCGGAGCTCGTCATTTGATCTCCTTTTCCTTATTCGATTATATTGTAGAACTTAATATTATATATCTAAAACCGCCATTCTCATTCATATATTTCATTAATAGATGTTTTATCCAAAACATCATCATAGTCATCATCATTTCATCCAATATATGCCCACAGCACTGCTGGTTTTTCATAGAACAATGGTAATCCAAGACTATTTATTTTCATATATTGATTCATATATTACAATATTTATTTGCAATTTAATTATCCTCCATTGTAATTAACGAGTAGATATCTTAAATCTACCACAATAGCAAATATTGTGACATTGTTATGTCGTATTTAATTCGATTATTTGTCATCTGTTACGGCTTATTCAAATACGACGAGTATTATAGATATTGTTGTAATTTTGGAATTAAATGCATCAAATTAAATAACAGTGAAAGAGCCACGCTTCGGCATGAATGAGGCAGCTCGACCGGAGTAATACCACGTCTTCACAGAAAACCGGCGTAAAGCAGTGCATGCGCTGTGTTTCGCTGCGTGAGTGAGGGTACAGGGGAGGCCCAATCCCGGGGAAGGTAAGCAGCGCACTTGTGACACCACTGGTGTTGCAGGTGTCCATGGGTGGCGGTCGCTTACCATCTGGTGATCCGTCGGCTCGTCTGCCACCTATATCATAAAAAAAACATGACTGACAGCTTTTGATATATTTTTTTAAGTTCATCATAAGGAAATTCGCTTTTTAAGTAAACACGTTTGCTCTATAGATGAAGTGGAGGTCTAATTATGTGTCTTCAAAAAAAAAAGATTTTAATCAAAGGAGGCTTAGGTACCATTATACGAACTCCACCCACACGAAGGCGTGGCCGTTGGTCTATCTATAGTTTCCAAACTGAGCTTCAAAGTTAACTGGCTAGAATATTCCAATACCATTCCAAATTTTGCACAGCGTTTTAAACTAAAAATCATTGAATCCGCAACTTAATTGACACATTGACAGTTCCAATAAAGATCTGGCAGGCGCCTCGGGGGAGACCAAAAATAGACCTACGATGTTCTATCCGGTGATGAATAATAATTCGTTTATTCTGGTTTTAGTTGGAAATCTCATTAGTGCTAGAAACGCTTGGTGTGTCCGGAGGAACCCTAAACTTGGTCTGGCTGATTCTGACTGGATGTATGGGTGTTCTGTCACACCGAAGTCAGGATTTTAGTTATTGCAAGTGAAGCAATAACGGAACTAGATATTAGGATTGTTAGTGAGAGATCCGCGTTTCAGCATGAACGGGCCGGCTCGACCGGAGTGAAACCTTGGCGTTACAGAACACCGGCATGAAGCAGTGCCTGCGCTTTGTTTCTATTGAGTGAAATTGTGAATAGAACACAACTCGCACGCTGATTGGTTAAACTTCTTATGTTTCGTGCTGTAAATCTATCTATGGTGACAAAAACAGGTAAAGCTGCTAGCATGATCATCAGCACCCAGAGAAGGAAACCTCTGCATTTATATCAATACCCTCGCCAACCCGTCTGCCAAGCGTGGTGAGTATGGCAATTACCCCTCATGTGATTGAGGGAGGCCCGTGCCCCAGCAGTGGAGACTTAAATGGGCTGATGATGATGATGATGATGACAAAAACATCGCTCAAAACAAATCGCTAACTATGAGATGATCCGTCTGCTCTACCACCTAACATAAAAGAAACTTCTTGTTTCTTGAACCGAATGTCCATATTACTATGTCATCGTTATCAAAGCAAGGGAACGCTTCGTATCGTATATTAGTTTTCTTTTTTGTTTGTTATTTTTCTTTTTTATTTAGTGTACATGAATGTTTCTACCATTTGTGTGTAATATACAATATAAGTATAAGTACCTATTACTAAATTGATTCATAGCTTCCTTTTGTGTGTGCTATCATCATCATATTATCAACTCTATTAAATTGATATGTCATAATTAAGTACTTACACTATTTGCACGCTTGCTTGCAGGCTGAATACATAAACTCGATACCATTTTTTATAAGATCTAATCTGTATCACACGTTGCAAATAAATGATTGTTTATTTGTTCGTTTGGACCATGCTCCAAGATTTGGGGATACCTAATTATAATGAAGCGAGTGCCGTCTGACCTTACCTTTGCAACCTTTACAGGGGAATCCGAACTGATGTTTAGTTAAGATCATAGGTACCTACGCAGATCTCTTGCGAGAATATAAGTGATTTTCCTTCCTATAGGTAGTACCTAGGCTAATTCATTTCAGCCAATAGACGTCCACTGATGGATATAGGCCACCCCCAATGTTCTCCACACAAATCGGCCCTGTGCCGCCCGCATCCAATGGATTCCCGCGATCTTCACCAGATCGTCGGTCCATCTTGTGGGGGGCCTGCCACGGCTGCGACTTCCTGTACGTGGCCTCCACTCGAGGACCTTTCCCCAACGGCCGTCTGTTCCCTCCCTGGAGTCTCCCTGCGTGATCGTATCAGAAATGATGAGATCCGCAGGAGAACTAAGGTCACTGACCTAGGTACGTTACGGCCCAAACTAATAATATACTACGTACTATTTACGGTGTGACGGTGTGCCTCCAAGTAACTCCTGGATTGTCTTTCAGCTTAAGCCTTGTACCCGGGCTTGTTTGACTGGCTGTTTTAGCTGTCACCTCGTAGTTAGTGGATTAATCCCTACAAAATTGAATTTCGTGAACCTTTAAATGAGGTACAAGAGTGCGGCTTATTCGGGCTTTGCATTGTTTAGAGACATGGCTAGTACATTATGCTGACAGCAAACAAGTTTCGCGAGAAACGTAGGGAACAAGTTTATTTATCTTCTATACAATTTATAAAGAGGTAAATCCATCCTACAGACAGCAGAAACGCTTACAGGTAATCCGAAAATATGCAACGCTTGCGCGATGTAATCGACACCTAGCGCCATCTATTGGTATAAAGTGGAACTAATGCCACAAACGAAGTGAGAGCGGGCGATTAGTTAAATTAATAATTTCAAGAAACCTGTGTATGAATCATCTATACTATTATTACTGATTTGCAGTAATATAGAAAACAATATGAAATCAAATATTGAAGATAACGATAAATATTTCTTTAGATAGATAGATAGATATTCTTTATTGCACAAAAATAAAATACAAGCATGATACAACAACAGCAACAGACAGTACAATAAGGCGGTCTTATCGCTTGTAGCGATTTCTTTATTGGCCACAGAAAAGAAATCAAACATAAGTGACATAAATATACAAGTATGACAAATTATGTAGCCAACAAGGCCCAACCTCAGCATTTGCTGCAGTGGCCGAAGTCGCTACAGCGCCGGTTTTCAGGCGGAGCCTTGGGCGACGTACGTGCACACATACATAGCATCCAACAGGAAGAAAGACAGAACAAAAAAAAAAAATTATATTGAAAAAACAATATTAATTAACTATTAGTAATTGTAACTATCCAAGACATACATACACACACGATAATACATGGTTGTTCTTGGACGCTCAGCTAAATTTTGGCCGGGGTCATCAATCAATTTTTAGAATGACTAGTTAAACCTGGTTTCATGGGAATGTTGTCCAAAAGGTACATGATTGAAACTCAGTGCTAAAACTGTCTAGAGGTTTCAATACAAACCCTAAGCGTATCAATCAATAAACTATTTAGAATGTCACACGTATGTGTCTGACTTAGTAAATTTAGGTCAGGTACACAAACAACTTACTCATTGTGCAAACTTCACACCAACATGTCAGGACTTGTCGTGCAACCGTCAACTATACCTAATTGCGATACATTATGTATGTAAAACTAGTCGTCACTTCGTCAGCTAGATGATACCATGTCGATTCAAAGAACTAATATTGTTAGTACAACACCACTTTAATAAGACCCTATATACGCAAGCAAAGTCCTTTTATTCAAGGTTTGAAATGTACTGGTTGGTTAGTATGACTCATATGTTTTCTTACTGGTAGTTTAAGAGCGGTGTTATTGGCATTTGAACTCTAAAGCGGCGGGTTAAGATGACTTTTGATGAAATTAATAATTGTATTATGTTTGTGTGTGAACGGACATTGATAGTGCGTAAGCGATAAGGGTTTAGGACACCCGATGAATTTAAGACTAATGCAAAAATATGATTATAAAATTATCAGGATGACTCAATAGGTGTTTGCGTTGGTCGTAGGTTACATGGATCCTGCGCCAATTTCTTCTCTTGTCTTGATAGAAGGATGGCCCAAAACGAAATCTTGGCCATATATCCTTACCTTTAGATCGGGAAAAACGAGTATTCGGTCAGTCACTACTACGATTGTATAGAGAGATCCTAGTCTTTGGGCACACACTCGTATACTATACAATACTATGATACATACATACTTATATTTATGTAATGTAAGTATTGAGTGCATAGCGCTGCACCGCTGTAGAAGCCGGCACCTGGGAGCACACATGATCTCAGCTGACGAGATCAAGAGCTCCCCCATCAGCTCCATTCTCGGGTTTATCCTGGAACTGGGGCTACATGAGGTGCTGTAATAGTTTACGGGGCTGCCACAATAGATCATCTACTGGTCGCAGTGGCTATGAGACGCAGGGCTCACCCCATTTCTATCAAATAATAATAAAATTATATAGTAAACTGTATGGCTTGGTATGATGATGACACAACATTGTATGGAAGTTTAAGAGAAGTGTAACTGGCGAGTTCCTTGCCGGATCTAAAAAAAAAAAATAAAAATAAAAATAACATGTGAATTAAACAAAAGTACTTATAAATAGTTTTAAATCATTCAAATGTATGACGATTTGTAAGTGCTGTGTACAAGCCTATGCAAATACATAACCTTAATATTTTTATAGATGTAATAATGTTTTGCAATTTTGTTACTTTATTTTAAATATTATTTCTTTCTTTCTTCTTTCTTTCAAATAAAGAATTATTTGAGTTTGAGTACCTGGTAGGCTTTCTGTAATTCCAGATAGCCTACCAGTTACATACATAAAGATGAGAATTCGATGAAGACATTTTTCAGATTGTATTATCCGACGTGTGGGTCTGAATGTTAGGTATTTTAAATTCAAAAGGTGCAAAATTCGTAATAAACTGAGTAAGTTAAAGTCTAGTTAAATGTTTGCTTGGTCTTATCATGCTTTACGATTTGTGGCTTTCTTGGCGTGGTGCCAATATTATCAGCCTTTTGTCTTTAAAACATTACAATACTACAGATGTATAGAAAATCGTGACTTTTTAAAATGTAGCATTACTTCAACTTCTTTAAAAACATTCTTTAAAATTTCTCGTCTATTTGTTTGTTTATTTTATACACATTACAGATAACAATTATTGCGAATCCTAAACATACAATTAAAGGTTATAATCTAGATTATAATCCAACAATATGTGTATTTTAGAAAGTAGTACGCAAAAGAAGAAACAAAAAAAAGAAAAGCTTTATAATTATAACTAGTGAAAAGAAAAAATAATGATCTGATAAGTATTCAGCAGGCATGCCGACCAGACCCAGAGCCGTAGCCGGGTCTATCGGGTGTGGGATGGAGGATATCAGTCACTTCTTTTAATATAATTTCTAAACTTTATATATATATTTACCTCGTCTATTATTAATACGAGTATTCAGCTCGGGGACAACCAGAGAGTATTGACAGCTGGTGCCTTAATTTAAAGCCGTTCCGTAATTAACTAGAACGATACATGTACCTGTTGTATTATTTTGAAGCCGTTCCATTACGAATAAGAGTAGGTATATCTGTCGCGTTCAAACAGGAGACACACAGCGCGTGTGAAAGAGAGGGAAACTCCGATTCGGTCGTAACGTCTGCTTAAAATTAGGACCTCTGGTTGTGGTTGGCAGGGTGGACGGAAAGAAACAACGACGACGATTACCAACCAGCTGGTCTGACTCCGTGTGAACAGTACTGGGTCTCACTATAGTAGAAGCGTCCCGACTAGCTAAAAGCTCTTTTTTAAAGGCCGCATCTCCACTCCTTCTAGTATAGCTTATGTCCATGGCCGGCGATGATCACTTACCATCAGGTTACTCACTTGCCCATTTGCCTCCCTTTCTCCCTCAAAGCTGACAATAAGAAGACGTGGAAACAGCTCGTGAACTCCACAAAAGCATTTAAGAATAGTCACGACCTTCAGTAATGAAGAACACGAATAAGAACAGATTAATCCGACTGATGAACAATCGCTGTCAATATAAAACTCTAAATAAACATTACAAATCGTTTATTTATAGCTAATATATCAGTTTTTATTATCCACAAATCAGCGATAGAAGGACCTCTATTATAATGACCATTACTCAGAGATATAAAAACTGATATTATGTTTGTAAATACATACAATGTTGGAGATTTATGGCGTAACCGGAGGTTTGGTCGTGACTTGGGGCCTTTGCCCACTGGCGGCCTTTGTATGGAATTAGCAAGTTGCTAGACCATCCTCCCTAGTCTATCCTTCTCTCCGTCTGTCCGTCCATCCGTCCATCCTTCCGTCTGTCCGTCTGAGAAACTTTAGAACTATTCTATTGAAACTTGGTAAGCACATGTTAAATGCATTACGATTTCTACACAAAAATAGGAAAAAACATTTTTTTTGTGGGGTCCCCATACTTAGAATTGAAACTCTTTTTCTACACATAATACTTTGCGCAAGAGACGCTCCGAAAGTGGTAAAATGTCCCCCCCCCCCCCCCCCCCCCCCTTCTAACTTCTATAATAAAAGAACTATAACACTAAAAAATATATGTCAAAACTAACAACTAAAATTGGTTTGGACTAAATCTAGTAAGTAGTTTTTTTAATACGTTATAAACCGCAATTTACCTTCCATATATCTTACTTGCTGCTACGGAAACCTTCATGGCCAAGTTCGACTCGCACTTGGCCGGTTTTGAAATATTTTGTAAGTGAACACTTGCATATAGCGTCAATGTTTGATATATCCCGAATGCGCCTATAAGTTAAGGTTATGCATATACACTTGACATTGGCGGAGTCACACGCGCGGCTGTAGGGGAGAGTGGGGGAATTGCGGACGCTTAAGGGAAATGATAAACAAAATCTATACTATAAGAATTAATCAGTCTTTCTTTATTAATAATGAAACTCTAGTTATCCATCTACAAAATCAACATTAATTATTTTACGAGATCAATCAACAACCATATATTTTTAAACAAAAACAAAACCCTTTGTGTCCGTAATTACCCGTAGCTCTTGGGGTAAAACCGGACGGATGCTGGGTTAATTGCGGACATCACGGGGTATTTACGGACTAGGTCTCACTTTATGCACAATAGACACAAAAAAAGCCTCTGGAAGGACTTCCAGCAGTGCAGTTCTCATGAGCCCACTTCTTGCACTTTAAACAGATAATCCAGTCTTTGATGGGTGGATCACAGTACTTTTCTTGGCAATAAATGCAAAAACAACCATTATGTTCTTGTTCATTTTCAAAATTCTTTACTTATTATATCAACTCAAAAAAGCTCAAAAGTTATGGCTATTGAGCATTTTTCTGTGTTATTTCTTGGTTTCTTTGGCTTATCATTTATATTAATTTTTACTTTAGTAAGAGTACTAAAGAAAAAATAAATATAAATGGTAAAGACTAAGAGTAGGCTAGTTGTAAAACTTCTATGGTGTTCCTTTTTTCTAATATATTTTCGAGGGATCTAAAAATAAACAGTGATTGGTTAGTGTTATTTAGAGTAAACAGTAGATATAGTAAGCAAACCAGCGGCAATTACGGACGTCCGTAAATACCCCAATGAAATGTCCGTAATAACCCCAAATGGAATTTAAAATTTCAACGAGGTATTTTTTTAGATTATTAAAACGCTTCATTAAAACAATTATTTGCAATTCATACTCCATTAGCATAAAAAACCTTAGAAAAAATCCCTTAGTTACATCACTTACTACATAGATTTGTCACCGAAATTAATGGTCACCCAAAATTAGAACAAAGTTCACCAAAACATTAAATTTTATTTACTTTGAAAAGCGTGCGTTGCCGGCCGTCGTGGATGTTTGCACGGCACTAAAAATGGCGAAATGTATCCCGTGATTGCATCAGCCGGGCGCGGGAGGGAAGGAGTAAGTAGATATTGGTTAGTCCGGATTTACCCCGCGTCCGTATTTCCCCCATCGTCCCCTAACCGTGCGCGGGATAACACCATTAAAAAAAAAAGGTTATGCATCGACGTAACTAGGCGTAATTAACCGCCGGCATATTTGTATTAATTGCGGCGATTATGAGATATTTAAAAAAAATTACAACGGTAAATCTATTTTTTTTATGAGAAATGTAGGTAAACGAGCGAGTCACCAGATGGTAAGCGATCACCGCCGCCCATGGACATTAGCTATAGGAAGTGGGAGTGGAGTATTAAGAATTTTTGAGACAAAATGATGTCATAATTTCTTCCTACAAGAAACCATAATTTTTGTAATTGCTAAAAGTGGCCAATTTAGGCAATAATCAGAATTATGGTCAATTGTCATCATCAGAATCATCATAACGACCACTTATGTGTACGAGCCTTAACAAAATGATTTAGCACGGTCGATCGATACGTTACAAATTATTGCCAAAATACTTCCAATTATACTGGGAAAGCTACACCCAATAATAAAATTGTTATAATAATTTTACGATTTCTTTATTTTTTGACTGCAATCGTTGAATACCTTAGTTAATTGGCTCATGTTCAACTACTAGTAAATACACATTTAACTTTCGCGTTGCAGAATAAGAGACAAGTCTAGTCAAATGTTCTTTATTTGCATAGGTTTATACACAGCTCTTACAAATCGTCATACATTAAAGAAATCTTTATAACTATTATTTAGGTAGGTATGTACAATATACATGTAATTAAACATGTTTTGATACACAAAGTGTACTATATTCTACCAAAGGAATCGTAAAGTTGATTCTGACGAGAAGATCCGGCAAGAAACTCGCCAGTTACTCTTTTAATCGCCAAATTTTTTAATACAATCTTTTCGTGATTATATGTATATTGATTTGATTTCCAACAATAAATATATTTATTACTATATCATATATGTAGGCGAATAGTTTATCATTTTTATTTTTATAATGTATTAATTTGTAATTCCGCTGTTGGTTCTGATATCAGTAACACAGGTACTTGATCTACCTGTCCCGGAGTCTGATCAATGTATGTGATGTTGTGATTTTTTTTATTTACTTACTTATTTCCACAATTTTTTTATCATTTAAGTATGAATAAGAAATAAATAATAGAAATTACATGTTCTACTTCAATAAGAAATAAACAGTATCTATCAGGAGTCTAATTCTCATGACATGATATTTTGGCATCATATATCGCCAAACATATATTTTTTGTATGGTTTTCATGCGAAATCCGCCATGTTTTTTCATATCGAAAATCCCGAGAATTGAGTTCCAGCTCTCTTTTATAACATACCACTGCCTCGGTGGCGCAGTGGCTTGTGGGTCGCACTTATAAGCGACGGGATGGTGATGGGTATGTTTCCCAGGTGAGGCCAAAAATGTGTACATGAGTTTTTTGTTAAGAAATTCTTGGTGTCAGCCTGAAGTCAGTCTGGCATCACTCTGGCCTCCCATCGTCCCACTTCTGCACTATAATATGTCCTGCGTCGACGGCTGATTATTGAAATTGGCGGCCTAGCCGCAAAATCTGATTCTATATCTAATTTTCAGATCATAAGAAAATCATAAAAAAAGAAAAATCAGATATGTGACCAAATACCAGTAAAAAATATCGTAATAGGAAATTCGCTTCTTCATCATTTTCATACAGCTCTTTTAAAATCATCCCGATTTCGTCACGCCAAAAGTAATATGGTCCTAAAATAGACCCCTTGCCTCAAACACAAAGACATATTAATGCCAGAAAAAACATTAATACATATTGCGATTTGGGGAGGATAAATCTAACACGTCATCACTAGTGATGGGAATTTAGATGTCCGTATCCGATATCCGATCATGTGAGAAATCTGAATTTAGTGTTACATACAATGTACCTACGAGTATAAATGGTTGAAGTTATCGTACATGTAAACTGGTAGTAGAATTAATTTTGTTCGAAAGATTTTTGAAAGACACCCAAAGGAAACTTTATTCATATAAACTGACTTAACTAAACATGGGTTGGTGTATGAAGTTTTTTGTACTTTGCCAAAAATCATGACTCGTGAGATGTAACTATTTAACGGCACCCTGTATCATTATTATCTATATTTACAACGGATAACTGTTACTTGCTATCAATAAAATATTTGTATAACGATAAGAAAACACTTTTCAGTTTTTATTTTGATCTACTAGATCAGCCAAGCAGAACCAGATCACTTGTATCTAATGTTTGAAACAATCGGCTTCGCACGGGTGCAATATTATGCATATGTTAAGTAACGTAATATTAATATAAATCTTCCTCTTGAATTACTCTGTATTTAAAAAAAAGCAGTATCAAAATCCGTTGCGTAGTTTTAAAGACTTACATACATATAAGGCGTTTATAGGGAATTGTACAATTTAAAAGATTTGTGTTGCTCTGAAAACAAAGATTTTATTTATTTTGTTAATTAGCACTAATATACAATGTAATTTCATTGTTTAACCTAAAACTATTAACCTCACCTGAAAACAAAGAAACGACATTCAAAGTTTATTATTTAAATTGTCAATTCCTTTTAAAAATCTTTCCAATAATATTTCTTGCAAATCACGTTTATCTCCGTATGACCGGACACATCAGTTTCATTTACGAAGCAAGTTAAATTTTATAATACTGACATTTTAGAAGATCGTGAATAATAAAGGATAGTCGCGTTTTCGAAGATAGTAGGCAATTAAGAAACTAATTTCTTTACATGCATAGAAACAGACATGCGTACTCGAAATTGTTTTATAATAAGTACTGATTTTCTAAAACTTACTCAAACTTGTCTCTTGTCCTAGCTACCCGATATCCGATACCGAAGCCTCAGGTATCCGATGTAATGCAACCTCTCTATTACCGGCATAAAGGTAGTCGCAGCCACTGATCCGTCATTGGGATACAATGAATTAATATTTAAGAGGCCAGTCATCTTAGGTAAGGGGCCGCCGACGGAGCCGTGACCAAGCTCTTTTCACGCAGGTTCATGCAGTAATAAGTTTTAATTATTTAAGTGTAACCGTATGTATAACGGTAGTACTTCTATAATTCTATAATAAGTTAGTGGAATGTCGGTAACATACCATAAATTCATACCAAACGGTTCGAATGCACATTTCTGTTACCCTACCCTCCGGTTAGGAGTGGTATAAAGATTAAAAAGGTTCGTCACCTTAAGATGACGGGTAGGGCACACTAGCGACGCCATTCGATTTTAATTTTTAGCTACGAAACCGGATCTGTTTTAAACAATTTCGGGGTTACAACCTGGCGTGAATAAACATGGTGACATTCATAAGTGTTCTAAATTGAATAAACTATTTTCATTTCATTTTCATTTAATATTGGTCCTTCTTACCACATCCACCGGGCAGATAATCTGATACCAAGGTTTAAGAGGGAGCAGTCTGCCCACTAGCGACACCAATGCATTTTTTTATGTGATAGATGGCAGACGAGCAGAGGGGTCACCTGATGGTAGGCGATTGCCGCCCACATGGACACCCGCAAGACCAGTGGAGTCACAAGTGCGCTGCCAACCTTTAAACCCCCCGTTCCCCCGGATTGGGTCTCCGGTACCCTCACTCACGCAGCGAAACAGCACAGTGCTGCTTCACGCCGGTTTTCTGTAAGGCCGTATCACTCCAGTCGAGCCGGCCCATTCATGCCGAAGCGTGGCTCTCGCACGGTAAAAATAAAAACATCATCATCATCATCATCAGCCCATTTAAGTCCCCACTGCTGAGGCACGGGCCTCCCTCAATCACATGAGGAGTAATTGCCATACTCACCACGCTTGGCAGATGGGTTGGCGAGGGTTTTGATATAAAAGCAGAGTTTTCCTTCTCTGGGTGCTGATGATCATGCCTGCAGCTTTACCTTAGTCGCCTTTTACCACACCTCGGTAAGAGTGAGGGTAACCTATTATTTAAAAAAAAAACCGAATCTAAAAAAGGAGGAGGTTCTATGTTCGACTGTAAGTATGTTTTTTTATTAATTGCAGTGGATGCAAGACATTTGAACAATAAAACTATCTGGAGTGCACTCGATTGTGTTATTTAATTTTTATGTAGAGGTACTTTTAATGTAACAAACATAATCACAATTATTGCTAAAAGTGGTTACAGCAGATTCGTCTGGTCGTCTTCCACCTATCACATAAAAAGTCAAAATAAGTACCTTTTAAAATAAATTTATCAAATAGTCAATTGCCGACCCGACATACTTATTTCTGTACAGCTGTACACAATAATGCTGTTCTGTGAATTAACTCGGACATAAATTCTTCAATGTAGGTAATTTCGAATAAGCATTTAGCATTACTTGGAATTCGTGCATTTTATTATACCAAGAAAGAACCGCAGAAATACCGCAATAAGCAATAAAGGGGTGCCCAATGAGTGTTAAATCCAAATGGAGATTTTTAAGCGCAAGGCCTATGTGCGATCGGTGCGTGTTCCCCTAAATTGTGCGCGTGAGTCGCTCAGTCTACTTGGGGAGTCTTGAGGTAACCATGGGATTGTTGAGAGTCGGATTTACTGTGCGTGTGCGCACATCCTCTGAAAACCTGTCATAATTACACAAAAAGCGAGTTTTGAGAGAAACGCGTTTTTAATTTTTGTTACTTTCTTTTACTGCTTTACTTTGCAGTAAAATGGATAACCATTAAATAATCAGTCAATCAAAAATAATAAATAATCAGCATTAATAACTATTATTGCATAAAGACTGCCGATACTAAAGTTAACGAACATTAGCTTAAATGACGTCTCTGAGTTCGGCCGTAAGAATCCTTGTGCGTGTATAGATAGTGGCTTGCTCTATTAAGCGATCACTGCCATTGAGGTTCCGGTTCATTGGGTTAATATTTCTACCTGAGTATTTTTGGAAATTTTCAGGGCCACTCACTGGCCTTTATACAGGGTGTATCTGTGGACATTTACATCCCTTTAGCCACGTGTTCTACCAGCCATTCTGAACAATATTTGTTCTACGACTTATCGAAATTAGTCGAAAATGTTTTCGACTCTCCATACAAAATGACCAAGTCACGTGACCGACTTTGTATGAGAAGTTGAAATTTTTTTTATGCGAATTTCGAAAAGTCTTAGAACAAATGTTGTTCAGAATGGTTGATAGAACGTGGTTGAAGGGATGTAAATGTTCACAGATACACCCTGTATAACGGCCAGTGAGTGGCCCTGAAAATTTCCAAAAATACTCAGGTAGAAATATTAACCCAATGAACCGGAACCTCAATGGCAGTGATCGCTTAATAGAGCAAGCCACTATCTATACACGCACAAGGATTCTTACGGCCGAACTCAGAGACGTCATTTAAGCTAATGATCCCTGTATTGACTTTTTAGTATTTTTTTTAATATGGCTCTACTCGAAGATAATGAGAATAAGTAGGTAGTCAACAGAACCGAAACCAGTCAAAGTCACAGTCAGATAGTAATAAGTAGACATAAATGCGTCAATAACATTTCCGAATGAGCGGAACTAGTATATGCTGCACGTATAACTAATAGGTACATATATGCGCAGACGCTGTTGTGATTAAGTATTTAAAAGTAAAGGAAATTTATTTTCACGCTAGAGGCGACAAACGAGTAAAAGGTTACCTGATTCAATTTTAGTAATTCAATTTATTTATTCATAAACAAAATTCATTGTTTTTTATTTTATTTTTCACAACATCTCATTCATTGACCTGATTCCGTACTTCCGTACGTAGCTTAAGCACTTGTGTTACAGATATCAGACAACAGAGGAACACAAATATATACTTAAATACATATATTACACCCAGACACTGAACAAACACAAGTGTTCACCGCACTAATGTTTGTCCAGGGTGGGGATCAGACCCACGACCTTTGGCGTAAGAGTTTAGTTTGAATATTACATACAAGTACAATATATATATATATTATAACAGCAAAAATAATATCTACTTAAACCTGATCGTAAGTAATCACCGCCGCCCATGATTATAAGCGAAATTAAATGTATGTATACTCTTTGATCAGGCGAGATCAGATCCGTTTCAGAAAGGAGTACGCGCGTCTCTTGTTTTTATTCTCTGCGCTTTTTTTCTTTGTACAGTCTTGTACTAGCATCGTTCGACATTACCAAACGTATTATCGTACACGAGGGTGTAAATCTTCAAACAAGTCCCTCTAAACTCATGCTAACCCTAACCCGGAGCTATTAAACCCTCGCGGTGCCTTTAATGCCGTACAAATATAGCGATCCGATCCCGGTTCTCACGGTTTTTAGAGGGTTAATACGGACTAGTGATGCGACTTGAGTGAAATTGACAAAAAGCTGTATTTGAGTGAGAAATAGTGGACCTGTCAAAAAGCATTTTTTTTTAAATCAGCCTATAAGTCTGTCCCACTGCAAGGCAAAGGCCTCCATCAAAGAAATCAAGTTATCGCTACTATGATGGGATTAGGCTTAATCACCACGCTTGCCAAATGCGGATTGGTGATCACAAACCCAAGCTATGTCCGAAAAATTAACATACTTTTCGCTTGACCCGGGAATCGATCCCAGGACCCTGAGATCACGGCCCGGTACTTAAACCACTAGACCAACAGGGCGTTACTAGACCAACAGGGCGTGCGGACAAAAAGCATACTCAAACACAAAATAGATTGACATAGCACCCATACATGAGCGCGTAGTTCGGCATGAGATAGAGACAGATGAAACAAAGCCTGTGCAGAAAAAATGCGATACTATATACTGCTTAGCGCAAAGGACAACGAACTCTTGGATATGAATGTCAGCTGGAATTGACCTTTTGTGTATTTTTTTAAATTTATTTTTTGACTCACATGAGTCTAATGATTTTTTATGCAACTTTTTTTATGTGATAAGTGGCAGACGAGCTGAAGGATCATCTGATGTTAAGCGATTGCCGACGCCCATGGACACTCGCGCACAAACTTTTATACCCCCTTTACCCCGGAGTGGGACCCTCACTCGCGCAGTGAAATACAGCATACCCACACTCCAAAGAATGGAATTCTTTGCCGGTTATAGTGTTTTCTGAGCTCTATTTAGACGATTTCAAGAGAAGAGTGAACGGGTTTGCTGTTATTAGCCACAATAAATGATTCACCGTCATTCACAAAAATAAATCAAAACTGGCACTACTTGACTGGCTTTCCTTCATAGGTTTTCGGCTCAAGTTAAACTCTAAAATGACTCGAGTGCAAATTTTTTATTTTGGTCCCATCACTTGTATACACTTTTTCTAATGTTTAATTTACCCTCAAATGTGGCAGGCGGTATTGTTTGTCAGAAATAAGACGTTGTATAAGTGATTTAGTTTTTAAGTAATTTTAGTTTATTGGAGGATGAATGAATAGACGGCAATTATTTTGGGAATTGTATGAAATGGTGTCGTCATTGTAGTTTATTGTTTAATTCTCTTTATTATTGTGTTACTTTGGCTAAAGATTTTTCCCTATAATTTATATCAAAAGCCGCTTTCAAGCTCTTTTTAACCGACTTCTAAAAAAAGAGGTTCTCTATTCGACATCTATATATTTATATATTTTTTATGTTTGCCGATAACTTTGCCATTTGGGAACCGATTGAGATGATTCATTTTTAGTTGGAAAGTAGATAGTCCCGGATTGGTACCATGGTCAGGATATCAGGATGTGGTGATGGGATCCTGGAAAAAATGAGGGGAACTCTCAAATTTTATAGGGACACGTAATGGTTTTGTATCTTTTTTCAACACTACACCAGTATTCAGGCCTCAGTCAAGAATGAGACACTAGATGGCTTAAAAAATTTTTTTTTTGAAGGCGGTTTTTATTTGCATATTTCTTTTTCTGGATATTGTAAACCCTTGGTTACATTACGATACAGCCGCGCGACTGCATCGCTGCATTTAGTATTGGTAGATGTCAGTTGCGACTAAATCGGTGTTCCACCGAGACTGAATCGAACCAAATCATTAAATTATTCTTGTTGTGATTTTGAATTGCTGTGACTAAGCTAAACATAACTTGCCTTATGCTAAAGATAATTGTCAAAGTTATTTACAGGTAACCGTAAAGCTCAAATTAAGTACTTAAAATAAGCATTAAATATAAAATTTTGAGAGAAAATATGAGTCATGTTGTGTAATGATGTTGTAAATAATGATTAACAAATAAAACTCCGTTTGGGGTCTCCAAACTACCTATTTATTTTCTACTTCATACTCTGTATTGGATACTACATGGTGTTGCTTAGACTCAAGGCTAAGACGAGACTAAGCTAGACTTGACGTTGCTTCAACAAGTCTTGGTTTTGTGCTTGGAGTTTCTAGTTATCGCAAGCTTTACCAACACCTGTCCTGTCCTCAAACAGAGGAATGTCTTGCAAAACTGTTCATATCTCAACAGTCTAACGGAACTACATTTTACTTTTGTAATCAGTTCGCGAAGTCTGATTACACTGGTTCCTGAGGGTTATTTATTACAGACTTGTCTTATGAAAGTGTAAAGCCCAAATCAAGACTAAGTATGAGCACATCACTATTTCTCAATGACCAAGAAAATTTCTAATAATAAAATGTAATACGTGGATTCATGCTAAGTTATTTTTTCATTATTGGCGTTATGGCTTATTTCTTAATAACCACTTGACTCCTAATTCAATGGACGTACAGTTGGAAAAATAATTGTAGGTTTCTTATTTTTATTTTAATATTTACCATTATGTTGTTACGCATGTAATTTCAATTCTTATTTTTGTTATGATTTGTTTTGGTGTGCGCAATGTGTGTTTGACATAACATCTCATGAATAGTGATCACTTGTAACAATAACTTTAAGCTGAGTGTCATACCTTCGAATGCTGTTGTCTATTTTCAATAGATATTGAACACAGGCGTATAGTGTCTTTCGGTCTCCTTCAGATGACACAGGCTGTTGATTGTAATAGCTTGGGCTGTTCTTTCGCTTTCTATGCCTCTCACGTCAGCTTGTAATTTCCGGTTGCATCTATAGCTGTCGCTTTGGAGCCCCGTGTACGCATGGACCACGATTCAGGATTTAGGTTATTACAATGAAGCGACTGCCGTCTGACCTTCGCAATCCTTTAACATTAGAACCAGGCCAATCGAATCATGGTTAAACTATCCGAAACGTGTAGGTTTCCTCACAGCCGAGCTAATGGTAGAAATAAGCACAGCGTTGAAAAATCCAGTGGTGCATGCCCGGATCTGAATATCAACATCGGTGCGTGGCACTGAGCAACCATAGCTCTTTCGCTTTTTAGGTATAGAGAATAAAGCTTTTTATGTAGTAAAATACCCAATTAATACCAAAATGACCGAACATATCTTGCGTGATAATGTCTTAAATTCGTGCACCAAACGATTGTATGCAATTAAAAATGTTGCCTGTTAGCTGCGCGCCACCTACTGCAGTTAAAGCGCAATTACTCGACATCCCGCGATTGCCCTAAACTAAATCGAGCATGCGGAGCGATGGCGACTAATCGCCCGTGTGGAGTGGGCCTAATGACGGATGCTGAGCGATGACTGTTTACGCATTGTTCTTTTAATGAATGGCAGTAGAGTCTTTAGAGTATAAAGCAAATGCTGGGGGAGAGGGGGGAGGGGGGGATCAGGTTTAAGTAAATATTGGGCGCCGACTTTGGTAACACCTTTTCTCGAGTGTACTGTTATAAAATGTTATTTGAAGTGTATAAAGTGATGAAAATATTATTTGACACTTTTTAGTTCGTGGTATTTGAAGGCGGTTCTTTTTCGCAGATGTTTTTGTGTCAAGAGTTTCTAAGTCCATAATCCATGACAGTAGTGATAAATATAAGGATGTTTTCAATATCACGGCGACCTCGATAGTGCAGGGGCTATATTGTTGTGCCCAAGCGTGGTAGTTCCTGGGACTCGTGGGTTCGAACTATTAAGGACTGGGTCGGATGTACTAATGAAAGGAAGTGTCCCAAACTTACTCGGGTCTGAGTGTGCTAGAAACGTGCTTAGATACCTAAGTTATTATAACTCATAATTCAGGGAATGCCCTAAATTGAGACTAGCTGAACAATGTTAATTATCTTGCGCATTTCTTTGTTTATAATCTACCAAAGACATTCGTACAATATATAGTTACAATACAAAAGCTTCAAATACGGTACAAATGGTTTGACCAACAAACGTCACGATAACTTAATGTTCATTAAAGTTCAGTTTGCAAACAGCCAAAGCAACTAGATCAGACGGTATCTAACTCATGCATCATCTTCGAGATACAAATCTATTGAACCTTCACCGTGCTAAGAGTCAAGTCATATTTAATTTTGGGGCCTACATTAGCCTCTAATACTCCATACGTGACATTTAAAAAAGTGAACGATTGCACCGCATTATCTCTTACATTGTGTCGTCACGACGCGATTAATCTCTATAATATATCGCTGCCCGAATCAGAAAACCTCATCGACAAAGTTTTTGTACCCGCCTTAACGGTAAAAAGCGTGTCTTCTCGCTCACGCATCACGAATCCATTCATCCCGTCCAAAATCGTACCAAAATCCCGAACAAAGATGTATGCAGCGCTATCTGTCGGCTGTTGTTCGAAACTCGCACTTTGTCTCGCTCTGTCGTGGACGCGATCTCTGCTTTCTACGCTCACGCGCATCTGCGGATCTTTTACCAACATTATCTCAATTTCAAACCTTATAGCCGTTACTTAGAATTCATTTTTAAGTAGCTTGCAAATGAATGCTGAGATTCTAGCTTTATTTATGTTGATCGTGACTGCACTGCATCGGACGCAGGGCCTCCAATATTTCTCTGTTCGGGAATTCGTGTGTTGAAACGAGAGGGCCTTTATCTCTTACCCTTACACCAATTTAAGCATTATTACGAAGTAGCAAGGCTGTGTTTTGTGCGTGAAAGGTTTATCTGCAACTGAGTCGTGGGTATACCCTCGGGGTGATGGCATTGCATTGCTGGACGATGTTATTGTGCAACTCTAAGGGGTATTGAGCCTATATTGTTCTCCTATTACTTTACAAATCGTTTTCTTTACAGAAACATCGGCCAATTTAGCATGCTACCTGTCCCCTTTGTGTCTTTACTCAATTTTGTCCGTTTGTAGTGTAATTGGGGATACCAAAGCAAGGTAGTTTCACCTTGACCTTGAGACTACGTAATTCGTGTATTATCGTTAGGCGGATTCACGTAAACAGCATAATACGTTATGTGAAACGGGCTGACCTAAATTTTCGTTCAATAACATAAAATATTTACTTACTAGTGTTCAATAACATAAAATATTTACTTACTACTAGTTCATTTAGCATGGAAACCTTTGATGTTGGGATATTTGAAGTTAGTTTAATAATCATCTTGTGCAAAGCTAATTCTTTTCTAGATGTAGAATATATCCACAACAGAATATCCTACACGCACCTGAATAGAGTCTAAGTAGTTGACACTCATTATGCCAGTCATTAGAGCATACCTAACGCTAAACACAGTTTATATTGTGTTAATGAGTTCAAGTTATTTTAATACTGTGTTAACAGTGTCCCCCTTCATAGGTATCACGATTGATTCCTTTTAGCAAGTTGAATCAACAAAATAAATAAATGATATGTTTTGCTGTTCTAAACATTGTTCAATCGGCGTTTTTATGGAAGAGCTGTTTTTATGCTTCTTCTCCTTTTCGGGTGGGCAAATAAGCCATGGTGTCAAAGTTTTAAGCCGTCCTTTGTGGCCTCATATTGTTGATCCAACTGGAAACGGCCTTTATTCGTGTTACCTGGCCTTAGATTTGATTTCCGTTTAGGACAAAAAATCTTTTGATGAGCAATTGTTTATTTAGTGTCTCGATCTGGGTGTTATGATATCTATTTGAGTGTGTATTTGTAGTCTTTTTTGGTTCTGATACCTATAGTGCTTAAGCTATGTAATTTGTGGTCAGGTTGATGTACCTAAGTACTGTTGTCTGATATTACCTATTGAGATTTTAAAATTTAAACTTAAGGGTGTACGAGTATAATTATGACATCATCATTATTAGCCAATTACCTGCTGGACATTGGCCTCTCCAAATGTTTGCCAGTTTTGCCACACTCGATATTTGGCTACTCCCATCGAACTTATGCCAGCGTCCTAGCGCAAATCGTAACTTCATCCGGCCTAAGGGCGTCCTACACTACAAGTATACGATGCCACTTGCAATTTATATTTCTCAAAGCTTAGTGGCTTGTTCCCACAGGTCTAGTTACTCTGGTCATAGGCAAATGCTACACTTAACGGTCATGGAATTCGCAGACCAATCTCGTATTTTATAGGTCAAATGCATAAATATTGAAGGTGCCTGACCTTTCACAAAGAGGATAACAAGCTATGTATTAGTAACTAAGAGGGATGCGAATTGACTTAAAGTTGGATACTTACTCAAAAGCTCATTTGAGTTACATTTGCTAACTTGAGATTTAGGCTACCTTTGATTGGTAGCTAATAGAGTCAAAATCGGCTACTTTAGTCACAGGGTTTCTTGAGTTAAATTCAATTTCTTGAGTAATATTTTGCAGCAGTGTGGTAGCAGACGAGCAGAAGGATCACCTGATGGTTTGATAATTTAAGTCACTTTTGAAAAATGACTGCTCCTTACTTTCGTCCAACGGAGATCTAGTTAGGCCTGAAAAGCTGAACGATCCCAGAGTGGGACATCTGCTTGACATTTACACATCTAGAATTCGCTAAGTGTCGCATCACTAGCAACTGGTGTGAGAAGGTGGGGTATCTGGCTATTGTATCTATGGATTCCGATGTCGCAGTCGCCGGTTCGCAAATATCTACCCATAGGTCCCCGGTCGTAAGGTGCAGTGGTATTTGCTTGTTAGGTGCTTGGCGAATCAATTAGCCGAAACGTGAGGTCTACGAAATGATAGTGTGAAGTAAGAATCTAAAGGCTGTAAATTTATTAGCTTAGTAATTATGTGCGGTTTATCAAATGAACTTATCATTTTGCTAATGTTGAAAACGTTTATTGCAGTGGTTCTGAACCTTTTGTGGGAACACTTAATAAAGTTCCTGTCTTGCAGATGACAAATACAGGCGCAATGCAGCTTTTCGTCACCTGCGTGATTTGCTATGTTATTATTTCTTATTTTCTACCATCGCAGACTACTTGTCAAACAAAACCATGAAACCTCTCGAAGTTGCTCAACGTGCAGTCCTTAAAGTGGCCACTTTCCGTAGCATACTCTTTCCGTCGAACGAGTTCTATAAAATCTGCAAGGTGCTGACCGTTCGCCAATTGTTCATCCTGGACGTCGTTCAGTACCAGCACGGTAAGACTTCCTTTGCAGAGATCACAAAACGCCGTAAGGACAAAATATGCCTCGTACCCACAACAAAAAGATTTTCTTATTACCTGGGCCTATCCTTATACAACCTGTGCGAATAAAGAATGGGAACAGAAATGGCGGCGCATCTATTCACTTCTCGCTCGCACACTATTTGCGTCTTTACTCGCACTCGTGGGGTGCGAGTATAGATCCCATTCTTTATCCGCACAGGTTGTACAATAAAATTAATGCGGTTATACTTATTTTTGATGTTTCCTCCTTTGAATGTAAAAGCCGTGTACGCTCCTTACTACTAACCAAACATTATAATCAAACTGAGAACTATTTAACAACATACACGTAAAAAAAAACTCACACATACATCATACTAAAATTGCTCAATCATCATACCTATAAGTATCTTAATCAATTAGTATTACCGGGTGGTAGGAGCCTGATGACCCGTTTAACAGGTATGTATATACCTATCACGGGCATCAGTCTCACACAAACCACAGCTACTGTACCTACCTAAGATGCTGATGTAAACCTAAAATTTTTAATCATGTGATTTGTAATAAATAAATAAATAAATAAATAAATAAATAAATAAATAAATAAATAAATGTGTTTTGTGATGAGAAAATAAAGATTATTATTACTTGAGATTTTTACAGGGACCACCCAGTGGTTCCCTAATCACGTACCATTGGTTTATATGAACTATCACAGCTTTAGAATTGCGTTAATATCGTAGATTTTCGAGATAATTTATGATTTTTAATGCAAGAAGATATCGTTTTAAAATGTTTTATTCTGCATATTTATGAACTGTACCCATTTCAGGCCAAGTTCAAATAAAGAGCCGACAACGTATATTGACCTGATCTCAAAATAAATAACTTATATATGCTTCGTGCATGTCTACATTTACAATTAGACATGTATTGACACTCAGAGCTTGATGTTTACATCATGACTCATCATCAGAATAATAATAATAATAACTCTCACAACATCTCATACGTTGACCTGATTCCGTACTAAGTAGCTTAAGCACTTGCGTTACAGATATCAGATAACAGAGGAACACAAATATATACTTCCAGACACTGAACAAACACAAGTGTTCATCGCGCGAATGTTTGTCCAGGGTGGGGATCGAACCCACGACCTTTGGCGTAAGAGGCAGGGTCACTACCAATGGCGCCATCCGGTCAGTCAGAATGTTTGTCCAAAGTGGAAATGCGTGTGGCATATTTTAAATAATACGTACTTTAGCTATTTGCAAAATTGTCTCTTGCTTAAGTTTTGAGTCATATGAATAAACCAGTAGCTAAGCACTTAGTTATTCACAAATGTCTGGAAACAAGGACTGCATCTCAAGTGGAACTAAAGCAAACACGGTTTCGTCTACAAACATTTGTTGTTCGGATACTAATTCCGCCATCTTTGTTTTAGCACGTCTCCGTCTCTGTCTTCTATCATCTATTGTTTTGTGTGCTTTTGTTTTGAGAATTTAACCAGATCCCTAATGTACTCGTATTACATATAATTTTACTCACATTTTGTTTCCAATTCATCTGATTCTCAATCTTTATCTGATTCTCAAGGTAACCGCGGTCCGAAACGAGGGTACTTGAATTTTTTTTAGACGATACAATTAAGTTAACTAGGGCGGTACTTTAAACCTGAGCAGCTTTTAAATCTTCACAGAGCCCAGGTTCGCTCCCGTTTAGAGTACTGCCGTCACCTTTGGGATGGATCTGCCCGGTATCAGCTGGATGCTTTGGACTCAATAGAACACCGTGTGAAGAGACTCATCGGTGATGACGTACTCTTAGAGGCTGACTTACAGAGCCTAGACCACCGCAGACGTGTGGCAAGTCTCTTGAAGGTGCCTGACCTTTCACAAAGAGGATAACAAGCTATGTATTAGTGACTAAGAGGGATGCGAATTGACTTAAAGTTGGATACTTACTCAAAAGCTCATTTGAGATACATTTGCTAACTTGAGATTTAGGCTACCTTGGATTTTGCTAATAGAGTCAAAATCGCCAACTTAGTCACAGGGTTTCTTGAGGAAAATTCAACTTCTTGAGTAATATTTTGCAGTAGTGTGGTAGCAGACGAGCAGAAGGATGACCTGATGGTTTGACAATTTGAGTCACTTTTGAAAAATGACTGCTCCTTACTTCGTCCAACGGAGATCTAGTTAGGCCTGAAAAGCTGAACGATCCCAGAGTGGGACATTAAATTTAAATCTTCACAGAGCCCAGGTTCGCTCCTGTTTAGAGTACTGCCGTCACCTTTGGGATGGATCTGCCCGATATCAGCTGGATGCTTTGGACACAATAGAACACCGTGTGAAGAGACTCATCGGTGATGACGTACTCTTAGAGGCTGACTTACAGAGCCTAGATCACCGCAGACGTGTGGCAAGTCTCTCAGTTTTTTCCCGGATTCATTTTGGAGAGTGTGCGGAGATAATTTTATCCCCCCTAGCCTATTCCTTCACCAGACAACAAGGCGAAGGAGTTTCATCCATACGTTGTTGGCTTACCCCTTATCCGCACGAAGCGATTTGCTTGCTTCCACGTTCATAATGCGGACAGCTAAGAAATGGAACTCCTTGCCAAGGTCTGTTTTTCCGGACAACTACAATCTGTACATCATTATGGCAAGAGTGAACGGGCATCTTCTAGGCGAACGCGTTACATCCTAGACCTCATTGTCTCTTTCCATTAGGTGAGATTGTGGTCAAGCGTTAGCCTATAGCATTAGCCTATTCATAAAAAAAAATATCTTAACTTTTTTCTTTAGTGTTAGTAGTTATATCACTGAAGGTACTTTTACATTGTGATGTAAAGTCTAGTTAACTACAAATGTTAAATTTGGCGGTCCTCAACACAATGTGACACCACTGGGTAATTAAGTTACACCCACCGGTAACAGGATCTGTGGCAACATTTGGCGGCGGATGCAACCCGCGGCCTGTTCGGACATGTTGCTGTTTTTATGAACAACGTCTATTGTTACTGGAATAACTGGGGAACATGTGTGTTAAACTATTTGCTTTTTGTTATTTCTCATAAGCGTTTTGAAATCTATAGAGAAGTAAATAAAGATCTTCAACCATACACTGTCACGGAAATGAAGGCACTTGGTAGCCTTCATTTTTGTTACAGTTTAAGGTTTAAGAAGGTGTACATTATAGCTTTCATTTCAATGACATAGCAGACAAACTACAGGAGCGTCCGCTACCCTGGAACGGCCATTTCTTACGGAAACGTGGGTAACAAATGTCTGGTCAGGCCGCCAGCGCTGAGTTGAAGCCATGCCTCACGATGCGGTGCGGCGCCTGACTGGTGCCGCTCTGGTTTCCTACATATAGAAATGTGTGGTACGGCAGTTACTGGCACTCTGGCGCTGCACCGAACGCCCACCGGAATAGAGAGGAGGCGGGGAGGGGTGTGAGTATCGAGGCGTCGGAGTGTCAGCTCAGTCGTATCCGCAAGACGATGCGGCATCGCACTCAGCGTGTGGTCGCTAGTCCGGCTAGATGACCTGTGGTACGGCGCCGCACCACATCTTGTGGAATGACCCTCCCAGTAACAGAGGTAGACTCAAAAAGGTTTGGCTTGTAAGAGCAAGATTTCCTTACTCACTAGGGCACCGCTACGGATGCCAAAAACCGAGCGAAGTGGAGGAGGTGTAGCAGGAAAGCGATTGTTCTCACTCCGAAGCGATAGGATACAGCCAGTAATAATAATAACGCAAAATATGATAATGATGAGGTGTTTTTTTTAACCCACTTATATTAGGTTCTTACCTCATTAAGTAATCTTCTAGATCTCAATCTTCACGCGATTGATAGAGCAGCCGTGGTTGTTATGTAGTCGCATTTCGGGCGGTTGTTTTTTACACAATCTCTCGCCATTTCGCCCCGTTTGGTGCACCCATGTAGGTATGTAAATTGTACACGAGTTTCTGTAGTACCTAGTACTAAAGTTATTAATTAGCTACTTAAGTTATGTATTTTGTGCAAAATCTTTCTCTGTACCTAATAGGCTGCCCACAATTGATTATATTTGGTCGGTGAAAAATTTAAATGGTTTGTTAAATTATGGTCCCTACACTTACAAATGTGTGCATGTTTAACACTGGTTCGTAACTGATTCGTACCATCAAGAAAGGAACTCGTTGCACTTGTATTTCCTCCTTCCTACAGTATGAATTCCTTCAAACGAAGCGTGAAGAAGCATCTCGCGGGCCAATATGACAGTCCCAACGGAGGTGATGTCATGACGTCGGTTGCGTTGTAATTGCAACGTGGGCTCTTGCTTACCATCAGGCAGAGGAGAGCCAATGTACTGTGTCACTATAAAAAAAAGTAGTTTTCTGCCGAGGAGATGTTCTATTGACTCATTGCCCCTCCTGAAGACGCCCTCCTATCCCCTTTAATTAATACAGCTCCTTTCAATTCATTTGTGTTATGAAGTGTTATGAATTTATAATGAAGCTAATAAAATATGTTTTCTTGTTACAGGTAAGTGTTTTATTCTTAAGATTATCGAAGTAATCTGCCGCAAAAACCTACTGGTAGGTAAGTCATATATAAAATTATAGATGATGATAAAATCACGCGCCGTTTCGTTCGTTCTTTTTGTGAGCATGTTATGCTTCAAAAAGAGGAAGCCGAGCGCGAACGCCACCGTTTAAATCCCTCGTGTCGGTGGAGACGTCGCAGAGGCGGTCCTGACGGTGTGTCTTAGAGGGACAGCTCTGTGCCTTGTGGCTAGGGCCGTTTAAGAATAATGCCAATGTGTTCCCGGCCTGTCGTAAGAGACGACTCCGCGGGGCACGACGTGACATTACCGGGTGTCCTGGTAGGTCGTACAGCGTTGAAGGGCTGTGTTGCGCTAGATAGGGGTGAAGCGGCGAGCGCGATTGGCGGTTCGGTCTAGTCTCGGGTGTGGGATTTCCGACCGATATTTAATTATTTATTTGCATTGCACATGATACAGATGTTACAAAAGGAACACAGTTTACATCATATGCGCCTTGACAGGCATAGAAAAGCGGAAGAGAGAGGGGCAGACATTTAAAGTTTGGATATCGGCGAAATGTAACATGTTTTATTAATAATTAAGTTAACGGCTTTGATATTGCGCAGAGATGGACACCCCAGGTGTTTTGGTTATGATTAGAGTCCCACACACCACCTTGTCCCCTAAACTTAGCAAAGTGACGGCCATGATGGTTTTCCCTGGGGAAAAAAGCGTGTAGCGTCAAAAGCTTGGCTCTACATAACTTTTTCTCAGTGCGAGTCATGAATGATCAGCTCGGTTTGCCAACATTTTACATGAAAATGGTGGTTGGTTTTTGGTGGGATCATAGTTACAAAATATATAACTGTCTCATCTATCAGGTAGCACACCGACATTCATATTTTAAACCGCGTAATATTTCAGGATCTCGCTTTCGTTTTCGATGGCTCTACTTTGGTGTTGCCAACTTTGCTTCGATCATAAATAAATGCTCATTGCTAGCTAGCTTCTAACTCACAGGGTTGCTCGTGTGGACTACTGGAGCCCAATTCTCGTGCTCGTGATATTTTGACAACATGGGCGAGAATGGACAACATTTCATATTTTTAACATGTCCATATTGTTTTTTTTATATGAAAATAGACATAAAATGAACAGACCCATATTTTTTCTTTTTTCAAAATTTGTCCATTTTCATGCATAAAATAGTTATTGAAATTATTTTTATTCTAAATAGACGTAAGCGCCAAATGACGTCATCGGACGGCTGAATACAGCGATATTCCTTTGCTTATCATTGTTTTAATAAAAAAAAGGTACTACTGTCAAAGGTAAATAATACTAGTGTCAACATTGTCAACGTCATTCATACATTCAACGTTGACAAGTTGTCTTTTTTTTTACAGTTGCATGTCATGGGTATGGCATTTCGTAAATTTAAAACTATAATGTGCTAAGCAAAGAAATATTTTACATTCTGCCGTCCGATGACGTCATCTTACGTTTTTTAGTTTTTATTTTTTTTCTCAGTAAATAAGCAATATAAAAAATGAAAAAATATATATTCGAGCAGCGGAAAAGTAAACAAAGAATTGGTATTTTTTGTTTCATAGCTTAGCAATTTTGAAATGTTGTCCATTAGGCTCCTGGAGCCCAATTCTCGTGCTCGTGATCTTTAGTTTCATACGACATATATCACTAAAACACAGTTTATTGGTATGGTTTTCAGGTGATATCCGCCATGTTTTCAAAATATCACGAGCACGAGAATTGGGCTCCTGATGTTTTCCCGTGGTGATATCTTTCTAATGGTGAATGTTTTTTTAAGTCGTTCTAGTTTTTTTATTTACATTATTGCAGACAAACGAGCAGACTGCTCACCTGATGGTAACTTAATTACCGCCGCCCATGGACATTTGCAACACATGAGGCATCACAAATGCGTTACATCAGTTTATATAAATGCACAACACTCTTCTTTATGCAATCAAGTAATATCAAGCAATAAATCGATTGACCACCCTTGATCAAATGATATATTTGTCGGAGAACTGCCCGTGCCTTCGCGTAACTCGGACATGATACAGGGAAGATAGGTAATTTACTTTAATTAAACTATCTTATACCAACTAGTTAAACGTTTAATCAAAACTCTAGTAATCAATCGAATAAACAAAACTGAACTTTGTATAACATTATGAATCTACTCGAAGAAGGCAAACGATCCGTCGAGGCGATATCCGCGCCGAGCGCGTGCCGGTTCCAGACTGCCCGCGCCCGGCGCTCGCTTGACCCGACGTTCCGTTAGCGCGCGACGCCCTCTTGCGGACCGCTCGTGCACTTTGCCTTCCAATAAATCATTTCCGCTGACACGGCCTTCCTGACGAACGCACGTCCCTGTGCGTTAACCATCTGAAACCAACAACAAAGCCCAAATCACCTGTTAACCACGATTCTCTACTGGATTCGTCTCTATCTATAATCATCCATCCACCAACTGGAACGCGTATAACACTCGCTATGGCTCTGCGCCACGCACTGGGGACCATCACGCATATAGCGTAAGGCAAGCCAGCGGTTTGCAGACATACACGAGGTGCTACTTAACGTACCTTCATCACATACGCCGGCAGGTCTCACTACCGCCGCGTCTCTCTAATCCTCCATCTCACGATGCACCTGTACCTCTGTGGCACTCTCAACTCTACTAACAGCTTCATCATCACTACTGCTCACGGCTTTCCCATCGCCATCTACCTCACACCTAACCGCCGACACGGTTTCATCTTGCTCTAAGGCCTCATTACATAGGGCTTCAGCCATTTCGGTTAGTCCCTCGCGACCTTCTGGAACTCTGCGCAGACTTTCGTGGGGGTATTTGTAAGTTCTTTTTGAGCCGTCAACATGTTGCAACACGTAGCGATCATTCTCTAATACTCCGGTAACTTTAAAAGGGCCCCTAAATTTTGTATCTAATTTAGTCTGGTTTCTTTCACAACATTTTAGAAAAACAAAATCACCTACACTGTATGGCTTTATTTGGGTTTTATTTTTGTTAAAGCGTTCTGTATCTAATCTAGCCTCGTGTTCAATATTGTTGGAATTTAATTCACGTCTTAAATTGCCTTCACAGTTTGATAAAATTGAAATAGCAAAGCCAGTAATTACTTCCTCACTTAATTCAGTTTTAGGTATTGATTCGATCAAATTCCAAAGACGCAACGCAGCGTCAGCGGCGGTTTCTTTGTCGTTAATTTTGAACTTTATGATTCGATCAAAGTAATCTTGTAATAACATAGGTTTCGCAAATTTTGAAATCAGAATGTTTTTTACATTTTCCCAGGTAATGCAATCAGGCTGTATCTTAGTTAGGTATGATGTGGCCCGTCCACGAAGGGCTTGCATTAGTGATAATAATAAATCGGTACCTTTTAAATCCTTGTGTTTTATGATCACCTCATTAATTTTACACCAGCCCTCGATGTCGGCATCCGGTTCATCAGGGTCGAATCTGATAAGCGCAATCGGAGAGGGAGGTTGGAAGCCACCCGTCAGCACACGAAGCATCTTCAACAGGGCGGAGGCTTCGCCCATATCAATAGCGCCGCCTGGGCAACCCGTACTTGTCGAACTACTCGCACTTGTAAAATTATTCGCACTAATTGCACTAGTCGCGGCATAGTTATGTTCGTTCACGTTCGCGTTATCTGTTGGATTGCCTCCAATAGGCTCGTGGGTCCCGATTTCCACTTCTGATGTCGGAGAACTGCCCGTGCCTTCGCGTAACTCGGACATGATACAGGGAAGATAGGTAATTTACTTTAATTAAACTATCTTATACCAACTAGTTAAACGTTTAATCAAAACTCTAGTAATCAATCGAATAAACAAAACTGAACTTTGTATAACATTATGAATCTACTCGAAGAAGGCAAACGATCCGTCGAGGCGATATCCGCGCCGAGCGCGTGCCGGTTCCAGACTGCCCGCGCCCGGCGCTCGCTTGACCCGACGTTCCGTTAGCGCGCGACGCCCTCTTGCGGACCGCTCGTGCACTTTGCCTTCCAATAAATCATTTCCGCCGACATATTAGTCATTACAAATATCTATTGTTGGTTAAGAATGAACTTTTTTTTTATGTAATAGGTGGCAGACGAGCAAACGAATCACCTGATGGTAAGCGATTGCCGCCGCCCATGAACTTCTTCTTAACTCGTTTACCTATGCCTATCTTCACATAATCAATCAGTTTATCACTGTCCAAGGCCTCCTACAAACAGCGCCAACTCACCAGGTCCTGAGCAGCCTGCACTTAAAACACCAGCTTAAAAATAAACAAAAAAATATACAAACTATCGTGCCGCAAGGAACCAGACTAACTAAATCATGGTCACACGTTTCAAGAACTATCCGAAACGTACACGTCGTGTTTGCATGTTCTCTTATCACAGAATGGCTCTGCGGTCCATTTATGATTCATTCAGGTGCCACTTGTCTAGAGACATGGCCATCCCATCTCCACATCAGCATGCATGCTCTTCCTGCGTGTTATGTCGATGACTTAGGTCGGACCACAATCCCATGCTCCCCTCCCCATCCCTCCCATTCATCCCCACCCTAATCACCGCATCCCTCCCCTCTTTTCCTGGAGGAGGAAACCTCGTCTCCAAAAACCCCAATCCAAGGTGTCATCCGACCCGTGCCGATGGATGCATGGCCGAGGGGATGCTCGGTCGCGAACGGAGGGGCCTCGAAACCAGGCGAAATCGAGGTCTATTTAGCCTTACCCCTGCAAGCGGGGCTCTGCAGGGGTGGACCTTTACTTCCCTAGCTTCTTGTGGGAACTATATGGATATTGTAGACATAATAGACGACCATTTAAATTCTACCGAAGAGGTACTAGGTACCTCCGAGGCTATGCTCCTTGGCAGCGATACTGAGGAGCATACGAACACTGCCGGAGCACCTGGGACTGAGGGACCAGGTACTTCCAATGCAGAGTCGACCCCTCTGGGCGCAAAGCACCAAAGGGACACGTCGACCAAGGGGCCAGAGAGTAAACCCAGGGTTAAGCTCTCTGGAGCTGATAGAAAACTAATATATCGGCTTGTAGCGAAGGGTATGACCTTCGAGCAGGCGCTAGAACTGCGCATGAGTGAAAAGGCCAAGCAGAGGACCCGAGAGGAGGGGGAAACGAGGGAGCGGGCGTCAAAGCGCCCTCTCAATACCTCGTCTACCTCGAATCAAGGTAATCCCACCAAGGCACCGACACTTGGCGAGCATTCCACCTCGAAGCCTACCTTTAAGGAGGTTGCTGGGTCCGTCACGTGCGGCATCATAGACGCCCTGGGTAAAATTGACCAGGGGAGGGTCGAAATGCTCCAAGGTGCTATCTTGGAGTGTATTGACACCTCAGACGATGGTGACGGCCCCAGCTTTATTGAATGCAAACCGCGCTCGGGTGGCATCCTTAACAAAACACATAACCCCCCCCCTTCGTAAAGAAACAGACACAACCTAGGCACCTATATATAATCCTATCCCATCCCTCCGTCTTAGCTAAATTCCCTAACCCTTCCCCTCCCAGTCCCCCAAAACAACACAATGATTAAGGCGATACAAGTAAACCTCCAGCACTCAAAGGCAGCCACAGCTGCCCTTTGCCAAAGATTCCTCTCTGAGGAGCTGGACATCGCCTTGATCCAAGAACCGTGGGTGAACAAAACCACGGTAATGGGGCTAAACTCGGCAGGTAAGATATTAAGTAACTCCTGCGGAGTGAGGCCAAGAGCATGCATGCTCTTCAAGAGAGATATAAGTTACCTCCCGATCCCTTCGCTGTGTACAGACGATGCTGTTGCAGCGTATATAGACCTCCCCGGGGGGAAAGGTGCAGAGACACTCATAGTCAGCTCCATGTACCTACCCGGAGAGGACCAGGATCCGGTGAACAAGGTGACACCGGTAGTGGAATATTGTCTGGAGAGAGAACCCAGCTGCTGGTGGGTACCGACTGCAACTCCCACCACACATCATGGGCAGCTCCGACACGAACGCAAGAGGTGAGTCCCTTGTTTGACTACTTGCTCACCAACAATCAATTTGTTCTTAACGTGGGTAGCAAACCAACCTTTACCACACGTTCTAGGCAGGAAGTACTAGATATAACATGGTGTTCAGGTAATCTCGCACACCGAGTAACCAATTGGCACGTCTCAGATGAGCCGTCCTTGTCCGACCACACCCATATTAGGTACGACATAATATGCTCGGGAACAAAGGAACCGAACACGTACCGAGACCCCAAGGGAACAGACTGGGAGGGCTTTAGGAACTCCCTTAGGTTATACCTTGAAGATTTTAAATACATTAAAACTGTGGACCAAGTGGAAGCCGCAGCAGAGGACTTAGGCAGAAGCCTAATGAAAGCGTATCTAGAAAATTGTCCTCTTAAGACCACTAAGAGCAATAGGAACGCGCCTTGGTGGAACAAAAACCTGGAGCATCTGAGGCAAAAGGCCCGTGCCTTATTTAATCAGGCAAAAAAAGACAAGAACTGGATGCTTACAGGAAGGCGCTAACACGCTTCAATAGGGAGCTCAGGAAAGCAAAAAGGAGATCCTGGCAAAAATTTTGCGGGTCCATCAAAGACACTGCCCAAGCTGCCAGGATCCACAAAATATTAGCCAAGACACCTGAATCCCATCTAGGCCTGCTAAGGAAAGCGGACGGATCTTTCACGGAATCCCCGGAGGAAACACTGAGACTGCTTGCTCAAACGCATTTTCCGGAATCCGTGTACATTAATAACGAAAGAGAACTCCAGGACAGTAAGTCTCCGGACAGGAGACCGCGGAATGAAGACTGGAGGAGAGCTTCCGTTATTTTTCGTCCCCAACAGATAAGTTGGGCCATTAGGAGCTTCAAGCCTTATAAATCTGGTGGGGTCGATGGTATTTTCCCGGCTTTATTGCAACGGGGCGAAGATATCATCATCTCAACGCTGATAAAACTTTACCGTGCAAGCTTTGCTTGGAGTTATCTGCCATCAGCGTGGACTCGGGCGAGGGTCACTTACATCCCCAAGGGAGGGGACAAAGACAAATCACAGCCCAAGTCCTACAGACCGATAAGTCTCACCTCATTCCTACTAAAAACGATGGAAAAGGTGTTAAACAGTCACATCAGGGCAACATACCTCGTTGAAAAACCCCTGAGTGCAAGACAACATGCCTACCAAACAGGCAAGTCCACGAAACGGCACTTATTGATCTGGTGGACAGAATTGAGAAAGCCATAGAAGACAAAGAAATTGCACTCTGTGCCTTTCTCGACATCGAAGGGGCTTTTGACAACACCAACTTCGATGTTATAACACGTAGCATGGTGAATCGTGGAATCGACGATACCACCACCAGATGGATGGGATCCATGCTACAAAATCGAACTGCAACAACAACGTTGATGAATAAAACTCTTCATTATAGAGTGACCAGAGGGTGTCCACAGGGCGGAGTCCTATCACCCCTTCAATGGTCATTGGTTGTTGACAGTCTCATCTGTGAGCTCAATGAAGCCAGATTCCTGACTCAGGGTTACGCAGATGACATAGTAATAATGGTCATAGGAAAATGTCCTAGCACCATTTCCAGTCTTATGCAAAGGGCCCTACGAATAGTAGAAAACTGGTGCACAAGACACGTGCTAACAGTCAACGCACGGAAGACGGTCTTAATCCCGTTTACCAAAAGAAGGAAACTAGAGGCGCTTCACGCCCCAACACTTCTTGGTACGAAGCTATGCTTGTCCAACGAGGTCAAATATCTCGGAGTCTTTCTAGACCAAAAACTAACATGGAACAAGCATCTCGACTACATTACTAGAAAGGCAAAAATAGCGATGGGGGCAAGCAGTAGGTTGGTGGGGCTAAAATGGGGGCTACGGCCCAAGGCCGCACTCTGGATTTATAAAACCATAGTGAGGCCGATCGTCACTTATGGCTGCTGTGTGTGGTATAAGAAGACGCACCAACTCAACTGCGTGGAGAACCTCAGCAAAGTTCAAAGAACAGCCTGCCTTATAGCCACTGGCGCTCTTTCGTCCTCTCCCTCTGCAGCACTGGATGCCCTCCTGAACATTCCACCTCTGCACATTCACGTGCAGATGGAAGCGAGGATGGCCATTACGAGAGCAAAAATCAGAGGAAGGACGAGATGGCAATCTAGGGTCATAGGTAACCTCTACAATGAACTAATGAAAATTCCGGTCATGGATATGCCCTCTGACTCCATGATCCGTGAATACCGCTTCGATAAGCGGTTTACAGTCTTGTTACCTAGTAGACAAGACTGGGAGGCTGGAACTCCCGGAAATGTTAAGCAGAATGACATCGTTTGGTATACGGATGGTTCCAGGAGGCAAGGCGTATCCGGGGCGGGATTTTGTAATGATCGCTTCAGAATACGCAAATTCGCCAACCTGGGTCGCTATACCACAGTGTACCACGCAGAAGTCTTCGCAATAATTGGCTGTGTCCAAGAGAGTCTGCAAATGAATCTCCAGAATAAGAAGATATTCATCTTCTCAGATAGTCAAGCTGCCCTCAAGGCGTTAACATCCTGTGAACTTGACTCCAAACTCACTAGCGAGTGTGTCCTGCTCCTAAACCAGCTTGGCAATGCCAACATCGTAAATCTGATTTGGGTACCGGGACACTGCAATATCAGAGGCAACGAAGTCGCTGACGTGCTAGCAAAGGCCGGGGCAGAGAGCCCACTACTCGGACCGGAACCAATAAGTGGCGTTCCAGCCTGCATGGTCAGGTTCGAGTTAAAAGAGTGGGAGCATAAGCAAAGCACTGAATATTGGAAAAGACTACCTCGACTAGAACAGTCTAAGGCGTTGATACAGGCGTTCGATCAGAGACGAGCTGTAGAAATAATAAAACTGAGCAGAGGACATGTTAGGGCACTCACTCGGACCCTCACAGGGCACTGCAAATTAAATAAGCACCTGCACAACATGGGCCTTTCAGATACCAAAATCTGCAGGTTCTGTCGCGAGGACGAGGAAACGATTATCCACGTCCTCGGCGAGTGCATAGCGCTGCACCGGTGCAGAAGCCGGCACCTGGGAGCACACATGATCTCAGCAGACGAGATCAAAAGCTCCCCCATCAGCTCCATTCTCGGGTTTATCCTGGAACTGGAGCTACATGAGGTGCTGTAATAGGTTACGGGGCTGCCACAATAGATCATCTACTGGTCGCAGTGGCTATGAGACGCAGGGCTCACCCCATTTCTAACAAATAATAATAATAGGTCGGACCACTACAATCTGGACATCTTTAAGGCAAGAGTGAACAGGCATCTTCTAGGTTAACGCGTTACATCCTAGACCTCATCGTCACTTTCTATCAGGTGTGATTGGGTACAATTTAGTTCGTGTCTAATAACTTCTTTCCATAATTTCCATAATCGTCTTTCCTGGTATGGCCATGTAATGAGAAGAGGGGAAGAACATGTAACCAAAAAAGTGATGAGTTTAAATTTAAGTGGGTGGAGGAACAAAGGGCGGCCGAAAAAGAGATGGATGGATTGTGTGAAGAATGACATGATGGAAAAAGGGGTGGATGATTCGAAGGAAAACATACTGCGCCGAGCCCAGATAACCTGGGAAAAGGGCAGGAAGATGATGATGAACGTCTTTCTATAATTTATCCACTTCCATATGTACTAATGTTACAAAAATCCAATAAACTCAATTCGCGTTTCTACAAAAGGACTCGCACTCTAGTGTTAAACCCGTCCACCTAGCAACCCTCTGTCTGCCAATATATCAGCAGTCAACGCCGACTCGACAAATATTGGAAAGGGATACAAAAAACAGATTCGAACCCAGCGACATAGACTATTAGTTGGGAACGACACACGGCCGTTTGTTTCAACCTTGGTCGAAGGTTGGCCCGATTCCACTCGGGCTGGCAATCGTGACGGCTAAGGGTTTGTAGGTAGGGATTGTGTTTGTAAAGTCTGATTTATGGCGAATTTATTGGTGCGTCTCAAGTTTTTATCCATACGGTTTTACCGTGGGAGACCCACGCTTCGGCATGAATGGGCCGGCGACCGGAGTGGGGGTACCAGAGGCCCAATCCGGGGGAAAGGAGTTTAAAGGTTGGCAGCACACTTAGATAGATAGATAATTTATTTATTTGCATCAACATAAAACACACGATAAAAGTTTAAAATTTTTAAAGATAAAAGAGCATGCAAAATAATAAAAAATAAATAATAAAAATTAAAACTAAAATTACTAAATGGGTATTTGTTTGCCCACGTGTTAATGCTTTGTGTGTCGCAGTGATACAAAATGGCAATAGCTCAGCAATTTGGTTCACCGAGTGGCAAACCGCTGATTTTCAGCTACAGCCTGACGGAGACGCTAACGTTATTATATTAGATCATTCCGTACTTAAGATAATTTACAATATGTAAAATTAAATTAGAAAAAATATATGAATTAATATTAAAGGTACAGAAAATAAGTTAGTTACATTATTATAGACTGAATGAATAAATAATTAAATAATATACAATCCAACAATTCTGTGCGAGATTGTACTGTGCGCACCGGACAGGTATGTCGAACGGCGCCGCAAGCCGCCACTGTTGGCCGTGCCGCGCGGGCGCACAGACCTCCGCGGCAAGTCGGCGTTAACACTTACACTGAACAATCTTTATAAATTAGCACAACGAATTGACCTATTTCATTGCTCTTTGAGTGAATTCACACGAATGTTATTGTATGTTTTATGTTATGGTTAAAATGCAAAAGGATTGTAAGTTTTATAAGTTATATATACCATATAAATATGATTTTAAGTAATAGTTACTGTATAAATAGGTATATAATAGTTATTTTTTAATGGGTTGCTTGTCTATTGCATTGGGTCTCAGCCTGTAATAATAGTTAAGTTCAGTAAATAAATAAATATAATAAATAGGTGCTATTTATTGGGATCGAATTACTAAAAACATATGACAATAACACATATAGGTAAGCGTCACTTCCCGTGCTTACGGACCTCACGCTAACACCAAGACGACTTCGTGTTTCCGCTGTTTGCCACTCGAGTAAGGTAATTTTAAAATGTTATTAAACGTATATTTAGACGTAGCGGCTCTTATTGGAGAGGTATATTCCAACACATATCTTTTTAAATTACTCCGTGGCAAGACGCACAACCCGCAGGTGTTGGAAAACCTGGGTTTCTGTGTACCAGACCGCTACGTGGGAAGGAGACGGCGTCCGCCGCTGCTCGCGGTGCCCGCCGCCAGGACCAACCCCCCTATGACCCGGGCGATTCGAACTATTAATCAAGTACATACTAAACTTGATTTATTTACTTGTGCAATGAGTGAATTCATAAAAATCGTCTTATTTACATTGTGTTATTTAGATTAGTTAAAAATGACGAAGTCAATTCGACTAAATTAGTACCTACGTAAAAGTAAAGAATGTTAAAAATAATAATAAAATGTTATCAATTAATAATGTAATGTAATAAATTAATAATGTAATGTAATAAATTAATAATGTAATGTAAATGTATGTAGTAAAATTGACTTGTGTAGTAACAGACCAGGCTATTGAATTAGGTTAAAACCTGTAATGATAGTATTTAGGTATGTTTTAAATAAATAAATAATAAATAAATAAACACTTAGTGGCCCGGTAGCGGAAGCTGCCAGTAAAACCCACAGTCTTGTGCGCATGCGTAGCTAAGGGTACTCGCGTTGATCTTGGTAATTCACAGGGTTGCTCGTGTGGACAACTGATGTTTTCCCATGGTAATATTACCTAATCTTTCTAATCATCATCATCATTTCAGCCAATAGACGTCCACTGCTGGACATAGGCCTCCCCCAATGTTCTCCACACAGATCGGTCCTGTGCCGCCCGCATCCAATGGATTCCCGCGATCTTCACCAGATCGTCGGTCCACCTTGTGGGGGGCCTGCCACGGCTGCGACTTCCTAAACGTGGCCTCCACTCGAGGACCTTTCCGCCCCAACGGCCGTCTGTTCTCCTCGCTATGTGCCCTGCCCATTGCCACTTGAGGCATGCAATCCTTTAGGGCTATGTCTGTAACCTTAGTTCTCCTGCGGATCTCATCATTTCTGATACGATCACGCAGGGAGACTCCGAGCATAGCTCTCTCCATTGCTCTCTGGGTGACTTTGAGCCTCCTTAATCGGCACATTGTAAGCGGCCACGTTTCGGTTCCGTATGTCATCACTCTAATGGTGAAAGGTTTTTTTAAGTCGTTCTAGTTTTTTTATTTACATTATCACGGACAAACGAGCAGACGGCTCACCTGATGGTAACGTAATTACCGCCGCCCATGGACATCTGCAACACGTGAGGCATCACAAATGCGTTACATCAGTTTATATGTCTTATACTTCTTAGGTCGTAATCCTCAGAAATGGATAATAGGTATGACACGGCCCCGAGTCCTGTTTACTCCAGTACTTGTACCAGTTCATCGTCCTTCCAACGAGGCCACGAGGAAAACCGCACGATCGTATTGTCTGTCTGTCTGGCAATAATTCAATCATGTGTTATTCATGACGCGGCGCGAATTATGCCTACTGTCTGTACGTTTTGTTAGGCGCAACCTTTCCAACTAATGAGGTGTTTGAATAGAATATTACAGTAGAAAGATTCTTAGTACGAGCGCTCGTCAAAGAAGGCCGCCGCAGAATACCAGCGCCACATGGATGAATGGGCCGGCTCGACCGGAGTAATACAACGGCCTCACAGAAAACCGGCGTGAAGCAGCACTGTGCTGTGTTTCGCTGCGTGAGTGAGGGTACCGGAGGCCCAATCCGGGGAAAAGGGGCGGTTTAAAGGTTGGCAGCGCACTTGTGACTGGTGACATGGGTGGCGGCAATCGCTTACCATCAGGTGATCCGTCTGCTCGTCTGCCACCTATTATGTGAAAATAAAATTGTATTTTGAATTTAATTGTGATTTTTGTTGTTTGGTATCTTAAAAAATAAATTCCTATCTTTAGTACCAACACAATATTTCAAAAAGCGTCACTCCGGTGAAACTGTAAACGAAACCTAAAAGTTGTCATTTTTTTTACTTGTCGAAAAAGGACGCCCTGTTGGTCTAGTGGTTTAAGTAACGGGTCGTGATGTCGGGGTCCTGGGTTCGATTCCCGGGTCGAGTGAAAAGTATGTTTCGAATTTTTCGAACATAGCTCGGGTTTGTGATCACCAATCCGCATTTGGCAAGCGTCGTGATTAAGCCTAATCCCATCATAGTAGCAATGACTTGATTTCTATGATGGAGGCCTCTGCCCTGCAGTGGGACAGTTTATAGGCTGATACAAGCAGTCGAATCACCTCATGGTGCGCTATTGCCCACCCATGAACACCCTCAAAACCAGTGTACTCATAGTGTGTACAGTGTACTGTCAAGTGATAACATATGAAACAAAATAGAGTTCGTGCTACGAATGAAGTCCCGAGGAAAAACATGGACCTACGATTTACGATTCTTTGTGTTTATCGACATAACGCTCAAATTTGAATGTTTTTGGCAACTGTAGCCCGCTTTTCATGGGACTTCCTTGGTAGTGCGGACATACATACGATTAGGGAAATTCCCGGTACATCACTGCTTGACCTTATTGCCATTCATTAAGGTCGAAAACTGGTATTCTAGGAATGTTCCCGTTTCTGATTATATCTACATACATACAGAGAAATGAATGTGTTTTCCGGAAGGGTTATCCAAGGACACATTAACAATGAGTCTTCGTAATTATGCATAAGCTACTTTTTGTTTCAAATACAACATTTTGTATGAAAGAGTACACTCGCGCGCGGAAGACATCGTCGTCCATTCAAAATCAGCATTCGTAAGGCTGGGGTGCGAGTATAGACGCAAATAGTGTGCGAGCGAGAAGTGAATAGATGCACAGGTTGTACACTTTTTAGTTCGTGGTTTTTGAAGGCGGTTTTTTTTTCACAGAATTTTTTTTAAAGCTTTTTAAGTGTCTCATTTTTTGGCAGCCCCAATTTTTTACGGAGTATAAGTGAGATTAATTTGGACATGAACATTTGTATCTACATTCAGCACCTGCCAAAATATCAATAGGTGCTAAAAAACTGGGTGCTGAATGAGGACTACCTCAGATCTTCATTGTTCAAGGCATACAATCAAAACTTAAAATCGTACCTGTAATTAACACTCTGTTGCAAAAAATCTTGTAGGTGGAATGTCATGACATGTTGGGTTCTCTGTACGATGCATTTTTTTTTACATTGTAGCGGACAAACGAGCACACGGCACACCTGATGGTAAGTGGTCACTGCCGCCCATGGACATCTGTACCTAACACCCGAGGTATCACATAATGTGCGTAGGCTCTTAAGGAAGGAACAAACCCTTTTCTTAAAGTCAACTCGTAGAAAACTGGCGTGAAGCAACACATTATTCTTCTTTTCCTCCTGAACTGGAGAAACTGGGAAAAAGGTTGGCAGCGCACTTGTGACTCCACTAGTGTTCCAGATGTCCATGATGGGCGGCGACAGTCGCAAATCATCAGGTGATCCGCCTATTCGTTCGCCATCTACCACATAAAAAAGTGAATTTCTAACAAAACTAAACATTATTTGATATTTCTATAGCAATCTTTTGCAATTCATTCCTAAGTTTTTTTTTTACATTATGGCAGACAAACGAGCAAACGGCTCACCTGATGGTAAGTGATTTACCGCCGCCCATGGACAACACAAGTAAATAACACACTTTAAAATTTTATCTCTGGTTAAAAAATCAACATGTCTAAACTAAACATTCATGAGCAGAAGTGTACCCAGTCATAAGTATTTCCCTTAGCTTGTTTTGTTTCGTCCCAAAATGTTTATTCATCGTACTTGTAGGTCATCATTAGTCACAAGTTGTGACGTTGAATAAGGTGGCTATAGCAGCAATTAGGTTAAGCTATTATTCACACTAGAGCGATCCGTAAACTGACCTATTTAGCTAGGAATATCAGGTCATGTTAATTTGAATTCTAACTTAAGGTGAACTCCGGATTAACTGTGATCTATGTAGTTTGACACTTTTGCAAGCAGCGTGAAAATACTTAAGAACTAAATATCCCACTGAATTAGAAAGAAAGAAAGAAAGAAAATATTTATTAGTATAGACATCACAACACAGAACATATAGCAATTATAAACAGAACACAATTTGGCACAAACAGAAAACAAAACATAAAGCAATTAAAAATACATAAAAATAAAACAAAAGGAAAAAAAAAAAACAAAACTATATTCAATCATGTCCAGATAGTGCCAAATGAATATTATGATGTGTTATGACGTCTAGTATAAATGGCCCTCACTCAGCTTATGTCACAGCCCAGACAAAGGCCATGACACTGGTTTTCAGTGAGACCAGCTGAATGAGTGCCACGGATGCTTGTCTAGTGTATTTTGTGTACCTAACGTGTATGTGTAATTATACTTATATTTTTTCCTGACGCTCTGTTGGTCTAGTGGTTAAAGTACCGGGCCATGATCTCGGGTCCTGGGTCCTAATTCCGGATCGAGTAAATAGTATGTTCGAGTTTTTCGAACATAGCTTGGGTATGTGATCACCAATCCGCATTAGGCAAGCGAGGTGATTAAGCCTAATCCCATCATAGTAGCGATGACTTAAATTTTATGATGGAGGCGTTTGCCCTGCAGTGGGACAGTTTACAGGCTGATACTTTACTTTTTTTACTTTTACATATTTTTTTATATCTATAGTTCAACGCTTGATCATAATCTCAACTGATGGGCAGTGACGATGAGGTCTACTATGTAACGCATTCGCCTAGAAGATGCCTGTTCACTCTTGCTTTAAAAATGTCCAGATTGTAGCGGTCCGGAAAAACGGACCTCGGCAAGGAGTTCCATTCTTTAGCTTTCCGCATTATGATCGTGGAATAGAATCGCTTACGCGCAGATAAGGGTAGGTATGCCAATAAGGTATGGATGAAACCCCTCGCCGCGCCTTGTATACTATTTTCTGTGAAATAATCACAAGGTAGGTGCTAATAAGGGAAGATAATCTATTTCAGTTGCCGTTAGTAAAACATAAGTAGAAGGCGTCGGTTGGTAGGCACGCAAAACTTTTGAACAATTTTCAATTAGTTATAATACTTATCAAACACGATATTACAGTTCCTATGATAGTAATCTCCTCCAAACCCATATTTCGCTCAGCGATCAGCCATCGACGCAGGACATATCATAGTGTACAAGTGTTTGCGCAGACACAAGCGTACTCTCTATTCCCTTACCCTCATATTTCGATGTTTCGACCAGTGTGACACGCACGAACGAAGATAGATCAGGCGCAGGACCTGCTTAACGTGCTTTCCGAGGCACGGGGGTAAAAGAGCGCCAACTTCCAGATTCCGGACTAATACTATGAATTTCTTACCAAACACTTAACAATTTTCCTTAACAATGTCCCAGGTATAGTAATAATAATATCCTCCAACCGATTTCAGCTAAGGCGGCTAATCTCAACGATGAGCCACTTACGCAGGATAAATTATAGTGCTCAAGTGTGTGCGCACACACAAGTGCACTGTATATTCTCTTGCTCTCATAATCCGATGGGATACCAGTGTGACACGACCCGAGAGGGATCGAGCGCAGGACCAACCGCTCAACATGCTTTCCGAGGCACGGGGGTACAAGACCGCCAACTTCCAGACTGACACTAAGAATATCTTAAGGTAGGGCACACTAGCGACGCCAATCGATATTTAATTTTTAGCTACTAAAACGGATCTATTTTAAACAATATCGTGGTTACAATCTCTCAATCAGGCAGTCTAGCCTACCTACCTTCTTAATATTGACTAAGCACAGCCTAGGCTCACACATGATCTCGAGGTGACAAATGATAAGACCGGCTCCTGACAGATATTCTCGTAATGGAGGTCGCATGATTGTTGTAATACACGCCATTATTCCACCAGGCTGTATTGTCTTTGACGTCTCTAAGGCCGTATTTCTCAAACTTAGTTTCCGAAGTTCAAGAATAGAATCTGTTTGGGGCTTTTACGTAGGTAGTTATGCAGTAGTTCCCTGTTTAAGGGGTGCGAAGGTCAGGCGGCAGTCGCTTCATTGTAATTACGAGACTCCTCAAATTCAGAATTATAGTCTAGAATTATAGTTGCCGTGTGGTCCCCGGCAGAGTAGAATAGGCCACCCTCACTCTTACCGAGGTGTCGTAAAAGGCGACTAAGGTAAAGCTGCTGACATAATCATCAGCACCCAGAGAAGGAAAACTCTGCATTCATATCAAAACCCTCGCCAACCCGTCTGCCAAGCGTGGCTGAGTATGGCAATTACCCCTCATTGATTGAGGGAGGCCCGTGCCCCAGCAGTGGGGACTTAAATGGGCTGATGATGATGATGATGATAGTTAGCTTGCCCTGGGCTCCAGAGAGACAGCTATGTATGCTTCCAGGAGTTACACGTTAAGATAAATAGCATAGTTATGTCGATGTTTGCTTGTTGAGCAACTATTGAAAACGTGCCAGATTTACTTACAAAGTTTTCACTCACTGATATGTAGCTAATAATGGTATAAATACGCATATTTGAGGTTTAATAAAATAATAAATAAATATTTCACATCATCACATACATTGATCTGACTCCGAGATAGGTAGCTCAAGCTTCTGTGTTACGGATATCAGAACCAACAGCGGAGTTACAAATATATACATTTAATACTTTTCTTTTGTAAATCAGACTTATTATACATCATCCAGACCAATACAAACAGATATGCTCATGCACACAAATGTTTGTACCGTGCGGGGATCGAACCCGCAACCCTTGCACCAGTGGCAAGGGTTACTACCACTGATCCAAACGGGTCTTCAAAGGTGCATGATAGGATTCGAATCTACAAGCTGCTGGTAAAGGATTTCAACTCTATACTTACATGCATTTCCAAAATAAAGGCTTTTTACAAACCCATCGACAACGAATCGTTTTAATGAATTTTCAAAAGTCATAGAACAAATGTTGTTCAGAATGGTTGGCAGATAAAGGAATGCAAATGTTTACCGATACGATTAAGGTATTCTGTTTGTGTGTCGAAAGCCTTTGTGAATTCTGCGGGAAACTACCTACTTAACTCTTAAATAGTTATCTCTCGTACAAAGTTTGACCACGGACAATGAAATAGTTTGGCCGCCCACTTCTAGTTGAAACTTTGAGGGCTTATGACCTAGATAGAGCCTTATGTAATTGACGGATTTTGTAGTGGATTGCACAGATTTGTCAGTGTGTAATGCTGTTGACTTAAGAGCGCTTGTTAAGTCCAGTAGTGACGCCATTTGATTTTACTAATTGAAAATTAATTTGAGTCATTGAAAAGGAAACTTAGCACACACAGACCCAAGATAATTAAAAAAAGTTTGCTTTCTAGTTAGACCATAAGAACGCTGCTTGTTTAGGGTTCCGTATTCAAAGGTTAAAATCGGGACTATATTACTTAGACACCGCTGTCTGTCCATCTATCACTGGTCTGTGTATATTGCCAACTGTTGTATGGAACGTGCAGTAACTATAGGTGGCAGCACTTTGTATTGACTTACAGACAAATTAAGTTCCAATGGATTGCACCTAGATGGCAGATTCGTCTATGTGCACGTTCTCTATAGATAGACTAGTGAAATTCGCAATATATATTTCTGTTGCTGCTATAATAATATTGAAATAAAATAAGTATCGACTGGTCAGATGGCGCATTTCGCGCATCGCCTCATACGCCAAAGGTCACGGGTTCGATCCCAACCCTGGACAAATATTCTTGTGATGAACACTTGTTTGCTCAGTGTCTGGGTACATATGTATGTAAGTATGTATGTATTTAATGTATCATTCCCTTGCAAAAAATCTAATATTATAGACATAGCGATGGTACGGAACCCTTCGTGCGCGAGCCCGACTCGCACTTGGTCGATTTTTTAAACAGGTCTACAAAAATTAGGTTAATTAAAGTGGTTAATTACGAACTTCGATGCGCCTTGTCACCCCAAAATTCTTCCAAATATTTGCAATAGCATGACGCGCCATTGTAGCAAACTTGACCCCAAAATTAGCATAGGGGTCATGTCGTGACCAAATCCCGCGACATTGACATTGATGTGTGCGCGCGGCCCGCATTTGGTGGCCGGGCCGCTTTTGGCAGCACGCTACGATTGGCCCGAAAGAGTACCTATACCTACTATTTTTTTATGTGATAGGTGGCAGACGAGCGGGCGGAAGTATGTTTAGTTGAGGTGTAGTAAGATGGAGAAAGGGTCACCATCCTTATCAAAACCCTCGCCAACCCGTCTGCCAAGCGTGATGAGTATGGCAATTACCCCTCATGTGATTGAGGGAGGCCCGTGCCCCAGCAGTGGGGACTTAAATGGGCTGACGACGACGACGACGGTAGGCCGTGGGAGTGGCTCTAGGCATCGTGTGTTTAGCGAGGCCGTCCTGGCGAGGGTGGGTCGCGAACATGGTTTCATACCCGTCATCATAACCCACCCCACACGGACGTATCAGGATTTGCCCCGGAGGTTTTCAGTGGGTAGGCTCCGGTACCTCACTCACGCAGCGAAACACAGCACAGTGCTGCTTCACGCCGGTTTTCTGTGAGCCGAGCCGGCCCATTCATGCCGAAGCGTGGCTCTCCCATGGTGGATTTCAAAGTAGCTATTAAGATATGAACATTAATAATTACATTGCTACAAACAAATCATTCATAGTTCCTCGCCTTATAAACAAGGTGCCATCTGATCTGCGAGACAGTTTGACATCTACCAATTTTAAACTTCTGTTTAGTTAAGGGAACTTAACTTAGCAATTGCTAGGATAGTAAAATATAAATTATTGCCGCTAAATCTACTCACATCCAGTATGTGAAGGTGAATAGGACAGTTCTATTTTGACATAAAAACTAAGTCGCTCCTTTTGAACTTAACCGATATTTTTATTAACGGACTTCAAAAAAAAAGAGGTTCTCAATTTGACATGTATGTAGATATATATATTTTTTTATGTTTGTTCACCGATAACTGCCATTTATGAACCGATTTAGTAGATGATTATTTTTTAGTTATAAAGTAGATAGTCCCGGATTGGTACCATGATCAGGATATCAGGATCTGATGATGGGATCCCGGAAATAATGAGGGAAACTCTCAAAATTTATAGGGACATGTGATGTTTTTGTATCTTTTTTTCAAATTTACACCAGTATTTACGCCTGACTGTATTAATTTTGTGGTTCTGCTGATGATGGAAGGTTATTAAATGCATGATGATGGAAGGCAATTAAAAACGAATGGTGTCACTAGTTTGGCTACCCGTCGCCTTAAGGTGACGGCAATTCAAATTTCGAGTACTAAAGCAGACCCGAAAGTTAAGTATAAGTATTTAAAAACTAGTATACGTGTTTGCCGAGAGGTTGTAACCCCGAAATGGATAAAAAAAGATCCGGTTTAGTAGCCAAAATTTAAAATCCATGGGCGTCGCTAGTGTGCCCTGCACACTAGCGACGCCAATCGATTTGAATTGTAATTATTTTTTTTTCAAGGGAAGGTAACCTTAACCTTAAGGCACCTTATGGCAAAGTAAGATAAAACATTTAATAAAGACGACCCGTTTAACGTAGTGCTTTGTGCGCCTGTTGAGACGCAAGGGTAGTTGGTTCGATTCTCGGACTAGCACAAATGTGTGTTGATCAAATAGACATTTGTGTTGAATCTAGCCACCTTATTACAAATCGCGAACTAAGGATAGTCCCGGAACAAAACTCGTGGCAGTTCCTTTTAACATTGCGTGTTGGAACGGGATGACATGAACTTTAATACGGTAATAACTTAAGATCGTGATTTCTAATAAGATGGTAGAGTCGCTGTTTCTGGTTTCCGTAGAACAAGGACAATGCATGTGATGGTGTCTCGATTTACTTATTTAATCACACTGCAAGAGACCAAAACACTTACTTTCATGATAACCGTGATGAGAGCCACGCTTCGGCAAGAATTCGCCGGCTCGACAGGAGACAGCATATAGTACCGGACGCCTAATCTGGGGGAGAGGGGGATTTCGAGGTGGGCAGCGCACTGGTGACTCTACTGTTCTTGCGGCTGCAATCGCTTACAATCAGGTGATCCACCTGCTTGTCTGCCACTTATCACTTAAAAATTATCCGTTAAAATATTTACGCTTTTAGCTTTTTTTTTCGAAGATTATCTCAATAGTATCTGTAATTAAAACATAATAAGGCTTATCGGTTATTAAGGCGGCATTAGCGAAATAATCGCTTTACATTATTTTAGCGTAAAATTTTATAAAATTTCTTTGCGAAATGATTATGGAGTTTCTCAAAATACTTGCTATAAACGTGATTTGATCGCGTGCTTATATTTTAGGCCATTGGTTCTAAAACTACGTCGACTGGCTGTCCCTTTAATCCCCCCTAGCCCACCCGGGGGGGAGGGTAGTACGGGGCCCGCGCTGTAAGCGAGCTTTCGCCTGGGGAGGGACGGGAAGATGGGACTCTTTAGTCGGCTTCTCGTGTTCCCTCCCCACTCTGGCGCAGACGGGAGCACCCCCCTGTGGTTTTAGTCGGTAGTCCCCCGCCGACGCGGGGGGAGTCCGACATAACCCGTCCGCCCCCCGGTGGACGGGTATTCGTAACGCATTTCCACAGGGTAAAAAAATATATACCTGTGCTGACGTTGTTTTTTTTTTTAAATTGGTTTATTGTGAATTACTGTCTTTGGCCGAATCTATTTTAGTTCCTTAATCTTATTTAGTTATATTGTTAAGTTGGCTGTTTGTTATTCCTTTATTATAAAAAAAAGGAACCCCACAGCCAGGACTGGACCACACCGCCGCTCGCCGCTTCACCCCTACCTGGCGCAATGCAGCCCTTCATTGCTGTACGGCCTACCAGGACACCCGATAACGTCGTCCCCCGCGGAGTCGTATACTAGCCACTACCCACCAGTGGGTACGCTCACGTACTCCGAAGGCTGGTTTAGATGTCATTCACGACAGGCCAGGAACACCTTGACAGTATTCTTAAACGCCCTTAGTCATCACAGGGCACGATGGTCACTATTCTAACCTAACCTAACTAGTTTAGTATGTATCATCATCACAAATTTTTGGTTAGGATAAGTAAGAACACTGACCAGCAAAAAAATAAAGTTTAAAAACTAAAACCCGACTACCAAAAAACACGATCTAAAAAGTACAACACAAGAAAATTGTCTCTGCTGAAATGATTAAGCGGTATCGCCGTGGTCGTGTGCCACATTGATTTTATTTTATTATTATAATGAATCTGTTTTGCTACAGTAGGTGGCATACGACCACGGCGATACGGCATAATCATTTCAGCACAGACAATTTTCTTGTTTTCAGCCTATTTAAGTTCCCACTGCTGGGGCACGGGCCTCCCTCAATCACATGAGGGGTAGTTGCCATACTCACCACGCTTGGCAGACGGGTTGGCGAGGGTTTTGATATAAATGCAGAGTTTTCCTTCTCTGGGTGCTGATGATCATGCCAGCAGATTTACCTTAGTCGCCTTTTACGACACCTCGGTAAGAGTGAGGGTGGCCTATTCTACTCTGCCGGGGACCACACGGCCAACTCTACCATATTCCTTCCTAAATTGTGAAAAAATATTTAGAACCAGTGTTCTCAAGCAACAATTATGGGTTCATTAGGGATGTTTGGGATCACAAGCCACACAATGTTCAGTGTAATTATTTTGTGTACAAAACAATTAAAGTTCCCGTCTAATAGGCTCTGAGACTTTTTCAGTTCTAATTCTTGGTACCTAATTAGGGGTTATTTAAAACGAATTAAAAAAGTCTTTGGTAGAGTGATGATAGCTCAGTGATTAGACATTGACCCTTCTTAACCAAAGGTTCGAATCCGATCATGCACACGGCCAAATTCAGTCTAAATTCGATGTGGTTATTTCTACTATTAAATCGGGGGTGAGGAAAAAATCGTAAGGAAACTTGCACGTTTCCGATTTCTGAAAGGTGTTTACATGATTCTGTTGGTCTGGTTCCCCTTTGTAAGGATTACGAAGGTCAGGCGGCATTCGCTTGATTGTAATAACTAGATTCACTGAATTCTGGATGCATTAATTGAATCATGACCCAGGAGCCAGCTCCAACGCGATCACTTTGAACGCAAACGATAATAAAGCGCTGAGATGAAGATGTCAAAAAGACTTTGGTACTTTTTTTTATGTGATAGGTGACAGACGAGCAGTCGAGCGGTTGCCACTGCCCATAACACACACAACACCAGTGGAGTCATAAGTGCCATGCTAATGTTTAAACTCCCCTTTCCCCCGGATTGGGCCTCCGGTCAGGTTCACTCACACAGTGTTGCTTCCCGCTGGTTTTCTGTGTGGCCGTGGTATCACTTCGGTCGATCCGGCCCATTCATGCCGAAGCGTGGCTCTCACGGTCACGGTTATTATGAAAGTAATTGTTTTGGTCGCTTGCAGTGTGATTAAATAAATAAATAAATCGAGACAACATCACATACATTGTCCTGGTCCCAAACTAAGGTTTTCCCTTGTACTATAGAAACCTGAAACCGCGACTGTACCACGAACACCTTTTTTTTTTTTTTTTTTTGACGCTGGGGAATGCCTCCTTATGCATACCCTCTTGCCGGGAGGCAGGCGGGTTATGTCGGACTCGAGAAGCCGGCCAGAGGCATACCGACTAAACCCCAGCGACGCTCCCTCATGGCCAGAGTGGGGAGGGGACATGAGTACGGGTTAAAGAACCTTACTTCACGTCCCTCCCCAGGCGGAGGGCCCACTTACACTGCGGGCCCGACACTGCCTCCCCCAGTCAAGCTGGGGGGGGCGATAGGGACAGCCGGGAGCGCCGGGCTGTCCCTACCAGGCTGAGGCAGAGGCATGTGTAGTGCCTGTGCTGGTACCCCCGTACCATGCGCCGGCGAGCCTATTCCTCGGAGAGGAGGAAGACGCGCCTCTGGTCGCCGTCTTCTTCCCCTCCTCGCCCTTCTACGAGCGTTCGCGAGAGGGTCCTGCTCCCTAAGACTTTTTGGGACATTACGTCCTCACAGAAAGAGGCAAAGGCCGTAAAGGCCCGTTTGTCGGCGACCATCGCCCGAACTATACTCGGGAGCGAGAGGTCGTTCCCAACAACGCACACTAGCGCCTGGCGCTGCTGATCCCAGGACCCGCACACGGCCAGAGTGTGTTCGGCGGTGTCAACATCGGCCCCACATGCGTGACAGCACGGGGTTTCCTCCCGTTGGATACGGTGCAGGAACTTACCAAAACAGCCATGGCCTGTCATGACCTGCACCATCCGATACGAGAGGAAACCGTGCGGCCTCTCTAGCCATACGAGAGGAAACCGTGCGGCCTCTCTAGCCGTACCACGAACACCTAGATTCAACACAAATATCTTTTCATCAACACACATTTGTGCTAGTCCAAGAATCGAACCAACGACCCTTGCGTCTCTACCGGCGCACAAAGCACACGCTAAACTACGGTAGCTTTACGATAGCTTCATTCAACTTTTAATGAATCTCCTAATCACACAGGGACAAATAGGAGCACAAGTTGTCCCACAAATCTCTATATATTTTTGACATTAAATTTAATTTCCTATCCGCAAAACAAGGTGTCAGTTCTGCGGTGGCTCGCACCGCAAATTTGGCACGCTTTGACAAAAACGGTAGGAATGTAAGGAGCGCGAAGGGGGGCAGTGTTGCCATTTAGGCAGTTGCCGAGTTTTACGCTAAACGGGGGTAAATAGGAATCATTGTCATCGTCAGCCCATTTAAGTCCTCACTGCTGGGGCACGGGCCTCCCTCAATCACATGAGGGGTAATTGCCATACTCACCACGCTTGGCAGACGGGATAGCGAGGGTTTTGATATAAATGCAGAGTTTTCCTTCTCTGGGTGCTGATGATCATGCCAGCAGCTTTACCTTAGTCGCCTTTTACGACACCTCGGTAAGAGTGAGGGTGGCTTATTCTACTCTGCCGGGGACCACACGGCTAAAATAGGAATGAAGATACTTATTTCATCTAGCCAGCAGTATGGCTTTACTTCAAGTACGGCAATTGATCTTATTCTTTTTCTTTAGCTGATTGGCCGGCCAGATCCGGTCGCTTTCTGTCAGGTGCGATTTTGGTCATCATTTCAGCCAATAGACGTCCACTGCTGAACATAGGCCTCCCCCAATGTTCTCCACACAGATCGGTCCTGTGCCGCCCGCATCCAATGGATTCCCGCGATCTTCACAAGATCGTCGCTTTTGGTCAAGCGCTAGCCTATTGACCAAAAAAAAGATGGCGCGTTTGGTAGTGAGCCTACCTCATACTCCAAAGGTTGTGGGTTCGATCCCCATTCTGGACAAACGTTCGTGTGATAAACATTTGTGTTTGTTCAGTGTCTGGGTGTAAAATATGTATATATGCAATTATATGTTTGTAATTTCTCGGTTGTTTGATATCCGTAACAAAAGGCTTAAGCTACTTACTTAGTTCGGCATCAGGTCGACGTATGAGATGTGGTATGAATAATTATTAGGTTTTTGCAACTACTTTAGTGTAAGTTCCTTCAGCATTGATCTTTTTGCATCCAGTTCGAGCCAGCATACCCTCTTCACGCCGTCTTTTCGCGCATCTGTTGATTCCAGCGTCTAAGGACGTTTATTTCCTCACGGTTTCCAAAAACAAAAGAAAAAGATTATATCTGAACAGGCATCTCTTGTATTTGAATGAGAAAATCAAAGGTTAAAATCATCTTTGATGGTAGAATAGGTAAGTCGACGTTGATTGATGTGACTTCCTCAATGGCGTATTTAGTGACCCTACCTCACGTTCCAAAGGTCGTGTGTTCGATTCCAACCAGTATGCACGCCCGCATCCCAAATAAGCACACCTAGGATACTTTATATGGATTTCGATTTCGATGTAACATTTATTATTACTATTTGAATGTTTGCATCTTTATGTGTCTTTTTTTATATAAATTGTATAAGCCGGTGATTCCCTCCCGGTGATTCTACCTCAATGGTTCCCACAGAATACCAGTGCCATGGCCATCCGCCGTGACAAAGCAGCTGAGTGGTAACCATTTTCGTAACACGTCACGGCAAAGTGTCTCTTTGTTTTATATTTTCTTGTACTATGTTTGTGATGTGTTTACCAAATAAAATTTTATTCATTCATTCATTCATTATGGACTAATATTCTTGGACGTCTTTCACGAATGTGCTGATTTCTTGGACGTCACTATGATGTGACTCATAAAGATTTTTTCTATTTTCCCAAACTTGGTACCAAAAATTCTTCGATGGCAACACTGAGGGCAAAAACGAGTGATACTGGTGATACTCGCAAATGCCTCTGTGGATGTTTTGTTGTGTAATGTGTGGGCGTAGTGCTGTGACATTCTGTAGCCGCAAAGCTGATTACGGCTTTTTAGACGGTTATGTTTAACTTGACGAGGAACCCGCAGACTTCAAACGCGTCGACAAGAAGTCATATTTTCAAACACTTAAAAGTGAATTTTCGATATACATCTTCTTTTTTTTATGTGATAAGTGGCAGACGAGCAGACGGATCACCTGATTGTTAGCAATTGCCGTCGCCCATGGACACTCGCGACACCAGTGGAGTCACAAGTTCGCTGCCAACCTTTAAACAGCTGCAAATTTTCACCATCGTACATCACGCCAGAATTCCAAATTTCACCCACATCACTTGGATGGATTTTACTCCACCATAGTGCGCTTCTCACGCCACTTCCTATCGCGCTTAGTAAAACTATGGAATTAGCTACCAACGATGATGTTTCCGAACAGACACGACCTGGTGGTCTTCAAGAAAAGAGCTTATTCCTCCCTTAAGAGCCGGCAACGCATCTGTGATGCCCCGTGTGTCGCAGATGTCCATGGGCGGAAAAAAACCCCTTTCTCCCGATTGGGCCTTCGGTACCCTCACTCACGCAGCGAAACGCAGCACAGTGCGGCTTCACGCTGGTTTTCTGTGAGGCTGTGGTATCAATGCGGTCGAGCCGGCCCATTCATGCCGAAGCGTGGCAGCCACGGTTAAATCTTCTATATAAACGCATTACATCCTCTACCTCCGACCTCTACCGATTGCAATTCACGGTGCCGTCCTCGAAGCTGGGCAGACTTTGCAATTGGGTAAAAAGAACATCGAGGATGAGGTGAATGGGAGAATCCAGTTAGGTTTGGCAGCATTTGGCAAACTACGTCGTGTCTTAGTATCGTCCATACCACAGTGCCTAAAGACGAAGTCTTCAATCAGTGCGTCCTACCCGTCATGACATACGGAGCCGAAACGTGGACACTTACGGTACGGCTGGTCCACAAGTTAAAGGTCGCTCAGCGGGCTATGGAACGAGCAATGCTCGGCGTCTCCTCCGAGATCGAATACGAAATGAGGTGATCCGGCAGAGAACCAAAGTCATTGACATTGCTCACCGAATTAGCAAGCTTAAGTGGCAGTGGGCTGGCCATATTAGCCGCAGAGCCGACAACCGATGGGGTAAACGAGTTCTAGAGTGGAGACCGCGTCTTGGCAAACGTAATATAGGGCGTCCTCTGGCTAGGTGGGGGGACGATCTGCGCAGGATGGCTGGCAAGAGCTGGATGCGAGAAGCCATGGATAGATCACAGTGGCGAACAATTGGAGAGACCTACCTACGTCCAGCAGTGCACTGCGATAGGCTGATGATGATGATGATGATCCTCTACCTCTGCGTCCCCTTCAGGTGAGGTTGTGGTCAAGCGTTAGCCTATAGTAGGCTCATTTGTCACTGCAATCGTGAAATTAAATGAAAACAAAGTGGTACCAATGTCGCTTTCGTCATAAGTAAGGCTTGGATATACATATATGTAGGTACTAAAAAATTCAAAATAGTGTACGTATATTATGGACCAAAAACTTTCAGATATGGCAATTTAAAAAATAATATTTTTCATATTAAGGTGACGGGTAGGACACACTAGCGACGCCAATCGAATTTAATTTTTAGCTACTAGACTGGTTATTTTAAACAATTCGGGGTTACAACCTCTCGGAAACACTTATTAATAAATACTTACGCCAAAAGCGGCCACTTTCGGCGTGAATTAATTTTTCGCGTACAAAAACGGACCCAACATATGTGCATAGTTATTTAATAAATAGTATAAGTGTATGCCGAGAGGTTGTAATCCCGAAATTGTTTAAAAGAACCAGTCTAGTAGCTAAAAATTACAAAAGGCGGCGCGCAATAAGCTGCGTCCCATTGGACCCCCCATAGAGACCCTCGAGCAGTCCTTGCTTGAAGCTGTTGAGAGAGACCTTTTCCCAGCTTATGACCCATCCTTCTCGCCCCCAAGACTCCTCGGATAGTGATTTGTTCGGACGAGGCTCCTTCTCTGATCTGTTCTCCTCGTCCAGTAGACGATCGTAGAAGAAGGCAAGGAGGGGCAGGGGACGCCGAACAGATGCGCGTCATTGATGCAAAAAGTCAAATAAAGAGATCTCTTTTAGAATCAACTTTTGACCTGCAGTGTGACAGTATAGGCTGTCATCGTCATCGTCAGCCCATTTAAGTCCCCACTGCTGGGGCACGGGCCTCCCTTAATCACATGAGGGGTAATTACCATACTCACCACGCTTGGCAGACGGGTTGGCGAGGGTTTTGATATAAATGCAGAGTTTTCCTTTTCTTGGTGCTGATGATCATGCCAGCAGCTTTACCTTAGTCGCCTTTTACGACACCTCAGTAAGAGTGAGGGTGGCCTATTCTACTCTGCCGGGACCACACGGCCAGTATAGGCTGTACTTACTACCAATACTTTACAAGAGCATTGTAAACGATCACACCCAAATGTGCAATAAGTTAATTCCTCGTAAACGTTACCAAACAAACAGCCGACATGTCTAGTCCGCTATCGCGTCCTGTGCCCTCTGACCTGTCGATAGCGTATCTGTCGAATATAATTGCTGGCTGCTATGATGTTGTGCATCGTGACTCAATTGTTATGTTATTGTGTTGTTGGGGTAGGTATACGCACAGTATAGGGATTCCCAGTGTTAGTGTCCTGAGTTTTTTTTTTATCAGAAAGGGAGGCAAACGAGCAAGCGAGTCACGTGATGGTAAGTGATCACCGCCGCCCATGGACATCAGCCACACCAGAGGGAGTGGAGATGCGTTGTCGGCCTTTTAGGAAGGTATAAGCTCGGTTCTTGACGCTCGCAATGAAATACCGCTGCGGGAAGTTGATTCCACAATGAGAAGTAATCAAGCAATGGTAGCTTAGGGGTTCAAAACGCCCCTTTTATACGGGAGGTCGTGGTTCTAATCCGAGTAGCTGTCGCTCTGGAACCCGGGGTACGCTTAGACCATTATTCAGAATTAGGGGAGTCTGGTGATTACAATGAAGTGACTGCCGTCTGACCTTCGCAACCCTTTAACACGGAACCAGACCAACAGAACCCTGGTTAAACGTTTCAGAATCTATCCGCAATGTTGAGATTTCCTCACGATGTTCTCTCTTACCGCCGAGCGAATGGTAGAAATAAAAGTAGAGGTGCATTCTCGAGCCAGTGGTAACCCTTGTACTGTAGTACATAGGTAGGTACGTGTCACTTTGTTGTGTAAGTGTGATGTCTGGTACATTGCAAGCGTAGGTGTTGGTTGACCACAAAACATATCAAGTGAACCGTTTACCTACTACATATGGGCATTTTGACGACACATTCGGATCAGTGGTAGTAAATGCTGCCTCTGGTGCAAGGGTTGCGGGTTCGATCCCCGCATAGTACAAACATTTGTGTTTATGAACATGTCTATTTGTATTGGTCTGGGTGTTTCTATGTATTTTAAGTATGTATTTACAAAAAAAAAGTATTATATGTATATATTTGTAATTCTGCTGTAGGTTCTGATATCCGTAACACAGGTGCTTGAGCTACCTATCTCGGAGTCAGTTCAATGTATGTGATGTTGTGAAATATTTATTTATTCGTTGCACCTACTTTTAAGGTATTAGAAACAGGTACATTTTTATTACACGACTTTTTATAATCATTATGACTTACTAATACCATTTTTATACTCGATTATAATAGCAAAATATTGTAAAGATAAAGAAAGGCTTTTTCGAAGTTGCTACTTTAACAAAGTAGGAACAATTTTGTTTTAATCAGAGACAAGATGAAATATGTAGCTATATTTGGTATCCGTGCAAGCGAAGTCAGAAAATTCCTGATGGAGGATCATTCTTTCCACCGAAATCCTTTTTTTATAAAGACACAGTAAATGGGCTCTGCTAAGCCTGATGGTAAGCAAGAGAAGAGCCAACGATGCAATTACAACGGAAGCGATGTCAAGGCATCGCCTCCGTTGGGACTACCATTCAGGCCGCGAGACGCTTCTTTTGAAGGGATCCATAATGTAGGAAGGAGGATATACATGCACGGCAATGAGTTCCATTTCTTGATGGTGCGGCAGAACTAGGAACTGCCAAATCCTTGGGTTACAAAGCTTGTTTTGTAGTTTTTTAATATAACACACTTGTAGTGTATATATACAGTTCCTGTCGGTAAGAATGTGGATGTCCGTACAGTGCAGTTGCATAACAAATGCAGTGCAGCGAAGGCGGTTGCTCCCATTCCGTCGTTGCGAAGCTCTGAGGCGCCAGTCAGGAGTAGGGATGACACGCAATCCATACTGCTATTATAAATAACTCGCTTTTGCCCGCGGCTTCGCTCGAGATAGAAAGAGACCAAAAGTAGCCTATGTTACTATCCATCCCTTCAGCTATCTGCACTTCAAAACTCGCGTTAATCCTATATTATTTTACGTGAGAGAGAGACAGACAGACACACGCACCTTCACATTTATAATATCAATGGCACAGGGGTTGTGGGTGGCACTTTAATGCGAGGGTAGATGGCGACGGCAACGCCAGAAGTCCCGGGTCGGGCCAAAAAATTGCACCTAAGTTTTAGGTAAAATTCTTTGTGTCAGCGCGAAGTTTGAATCCTCGGATAGCTATTTAAGCCGCTGGTCCTGCGCCCAATCCGTCTTCATGCATTTGGTTTCGCAACATTGATGTCCCATCGGATTGTAACGCTAATTGCAATCATGCGGATTGTAAATAACTTTTTGCGCACACATCTATCTATCCTGCGTACGTGGCCATAAAAGTATCAGCCATATACTGCCCCAATGCAGTGCTATTAAGGCCTCCGTCATAGAAATCAAGTTATCGTTCGGTACTATGATGGGGTTAGTCTTAATCACCACGCTTGCCTAATGCGGATTGGTGATCACAATCCCGAGCTGTGTTCGAAAAATTCGAAACATATCTTTGCTCGACCCGGGAATCCGCACCCAGGACCCCGAGATCTCGGCCTGGTACTTAAGCCACTAAACCAACGGGCCGATCTATATATTGTTTATTTTTCATAATGTGGGCGACATACCTCTTTTATAGTATTTATGGTTTTATAAGGATTTTTTTTATATTTGAATTGACTGTTTTTCTTATGATTTTTGACCGACTTAAAAAATATTTCATCCTCAACACATAATATAGATTGTAGAAAGAAAAATAAAGTACTTTTTAAAATCAAGGTTGTCAACCCTGCGCCGGCGCCCTATCGGCTGATATCGTTGTTTGCAGCGGGAAAGTGCTCATAAATACGCAGTAAAACGCAAACTGTGCCACTGATTCACTTATTGTGCGATCAGTTTCCTCTATCCCATGAAATATAGATGAAAATCTGTAGTTTGCTTACAAATTAATGTGGTAATGACGAAACATTAACATTCATTTTTTTATGTGATAGGTGACAGACGAGCAGACGGATCTACCTGATGGTAAGCGATTGCCTCCGCCCATGGACACCTGTGACACCAGCGGAAGCACAAGTACGTTGCCAACCTTTAAACCCAAGGGGGGTTTAAACCTTTAAACCCCGGATTGGGCCTCCGGTACCCTCATATAACGCAGGCTGTCGGTATTTTGCGTTCCATATATAAAAGTAAAAAGTAAAGTATTAATAGAGGAATGAGGATTGAGAATAGAGGATTGAGCATAAAAATGTTTAATAAGTTACCTTAGATTATTATTGACTTGCCCACACATAAGTTTAAATTGTATATAAAAACTGTTTAATGAAGAAAGGCTATTATAAAATAGACGATTTTTTGAATGACAATAATTTAGGGACATATTAGTAACACAAAAATTGTATTATATTTTTAAGTTAAAGGCAGGTAAAGAACTTCTGTCGGTATACCTGCATCGAATATTTGTTTGGTTAAAAGTAGATATAAGAAAAAAATAAAATAATTAAAATACTGTTATGTTGATGGATTTTTTAAACATAATGAATCTGTTTGGGTTTCATTAATATTTTTAAAATCTAAAATTGTTTTTGCGTCTAATGTAGTGTAAGTTGGTATACTGTAAACCTGATTTATGCAATACATTTATTCTATTCTAATTCTAATTCTAAAATTAATGGTGAAATTTTGTAAAACATTTTTTTTAAAAGAGTAACTGCTGAGTTTCTTGCTGGTGTCTTCTTGGCAGAAAACTACATTCCGAACCAGTGGTTAACATGTTGACATTCATAAGTGTTCTGTATGGACCTAAATTGAATAAACAATTTTCATTTCATTTCATTTCAATAAGCCTAATTAATAGTTTCTTTTCTAGACACGATAAGATGTATGACTGCTTTAATAAGCAAAAAGTCACCATAATATATTTTGATTTAAGACTAAGTTTGCAAGACTAATATTAAATAGAGATCAGATATAGATAGATATTATTGTATTCTTGGTGCAAATTTTTTTTACTTGACAGAATTGACGTTTTAATAAAACATTTTTTTTCTGGATAACTATCCTACACGTTCCTTAACGTTGGCCGATAAAGCACAGTTAATTTAAGATTTTAAAAATGTGTATAAGCTGCTACTAGACCAGGCTTTTTCAACCGCTGTACCGCGGCACACTAGTCTGCCGCCTAGATTTTCAAGTGTGCCGCGAGGCTTAATTGCACTTTACAATTAAAAAAAATAGTTAGACACAATAGTTATTAAAAAACAATTACGTTTTTTCTTTGGGTTAGTTATGAGGGTTTCCAACCTACAGGATATCAGTAGGACCCCTATGTCCGTTACACATAAATGAAGGCCTTTAATATACCTACGCCTACCGAATTCTTTACAGGTGTACCATGAAAGTTTACTGAAACTAAAAGTGTCCTGTTGTCAACCAAAGGTTGAAAAAGTCTGTACTAGACAGACATGATCCATCCTCGGCCACATCATCACTTACCTTCAGGTGAGATTGTAGCCAAATGTCTGGCTATTCTAATATAAAAAAAAATACTATCGAAAACTCGACTTCTAAGGCAATTTTATACGTTAACCCCATATCTACTAAACCAAACCACCTTATTCTAAATCGCGATCTAAAGTATGTGCCGTACTAAAGCTCGTATCATCCGTTCAATGTTAAAAAGGGCTGACACTAATTTGGTTCCAGGAATATTTTTAGTTCCCGGTTAATCCTTCTTGATAATTTTATGTGAATCTAAATAGTTATGTTTACTTAGGAAGAGCGAGGCATTCCCTACACAAGTGCCTTTGACTACTTTTTGGGAAGCCCCGGCAACTTTAATTGTAAAAGATTTCATCATCGTCAGCCCATTTAAGTCCCCACTGCTGGGGCACGGGCCTCCCTCAATCACATGAGGGGTAATTGCCATACTCACCACGCTTGGCAGACGGGTTGGCGAGGGTTTTGATATAAATGCAGAGTTTTCCTTCTCTGGGTGCTGATGATCATGCCAGCAGCTTTGCCTTAGTCGCCCATTACGACACCTCGGTAAGAGTGAGGGTGGCCTATTCTACTCTGCCGGGCACCACACGGCCAGAGTATGGCAATTACCCCTCAAGCGATTGAGGGAGGCCCGTGCCCCGGCAGTGGGGACTTAAATGGGCTGATGATGATGACTGTCCTATATATGAACCAATCAGTGGTATGAACATTTTTGGTTAAATATTGTCGCGTGGGGGACCGCTCTACGTATTAGTATATATGTCGCAGGGATATGATAAAAACTGGGATTTGATCAATTCCTCAAGGGATTTGATCAAATCACGGCGGATGTTAAAATAACAACACGATTTTATCTTTTCCCTAAACAAATCTAGTTAATTGATCAAATCCCTAAATTGGTTCAGTGAAATGCCAAAAACATGTCAGTTCCTTTTTAAGGCGACGGGTGTCCCTAACTAGCGCCACTCGATTTAAATTGATAGCAACTAAACCGGATATCTTTTTAACAATTTCGAAGTTCAAGCCCCTCGGAAAGAATATATTATTTGCTGCATACTGTTCATAATTGATTTGAGGCTTCTTTGTGTGTGTTCTTTGCAGTAACCCTATCAATATTTTGATTATATCCAGTAGTTTTATTTAAGCCTTGTTGTGGAATGAATTGTATTATGAATTAAAAACTGTCCATTGTAAGGGGTGGAGGGTTAACAACCTTGAGATACAGGATATTCCTAATTCAGGTGTTAACCCGCCATAGTCCTCACTGTGAGTTCTTACTTTACTGTACTGTAAATTTTACGAACTTAAGATTCTTGTTACCTACCCTACATATAAATGAAATGAAATGAAATGTACAATGTAAAATGTTGATTATGGTGAGAATAAACGTTATTATTAAACGTTATTTAATACTTATAATTAACTTTTTGATTTGTCTTTTTATGAATGGTTATGAATAAAAGGGATATGAAAAAAAAAGTTACATATGTAGGTATATAACGTTTTGTTAAAGCACACATTTCATAGGTATGTAAGGAGCGGTCGCCCGACGCGACAATATTTAAGTAAAAACGTTCATACTACTACTCGACTAATCCACCTTTCAAACAAAAAAAAACAAAATCAAAATCGGTTCATCCGTTCGGGAGCTACGATGCCACGGACAGACACACACATATACACGTCAAATTTATAACACGCAGTCGATTTTTCGTCGGGAGTTAAAACAGTTATTTATCATGTATAAAGCAAGTAAGCTACGTTAGCCAGTGTGGCCGCAGCACAAAGCAAGTGTCAGACAACAAGCTGACGCGATCCCCGTGAATAAATCAGCGCGCCACCTCTGATCCCTTAAATAAGTGCCCTCGTGTCTCAAATATCGATGCGATGGACCTGGCGAGGCACCGGGTTAGCCTTAAGCCAGCGAGACCACCTTTCAACTTCAGAAGGTTGAACCAAGTATCATGTTCTTTTTTTTAAATAAATGGTCTCAAAATAAGCAGCAACATGCCATAAGTTTTTCTCATCCAGAAGTCAGGAAGTCTGGTAATTACAATGAAGCGACTGCCGTCTGACCTTCGCAACTCTTAGACAGGAGAACCAGACAAACTGGATCACAGTTACACGGAGTTCATCATACTATATATTGCTATAACCATAGAGTAAGGCAATAACTCTTCGATATCAAGTTCAGCTGGAGCGGAGGACTTTTTGTGTGTGTCTTTTCTTATACTTAGTCGGTGGTAAAGCTCGTTTGCAACTATAGAGGACATCTAAATGCGCTCTTATTGTATTGTTATTATAATAATAACTAATTTCTGACAGCATAACATTATTAATAATACGAGGGATAGGGTTTTGTTACCCATGTACCTATTACAAAACTTATGAAAAGTATTTTTAAAAACATTGATCACGATCCAAAGAAATAACGGGGTCCAAACAATCCAGCAATTCTTTACAGCTCGCGACGTGATATAAATCCGGAGTGTATCGCAGTGTCGCGGACACTCGGCGCGGTGTCGCAGTGTCGTGCGATACGTGTGGGGTGACCATCGTGTCACAAATCGAGAGTACAAAAAAAATCTACGAAAAATAATCCGCCATCAAAAACTTACTACATACATTGTATCAATACGGGGATTAACACGATATTTATTATGTGCACTCACATATTTGAGTCCGCTCGTGACCACGGCTGCTGTAACGTAGCCGAAACGTCGAGCCAAATATGTGAGTGCACATAATAAATATCGTGTTAATCCCCGTATTGATACATTGTAGTTATAATGCAACGCGAAAATCTAAAAAACTATTTAAGTAGGTTTAGTTCGATACGCCAAGCGACCCATAGTCTAATAAGAGCCTCTATCTCAGTAGGTCATGTGCCACTTCCTGCCAGTCTTCCACCAAGAGTTCACTCAAATCCTTATCGACCTCATCATTCTAGTGGTATCTTGGACGGCCGATTGGCCTTAGCCCTTTAGGACGTCCCAGGAACGCTCTCTTTACTGCACGATCGTCTCCCATTCTCTCGAGTTGTAAAAACGAAGTGTTAAGTACCGAAGTCGGCGCCCAATAATATCATATAAGATATTAATCTTGTAATTGAATTTGTTAAATGGCTTGGGATTAGACGCCGACTTCACTAACTCCTTTTTTCGATTGTACTGCTACGTACATGCGCGTACAGTGATGTCGGCGTAGTTCGGAGTGACCGACACAAGTTTGACTCGAGGACAGACACAGGCTATATGGAACGTGTGAAATCAACCAACATACACAAAGAGCGCTCGAGCAACACAATTATAGACACGGACACATTATCTCGGGCCAATTTTTGAATCCCGATTTTCCGTTATCCATGGTAACCCTAGGCCACGCTGTTACGGAACTACGTGCTTACAGCTTCTGTTTTAAATCATTTATCCAGGGTGACACCTTTTTTCGATTGTTCGGTAGGGTTTTAAGCTTTCATTTAAGCTCCGAGCTTTCAAAGGAAATCAATAGTATCGCATACAGTAAAACCGGTGTAGTGGTTTAATTTTACATATCAGTGGCACCGCCACAAGCTTTTTTATTGATTGTAAAGAAATTATAACAGTAAATGAATACTTGCTCAAGCCATTTAAAATAAATAAGGCTTTGGTGTTTTCGAGCTTACTGTGCACACGCGTCCATCCATGTCACAATCACAATAATTTGTATCAAGATTTAAAAAGTGGCCATTGATTTTTTAAAGCTTAAATATCTTGTCTAATAATATTTTTTAATTTACTGTATTAATTTGGTAACAATAAATAAAAAAACTGGTGGCGGCGCCACTGATCCATAAAAGCTCTTTTAGTAGTGAAACTTAAGTGTATCACTTTCGGGACATAGGTAGGTAAATACATAAAGCGTGTCAAATAATAAGTTGTAATAATTTTAAGTTTCACCAACTGGACACGTTTGTGACCAGTCGTACGTGTCGAGTTAGAGAATAACCCAATTAAGGTAGTTACCTTTTTATGCTAAACACGACAAACGAGCAAGTGGGCCTACTACATAGATAATATTTTAGTTGTTTTATTGCGAAAAATATGCATAAGTGCATGCGGCCCATCTGATGGTAAATGGTAAACGCCTGCTTATAGTCATCAACAATGCCGAAGCACTGTCACGCCGCTGCCCACCGTGAGTTACATTAAATTGATTCCCAAACAGTAGAAAATCCTCAAAAAAAGACCCCAGAAGTTATTCAAAGGATTCTTTCCCAGCTTTCTACTGTCATAGCAGTTAAACCCCTTAACCACAAAAACACTCGCTCATAACTCTAAAGCACTCAAAATTGCATCGGATTGTCCGCATCAAGTGTTTAAAATGCAAAAAGTACAGTTTAACTGTTTCCACGACGGCGGACAAAGGTGACCAATCCAGGAGGAAGGGGCCTCGCGGCGCGGAACGTATTCGGCGAAATGTAAAAGATCCTCCGTGAGCGCAATTTAACTGGCTGCAGAGTAGTGTTTCCAAACTAAAACTATCGATAATATTGATATCTACCGATACCGATAACTTCCGATATCGATAACTACTGATACCTATAACAACCGATACCGATAATTACAGATACTATCGGTAAAACATACAATCCTATAGATAGCACAGAACCAGTGAAACTATCGATAGAATCGATATTTTTGTTGGTATATATAGTAATTTAATAAACTCGCGGTTGTCCATGGGTGGCGGCTATCAATTACCATCAAGTGATCCGTCTGCTCATCTGCCACCTATCACATAAAAAAAGAACTGCGAAGTAGGGTCGCAGAAATACGGATAGTTTTCATTCAAAAACGACAATCCATATCGACATCTATAGCTCAGAACCAGACAATAGGTACTATTCATAGTATGAATCGCAGTAAGCCACTATTTGTCTTACCGATATGAGTGAAACCTACAATGGTCTTGCACAAAACCAGCGCCTCCGCTGCGTTTCGTCGAGTGTCTGAGGGAACCTCAGTCTCAAATATGTGACTCCAGTGGTATCGTGGGTGTCTATTGCCAGAGGCTATCGCTTATCATCAGGTCTGCTATCATATATTTTTTTATGTGATAGGTGACAAACACCAGTCGAGTCACAAGTGCGCTGCCAACCCTTAAACGCCCCTTTCCCCGGATTGGGCCTCCGGTACCCGCACTCACGCAGCGAAACAGCACAGTGCTGCTTCACGCCGGTTTTCTATGAGGCCGTGGTATCACTCCGGTCGAGTCCATTCATGCCGAAGCGTGCTCTCCCACGGTCATAAATATGCGGTACCGTTTACAGGATCATTGAAGCGGTGCCGGGCTGAAGCGTCCCATGCCGCACAATGGCAACGTCCCATATCTCTCGTCCCATCCCTATCTACGGGTTCACCACGATGCAATGCAGCGTTATTGCTTCAAACTTACAATTCTTACAATGTCGCCGCTAGGTGGAGCCATTTGGATCCGTACAAATCTGCGATCTTTACCCGTCTGAGATAAAACAGTTTGGTATATACTGCATTTAACGTGGAGACATTTATTTGGTTACCCCTTTTGAATAGCGTTGGGAAAGCAGCTTTTCAGTTTGTGAATAGTAGGTATTATCTATCCTATCTATCCTAGGTAGGTAATAGTGCGATGGTAGCTCAGTGGATAAGACTGGTGGTCGTGGTTCATATCCGAGCATCATCATCGTCATCCATTTAAGTCCCCACTGCTGGGGCACGGGCCTCCCTCAATCACATGAGGGGTAATTGCCATACTCACCACGCTTGGCAGATGGGTTGGCGAGGGTTTTGATATAAATGCAGAGTTTTCCTTCTCTGGGTGCTGATGATCAAGCCAGCAGCTTTACCTTAGTCGCCTTTTACGACACCTCGGTAAGAGTGAGGGTGGCCTATTCTACTCTGCCGGGGACCACACGGCCATCCGAGCATGCACCTTTGGACTTTTTAAATCGATGTGCACATTTACTATATACCATAAACTCGGCCGTTAGAGAAAAAATTGTGTGGGGTTTCCACACAATTTTTTCTCTAAGATAGTTCACGTCTTAGATAGTTTCTCAAAATTGTGGATATCTACGTCTGAGAGGATGATTACGAACGTGTAGCCGTGATTTTTTTATATTATAGGTGGTAGACGAGCAGACGGATCGCCTGATGGTAAGCGATTGCCGCCGCCCATAGACACCCGCGACACCAGTGGAGTGACAATTGAGCTGACTTTTAAACCCACCTTTCCCCCGGATTGGGCCTTCGGTACCCTCACTCACGCAGCGAAACACAGCACAGTGCTGCTTCTGTAAGGTATCATTCCGGTCGAGCCGGCCCATTTTGCCGCAGCGTGGCTCTTGCATGGGTGATCCAGTTAGTGTCGTTCCTCTGGTGTCTAAAGGTTTGCGTAGGTCAGACGGCAGTCGCTTCATTGCAATTACCAGACTTTCCGGATTCTGGATCATGGTTTAAGCATACCTCACGCTCCGATGTGACAGCTTTAAATAGAACTAGGATTGTACGCTAAGATGAGGAAGTTTTATTCCTTTTTATTTCCTACAAACCAAAGATAGAACACTAAATTCTAGACACATTGGAAATAGGAAAGCTCTCACGCCGGAGGGGATATAACCCGTGCAGCGGGACCACTCTGAACACCCTGTCTCGACTGCCTGTCACTCCCGACAGAATCTATCTTCAATGGATTTAGAGGCTTGCGGAGTTTTAGATATCAAATTGATACAAAACTGTCGTCTGATTTTAATCAAGTTAAGTTAAATGTTGCATAAAAAATCTCATTAACGATAACATGAATACGTTAATACTAAGCGTTTTATATATACTAGCACAAATAATAACAAAAGTAGGTCAATGCAAATTTACAAAAAAAAAGCACCTGAAGACATTGATATAGTTTGCGATTTCAGCAACGATCTTATAACGATTTTAGTTTGCCTGTAGAGAATAGTGCAGTAGAGAGAGTATTTCTTGAACGTCCAAATCAGCGAAGCCCAGTCGGCCGTCCAAGATACCGCTGGAAAGATGAGGTCGACAAGGATTTGCTCTTGGCAGATGACTGGCAGGAAGTGGCGCAAGACCGACCGACATGGATGCTCTTATGATCGGAGACCAAGACTCACTATGGGTCGCTCCATCAACCTAGTTAGTTAGCCTGTTGTAGAGTGTAGGTACGAGTATATAGTCCCATAGCTGGGCAAAGGCATCCCCGAAGTTCCACAAATTTACTAGTCATATAAAACTTAATGAACCACATTTATGTGTACCTCTGTTATCTACTTCGCACTTAATTTCTTTATGTCATAGTTCCCTTAGTTGTATGTATGATATGCAAAAAGTTTTCATTCATTCTCTCACGTTTCACACGTCTTCCGGTTCAACGAAAACTGGTTTTTGATTATTTTATGAAATGAACAAATATGTATTGCAATTTGAACAAAAACATTGATAAGTTGATTTGTCATCAAATTTTAAATTATCTCGGACGTGTGAACTGACCTCTTGATGTTAAAATGCTACAATTATCTCATCAGGCACAAAGTTATGTCAATTTAAATAACAAATTATCTACCGAATGTTCCGGATGTGTGTAACAGTTATTAATCCGATAAACGTAATATTACCACAGTGCAGAAACTGTCAGCAGCAAAACAGAACCTTTTGACAAGCGCGCCGTTCTATTGCTGGTGACAGTGACTGTTAGTAAAAAAGTCGATAAACCTATATTTTTAGTTTTATGTACCCTTCAATTTTAAAATTATAATGAGGCAACCTAATTTATGAGTCAGTTTTTTTTACTATTATATCCATTGGATGTGCAGGGTACGAAGGGAACAGTGACAGAAAATGAGCAGTCATATCTCGCTCCATTATTGATTCTCGTGTCGCTTCGACAATTTGTAGTTGGCGGACGGATCACTTGATAGTACATAAAGCGATTGCAGCCTTCACCGCACCACTAGACACCTGCAACACCAGTGGAGTCGCTGCCGACCTTTAAACCCAAGTCCCCCGGATTGGTAGCCCCGGTAGCCTTAATCACTCGGCGAAACACAGTGCAGGGTCTACTTCACGTCGGTTTTCTGTGAGGCCGTGGTATCACTCCGTGCAGCCGGTTCTTTATGCTAAAACGTGGGTGTACCTCGCACAAAAATCTTCCTATTGAATAAAAATCCTCCTTGTCACATCAGTGTTAACCATTTAAACTATTTAGTGTCGCTACTGAGATTATTTATACTGTAATATTACACAATGACCGGTTTGACAAACTGTTTTGATTTGAGACAAAAGAGGCTGTTAATTAAAGATACAAATGAACTAGCATTACAGCTAAATTATTACACTGTCACTTAATTATAACTAATTTAAGCGACTTATGCGTGGTTAAAAACTTTCGTCTTTTGGTGAATGTAAAGTGGCTGTTATTTTTCACACTTACTGCCGCACTCAGTGACTTCAAATTAAGGTAATGTTCATTATCTTAATTGTTGAGAGGTACAGTCAGAATCAAAAGTAGCTGAACATTATAGAACTTTGTCACACTAAGTTTTGCGAAGCTTGAGTAAGTCAAACACTTATTAAAACTGCGCAATGGTTAGTGTGGCAAAGTTCTAAAATGTTCAGCTACTTTTGATTTTGACTGTACTATATGCATAATGAAATAAGTGTCAATATTTTTGCCGTGTGGTCCCGGCAGAGTAGAATAAGCCACCCTCACTCTTACCGAGGTGTCGTAAAAGGCGACTAAGGTAAAGCTGCTGGCATGATCATCAGCTCCCAGAGAAGGAAAACTCTGCATTTATATCAAAACCCTCGCCAACCCGTCTGCCAAGCGTGGTGAGTATGGCAATTACCCCTCATGTGATTGAGGGAGGCCGGTGCCCCAGCAGTGGGGACTTAAATGGGCTGACGATGATGATGATGATTTTTGCACAAGTGACTATTAAAGTTAATTTGACGTCTCTCAGTACGGCGTTATTCTTTCGCAAGGTATTCCTGGATTTTTGGCTAAAACACAACAAAAATGTTTTTGGATTTTTTGATAAAAACGAATCGTTTGTAAACGGGCCTTGTTGAGCATGATCATTGATCGATCACATAACGGTTCTTTGATTTTATTATGTAAATTTACCCCGGCCCACCCTTGTCAGGACAGACAAAGTAATCATTTTTTAATTTCCGCTTTGCGGTTGTGTTAGATGAAAGAAATATAGGCTTTGGGAGGCAAAAGATAAATATTCTAATAAAAAATATGTTTAAACATATGTTTAGGTATATCATTGCTCTACCCGAAGATATTTTTCCAAAGTCAGTTAATTATTGAGAGGGTAGTCAACAGTCTAAGATTGTCAAAATCACAGCCACTCAATAAAACGTCGATGTTTTCTTGAGTCACCGTGACTTCTTATTCAGAGATATTTTGCCTTACCGCGGAGCAAATGGTATTATACGATGCACTTGGATTTGAAAAAGTGCACTCGGGTTCGAACCTACGACCTTTATTTTAGAAGGCGCACGTTCTTATCCACTGAGCTAAAATCGTTTATACTGCATCACAGAGCACATACTACTATTAAATCTGTCTATTGAGTTATCATCATCATCACCATCATTTCAGCCAATAGACGTCCACTGCTGGACATAGGCCTCCCCCAATGTTCTCCACACAGATTGATCCTGTGCCGCCCGCATCCAATGGATTCCCGCGATCTTCACCAGATCGACGGTCCACCTTGTGGGGGGGGGCCTACCACGGCTGCGACTTCCTGTACGTGACCTCCACTCGAGGACCTTTCCGCCCCAACGGCCGTCTGTTCTCCTCGCTATGTGCCCTGCCCATTGCCACTTGAGGCATGCAATTCTTTGGACTATGTCTGTAACCTTAGTTCTCCTGCGGATCTCATCATTTCTGATACGATCACGCAGGGAGACCCCAAGCATAGCCCTCTCCATTGCTCTCTGGGTGACTTTGAGCCTCCTTAATCGGCACATTGTAAGCGGCCACGTTTCGGTTCCGTATGTCATCACTGGCAACACACACGCATTGAAGACTTTCGTTTTGAGACACAGCGGTAGGTGGGCCGAAAATATGCTGCGTAGCTATATTGAGTTGGTAGTATTGAGTATAGTAGTATTGAGTAGGTATATTGAGTTATACTACCTTAATTATAAAATAATACCACTCGCTGTGACATTTTAGCATGACCCACTTTTATCCAATCACAATACTTTTATCACAGTCACCCACCGAAACGTTACGAATGACAGTAGACACTAAACTTATTATGTTAGTGCGTTTTAGATTAGATGGGGGACAGTAAAAATCTCTTAATTACTATCAGCATTAATTAACAAGGGGCCAGTAGCGTTTATAGCAGACATAAAGATTGGTTCAACCGCCATGTTTGTGGCGTGGGTGACGTAACAAGTAATCACAGTTGGGAGATAGCAGTGAAGCGGGATATATTACATAGTTTTGTTATCAGTCATCAGGTTTCTACCATTTGCCTTCTCAATTGATATTGAAACAAATCTGTTTGATATTAAGGTGAGAATCGATTGAAGAAATTTAAAAGATTTGGATACAATGATGTGAAGATGTTTGTACTATCTATAATGCAACATGTAACATTGCAATTGTTGTTACTATCGATCAGTTTACTACAATTTGTCTTCTCATTTAATATTGAAACAAATGTATTTTACATTAACAAAGAATCGATTGAAGAAATTTATCAGATTTGCATACAATGATGTGTGGATGTTTGTACTATGTATAATGCAACATGCAACATTGTTGTTACCACACATTAGTTTACTACAATTTGTCTTCTCATTTAATATTGAAACAAATGTATTTGACATCAAGGTGAAAATCGATTGAAGAAATTTACCAGATTTGGATACAATGATGTGTGGATGTTTGTACTATGTATAATGCAACATGAAACATTGTTGTTACCACACGTCAGTTTACTACAATTTGTCTTCTCATTTAATATTGAACCAAATGTATTTGACATCAAGGTTAAAATCGATTGAAGAAATTTAACAGATTTGGATACAATAATGTGTGGATGTTTGTACTATCTATAATGCAATATGTAACATTGTTGTTACTATCGATCAGTTTAGTACAATTTGTCTTCTCATTTAATATTGAACCAAATGTATTTGACATCAAGGTGAAAATCGATTGAAGAAATTTAACAGATTTGGATACAATAATGTGTGGATGTTTGTACTATCTATAATGCAATATGTAACATTGTTGTTACTACCGATCAGTTTAGTACAATTTGTCTTCTCATTTAATATTGAACCAAATGTATTTGACATTAAGGTGAGAATCGATTGAAGAAAGTTGACAGATTTGGTTACAATGATGTGTGCATGTGTGTACTATCCAAACGGCAGCTTCAAAATAAAAATTCATACCTGTCTAAGATTCAGACTGCTCCTGTACTGATATTGATAGAGCTGATCGTTGTATGTATCTCGGCATACTTTTAGACAAACGTCTGAGCTGGCATCCGCACCTAGAACTTCTAATAAGTCGAACAAGAAAACTTATCTGTCTTCAAGCCTCTAAGACAGCTAATGTCGGATAAATTGAAATCCAAAATCTATTTAGCTCTGGTCCAATCAATTCTTGCCTACTTTATCTCTTGATTGGTGGATGTTTTTACTATCTATAATGCAACAAGTAGCATTGTTGTTACCACACATCAGGTTAACCTGATTTGTCTTCTCAATTAAAAGAAAGAAAATGCATTTACTGGCCACAAACAATATACAATAATACAGAATGACATACGACAGCGGAAACATTTAATGGTGGATATTACATTTTAGTAAACAATAAGTGAAGGGTGTGGCCAATCAGGTCCCAGCCTCAGCATTTGCTGCTACGGCATTATCTGGGATGCCGCAGCAGCGCTGGTATTCTGGACCTGGTTGCGAGTGAGTTAGGTAGGATCTAAAAGAAGGAATATAATATATAATGCAGGTGGGAATAGATATATACACGTATATTACATATTAAAAGAAGTGTACAATGTTGCAGATATATATTAAATACATAAATAAATATTAATACAGAAAGTCAACATTCTAGACCGAGACAACAGGTACAATACAAAGCATACAACAAACACTATACAATTTCTGGGTGTGGTGTACAAGTGCGACACAGTGGCGCCATTACCGAGACATGAAAATGCGGCATCATCCCAATATTAAACCAAAATGTATATTCGATATTAGTATCATTACTTCATTGTCACCGTGTCATACCCGATTGTGTACAAAACCGAAGCGCCGGAGTCCGGGGTTCCCTTGGACCACAAACCGTGATTGGGGTGTCTCTGCCGTTTGACTATATCAACCTTTCAACTAGCGAACCAGATCAACTGGAACATATATTCAGAATTACGATTCGTCATTAGGTGCCTCTTCAATTTTTAAGATTAGCCACCAGGTTAACAAAACCCTCTGTTCATTGCGACACAAACAGTTGCCCCACAGATGCGATAACAGTCCACTCCCTTCTATTTGGGAGCCGCGAATTTTTCCTCTTTGCAACGCGTCCTCTCAATTGTACCCATCACGATAAATTAGAAGTAACCATATCTCTTATGCCTAAATAAGTGACCTAGGTATTCGATGTTCCACTTTTCGACGATACTCATAAAGTTACGGGTCATGGCGACACGCTGGAATCATTCAACCCTAATGTGCTAGTTTTCTCACGATGTTATCTCCCCGATGTCCGTTTGCCTTGTATGAGTAAGTGTACCTATCAACTTGTATTATGGAAATAAGAATCAACATAATTATGATAATTGTTTACTTTTACATCTGCTCTGATTACTACAAGATTAGTCCGCAGATGCCCCGCTGTTACATCATCCATTGTGCAATGACGGCGCACGGATAAATGGATAGAGATAACGATGAACAATGTTTCGTTTAAGCATAGCCATTTAAATCATACACATGCTTGTGGAAGTGAATGAAAGGTGGAATAATTGTATGAGCATTTTTCGTAATGGAGGAAATATAAACAGCTAAAAAATAGCTTGATGAAAGCAAATTTTTTCACGACCTTCCAAAGAAGAGCGTACTCGTTTTTAAAGGCCGGCAACATATTAGTGATCACTCTGATTTCGCGGATGTTCATGGGCGACGTTGATTACTTTCCATCAGGTGACTCGCTTGCTCGTATGACGCTTCTAGCATAAAAAAAAGTATAGATAAGATAAGATGTATACCAATGTGATTTGAACGATGGTTGCTCATTGAACAAGATATGCCTCTGAATTTCAATGTCTCAACTTTCATTTGAATGTATTTATTTTATTTTTTATTTTAATTTTTATTTATGATAATAGCACACAAAACAGAGTATATTTATTATGTATGTATAATAAACCTAATAAAATGTGTTTTCTTGTTACAGGTAAGTGATTTTTGTGTGTTATCGTCAACAGATAGTTCCTGCAAGAACATACCCCATGGTAAGTTCTATGAAATTTTCAAGAGCCTTGCTATAGTGGTTCATTAACAATGTGTCAACTCACAGCTAATAACGAAACCGGTGTTAAATGTTTAGCCGATATCAGTACAAGAGTTAGGGAGCCTAAGACACTGAAGCTACAGAGAATTTCTATTCAGAACATGCGTTATACCTCGTTTTGTTATATTCAGATAGATAAATAGATAGAAGCATTTATTTGTTTAACACACACGACACAAACAGTACAAATGAAAAATACAAACTGACACAATTAAAGCAACAGTAGGAACAACACACAAAATAAAATAATAAACAGAGAAAAAATAAAAATAAAAACGTTCCAGTTTTCATGTTCATTCATTCATTTTGCTGTCTTTGAGATTGTTCAAATCTAAGATGCAGACCTCATCAACCATATAACTCACTATTTTTAGTCTTTCATTATACTCGTACCTAGTTTATAGTTCACACCTTTATTATTTAACATCTCCAGGACAGTAAGCTCCAAAGCCCTTTGTAGAGGACTACGCATTTTCATGCGAGACGACACTCATCTACATTCCCACCCATATGGATGGTTATATTCTTACTAAGATAAGAACAATCTAAACTGGTTTTCCTCACCACACATCCTATATCTGAATTCCGCAATAAAACGTTGCAATGCGATAGCGTCCGCTCATAAATCAGGCTGGATGCAGAATTGGCTGACAATGTCGCGGGGGATTGGACGCATCACTCCGTCCCGTCCCGGCTCGTCGCAATGCACATCGCCCATCGTGTGATGATCATATCACATCCTAGTAGTATCTGGTAGATACAGAGATACCTACTATGTATCTGAAATAGGGTTGTATGAACTTAGTTTTATAGAACGGTTTGGCAGTAGAATACTGTTGGAAATATCTGCGGGAAATATCCCGATCTTTCAAGAGAAGAGCGTTCTCCTTTCTTAAAGGACGGCCCGCTCGGATAGCTTTGATTGGATTTGATACACTGGGCCACACGGGCATTTACCTTCCGAGTTCATACTGTCTGGCCGGCGATTTAAGTATGTAGGAGCATTTGGACGAAAGTGAGGAATACTCGTACAAGTCACAGCCATAAGTGCGAGTTTGCTATGATTTTAAGAAAAAGGTACCACCATTCTACTGATTTCGCGGATGTTCATGGGTGACTCGCTTGCTCGTTGGCCGCCTCTAGCATAAAAAAAAACCGGCCAAGTGCGAGTCGGACTCGCCCATGAAGGGTTCCGTAGCAGCAAGTAAGATATATGGAAGGTAAATCGCGGTTTACGGTTTATAACGTATTAAAAAAAAACTACTCACTATATCTAGTTCAAACCAATTTTCGTTGTTAGTTTTCATGAATAATCATGAAAAAAATATATGATGTAATGTAAAAACGTATCCATAGATACATAGATAACCCACACGTATAGGTGTGATGAATAAAAAAAAATTGAGTTTCAGTTTCAAGTATGGAGACTCCCCATTTTTTTTAATTTTTTCCAATTTTTGTGTTAAAATCGTAATGCAGTTAACAAAATAATACATCTATTTACCAAGTTTCAATAGTATAGTTCTTATAGTTTCGGAGAAAAGTGGCTGTGACATACGGACGGACGGACAGACGTATAGACATGACGAATCTATAAGGGTTCCGTTTTTTTGGCTATGGAACCCTAAAAACCATAGCCGAGATTAGCGAACAAAATCTCTAGATAGACAATAGGCGGCTCATATTCATTTCTGTTTTCACACAAGGGCGTAACCTCTCGTTTACCTACAACAGTCAAAGAAATCAAAGCAGGAACCCGAAAAGCTGTTTCCATTCCTGAAGAAGCTGACTCAATTCAGGCGGGTCGAACGAAGGGAATGGTAATACCGCCTTACCCTCCAAATATAATCTATCGTCGGGGATGGAAATGAATGACCGCGTCCGAAAAGGGATAAGAGTTCGCACCCGTGGGAAATAACGGCAGTTTCTTTGTCGTATCGTACCGGAGATTGTATCGGTTTTCGTGCCTTCTTGTGGTCCAAGTGCAAAGAGCTGGTTTCGTAGTATTTTCGATTTTGAATTAACGTTGTAGCTGACAAACGAGACTTTCGTCTTGAGACACTGCGGTAGATGGGCCGAAAATATGCTGCGTAGCTTCCCGAACGCTGCCCAGCCGAGTTGAATTCGTCGATCGACCTCTTTCTGGAAGTTGGATTTACCAAGCTGGACTTTTTGTCCGAGGTAGATGTACTCGTCCACAACTTCCAGTGTAGAGCTTCCAACCTTTACAAGATTCGGAATCTCCCTGCGTGATCGTATCAGAAATGATGAGATCCGCAGGAGAACTAAGGTCACAGACATAGCCCAAGGTCGTATTTATTCGGGAACACTATTCACAGTTTCCATTTCGAGATCCAAAACCGTTGAAAAGACTGACATCAAGGCTAAAAAAAGTTAGTACTCCGTCTTCCTATAGCTAACGTAAAAGGGCTATCCTTACCTACAAACTTTCTCATTTCTTTTTTGTGCAAAGTGATCCTTATTGTAATATTAAAATGTATTATGACAGTTTTTTTTATCAATCAATCATTTTGTCTTGATTTCACTAAGATCTTATCTCCCTGTAGGTACGTTGTAATGTGATATTCACTTTTGTCTTTAATTATTGGACATTTTTTGTCTTTATTCTAGTTCATTTTCTACTTTGTTTTTCCATATGGTTTTAATTTAAATGTCATTATTATAAATTAGTGTATATTAGATTTCCTGTCAGATAAGGTAGGAATATATAAAAACGTGTTACTTTGATATTAGCTAGCTAGCTAGGTTGGCGCAGTGACCCATAGTGAGTCTTGGCCTCCGATAATAAAAGCCTCCATCTCCTGCCCGTCATCCACCCAGAGTCCGCGCAAATCCTTGTCCACCTCATCTTTCCAGCAGCGGTAACTTTGACTATGATATTGGCTTCAGATAAAAATCGTTTTTTTTTATTATTGGCATGATACAGTTCAGTGTGTACAGTTAGACCCCGCTCTCAACCTCTATCTTGCACCACGTCTTATCTTATTGTGTCGCGTTGTTATTACGACCGGCACTGTACCCGATGAAATTATGCAATTTGCGGTCTATACTTGTATCGCTGCGGAATATTTTAACACTATGTTATTATACGAATGCTGCAGAAACGATTCTTTTTCTTGTTTACACCGGGACGTTGAAAGTGGAGATGGATCACTTGATGGTAAGCGATTGTCGCCGCCTATGGACACCCACGTCACCAGTGGAGTCACAAGTACGCTGCCAACCTTAAACCCCCCTTAGCCCTCGGATTGCGCCTCCGGTTCTCTCGCTCACGCAGCGAAACATAGTACAGTGCTGCTTCACGCCGGTTTTCTGTGGCAAAATGCTGGTATGAGTAAATGTAAATGCTAAATGTCCATGCTGGGTAGGGGGAATGATTATCGACACAAAAAAAATCTACACGGTTAGTCTTACCTATAAGACTTGGAATCTATATCTATATGTCGTAAAATTATTGCCGAATCATCAGTGCCTTGAGACTTTAGCTTTGCGCCGAGCGGGATATAACCCCACTCAGCATTCTTTACCGCATTTATCATGGGAAAAGTTTATATCTACATACTTTGGCTGAATTCTTACATCGAACCAAATGCAAGCGATGGTCGTTCCATCCTAGTCAAATAGATGGATAGCGGTTCAGTACTGTATGTTTCTCTCGGAACTTTCTAGCTCAGTTATGTGAAATGGTTTACTCGCCGTAATATCTCTTGACAGTTATGACTTAGGGTCCTTCGAGAGACGCGTGTACTCCTTTCGAAAAGGCTGGCAACCCATCATCGGCAATTTTGATCACGCAGAAGTTCGTGGTCGGCGAAGATTAACTTCCAGTGTTAACATTATGTCGAGCCGGTCCATTAATTACGGCCGAATCGTTAACATTTGAAGACGCCTTTGTCCATCTGTCGTCTGAGACAGATTGTTTTTTTACGCTAGAGGCGACAAACGAGCAGGCGAGTCACCTGATGGAAAGTAATCAACGCCGCCCATGAACATCCGCGATATAATAGTGAATAGTGAGATGTGTTGCCGGCCTTTTTAAAAAAGAGTACGCTCTTCTCTTGAATGTCCCTAAGTCGTAGCCTTCGGGATATACTCCCGCAGCCAAACCATTCCACAGAATTGAGGTGCGTGGTAGGAATTTCAGAGAAAAACGCACAGTATTAAACCGCCATACATCGAGATGATGGGAATGGATTGATAATAATTTTGATAAAGTTTTCTATGAACTTGAATTTAATAAAGATTTTTTCTTCTCCTATCTGCAGTTGGCTTCTAAATCGTTAGTTCCATTTACATAAAAGTTAACACCAATACGCGAAACGTTATCATTCGGAACGAAACTTAAACCGCGTCGGCACATTGTAAAACTAACACGATATTATTTGGACCAATTAGCGTCGATATAGATCTTGCCCACTAAAGCTGTCGGCCCCATTTCAACGGCGAATCTTTTATTTTTTGTTCCGGCCCTTTTACAATGGGCAGCTAGGGATGAGCGGTGGTGCCGTTGGTCTTCCTCGATTTTGAGATATCGATGATCGAGTTCTATCGTATCAAGTTTTGTTGGATACTACTTACTTTCTTTTCAAAATTTCCTCCTCATCTTAGAGTGTGATTCCTAGTTGCGTCCAAAGCTGTCGCTTCGGAGCCCGGGATCCGCTTGTACCATGATCTAGGATTCGGGAAGTCTAGTAATTCCAATGTAGCAAATGCCATCTGACCTTCGCAACCCTTAGACAAGAGAACCAGGCTAAGTGGAACATAGTTACATGTTCAGAATCATTAACTCATATATTGTAATTTTTTACAATTTTCTTAAACTGTCCCACACGCGTAGGTTTCCTCACGATGTTTTTCCTTCGAACTAATTATGTGTTTAAAAATTAAGCTAAGAAAGATGTTTTCGTACAATTTAATTTAAAGCACTCTACTCATGATTATAAGTAAATGTATTATGGATTAGTTTATATTTAATTTATTCATCGTTAATAGCTACTTTGGTAGAAAAAAAATATCGATAAAAATCTTAACACCGAACATCCCTACAGTAGGGTCCTTTAGACCTCTCTCATTTTACAATCTCCGTTTTCTATAGTTCTTTTGTTCGGGTTTGTGTATTGGCTTTTTTTTCATGTTACACTTGTTCGAACTTGTCCTGTCGTGTTTTCGACAAATCTGGATTGGAACCAAAGGCCTACAACCAAACTGTCTTGGAGCCCAATTCTTGTGAAATTTTGTAAACATAGCGGATATCACCTGAAAACCATACAAAACAACTGTGTTTTAGTGATATTACTATTATGTCGTATGAAAAACAAAAATATCACGAGCACGAGAAATGGGCTCCTGTAACGAAAGAGAATATATTATATTAAATGGAAATCTGTGGAATCCATACAAAAGAGACGCACATAGTGTGTGAAAGGGACGGGGATAAAGATTCGGTCGCCAATTGCAGTTTGCTCTCTAGACCTCAGATTTGATTTGATTAGCGTGATGCCCCGAGTTTCTCGGGTTAAAAAAAAATAGGATCTATGACAGATTCAATAATAATAAAAATGGCTTCCTGGATTTATTTAAACAAGATTGCGACTAATCTCTTAAAATCGAATTTTTAAAAAGCAAAATTGTAGCGCCAGTATACCTACCGGGGTACCTTATCTATTAGGTACGTCCTCCTCGCAGTTTCTCCCTCACAGTGAAAGGTGCCTATGTCTTTTCCAATTTCCTGTGGGAAAAAGTTATTTCTCCAAAGTAAATAGTAAACCTTTGTCACTCTTGCCCTCAACTTTTCCTTAGGGACATCTCACATTGATTAGTTGCTTTGTTGCAACGTGGAAGGAAGACGTGAACTTTATGCTGGATACACTAAGTATAGACTATTGAATGAATTGCTGATAAATGAAAGTAACGGTAGACCAAAAAATTCTGCGCCAATCCTAGATCACACGGTAAAATAGGGTGAGGTATCGATGTCCAATGTGACGTCACTCTGTAGTATAATAATATCCTCCAGCCGATTACGGCTACGGCGGCCAATCTCAACGATTAGCCACGTACGCAGGATTTATTATAGTGCTCAAGTGTGTGCGCCCTCATAATCCGATGGGACACTAGTGCCACCGAGGCAAATATGTATATTAGTCTTTGTAGTATGATTTTGCAGTATCATCAGAATTTTAGTCCTCATTCACAGACTTTGTGAAGATCTTTTTTTTTAACCGACTTTGTAAAAGAGGTTCTCAATTCGACATGTATGTGTATATATATATATATATATATACTAAAAAAGAATCATCTATATCGGTTTATAAATGGCGAAGTAATCGGCGAACAAACATAAAATAAATATATATATATTTATTTATTTTATGTTTGTTCGCCGATTACTTCGCCATTTATGAACCGATTTAGATGATTCTTTTTTAGTTGAAAAGTAGATAGTCCCGGATTGGTACCGTGATCAGGATATGAGGATCTGATGACGGGATCCTGGAAAAATTGAACGGAAAAAAACCGCGAACTAAAAAGTGTAAAGTTTATACACTTCAAATAACATTTTATAACTTGAAAAAAATAATTGAATGTTGTATTAAATTACAAGATAGTATTGGGCGCCGACTTCAGTAACACCTTTTCTCAAGTGTACTGTTATTTGAAGTGTATAAAGTGTTAAAATATTATTTTACACTTTTTAGTTCGTGGTTTTATAGGGCGGTTTTTTTTTCGCAGATTTTTTTTTCTTAGTCTTATTTGAATATTTTTAGGTTTCATATTCGATTATTTGATACCATTTCATCTGCTGTCTGCTACCTAGTAGTACCTTATGATCCACGAACTCCATTCCAGTATATCTTTTGCACAGTGTATTTGTAAGCTACATGTCCTGCCTATACTTCAGTTTAGGTGAATACCTAGCGAATGTTAGGCTCATTAAATCAATGGGCAGGTGATTGACATACAAGAATAGGCTGTTAATTCATAAATTAATGACTTTTATCTTTCGCTAATAGCTTTGAAGAAAAGTAATTAATACTCAATGATTAAGTAAAATTCTTTCATATTCGTGGTCATATAATAAAATACGTTTTAATTAAGTTAATCGGCCTACCGATTTCAACAGTAGCACCTTCCGACTTAAACTTAGTAAGTAAATACTATAAATGTTAAAATTTAATTAATTGCCGTACTTTTTAACATCTCGTAATTAGCTATAAAATTTCATTGGTTACACAGTGAGATGAATCACAGAATGCAAACTGCTCTTAGATTTAGACACTTTAGTCTAAAGACTCGTTGTTACCAAAATAAATAATATCCTCTATTGTTATGTCGAAGTTTAATACAAAGAATTTTCCAAAACTTTCCAAAAACTTTCCAAAATTCTAACGGGATAGGAAACCAATAAGAAATAATCACAATGATGGAGCGCGGAGCAACGGTTGTAAATATACGTCACAACGTCTTTTCATCAGTAAATGATTTTATAGACCGCTGATCTGGCCATTAAATCATGTGTTCGTAATATTTTACTATTGAAGATTAATCGCAGAATCTCTATAGTGGATTGAAATTGAAGCCTGAATTTTTGACATTAAGTTTCTATAAATTGTAATCCTATACTTACTCCGCTAGTTTGGCAACCCGAACAGGGTTTTGGCCTCCCAAACAAGATATTTTACTTATTTATTAAAGTGCATCCACATGATATACATATTACACAATTTTACTCACTTAATCTATGAGAACAGTTTTCTGATATGTACCAAAATATCTACTCCGTCATAATACTGAATTTATTTATGAACATACGTTAATTATTAATCATAGTAGTTAATAGTTAAATGATAACACAAACAATTATCACAAAATATCAGAGGGCCTAATTTAAAGCTAATCGGAGTTTCACACGAGCTGTTGTGTCTCCTTTGTTTGGATGCGACAGGTATATTCTTGTTCGTTATGGGACGGCTTCAAATTAAGCCACCAGGCTATTGATAAATACTCCGAGACCAATGCCTTAAACTGTGAAAAAACAATAAACAACACAGTTCGCCAGAAGAGATCGCCACTTGGGTCAATCCTGCAAGTATTATTACTATAGAAAGATTACTTCACTTTTTTTTTGGATTTTCGCGTTGCATTATAACTATAATGTATCAAGACGGGAATTAACACGATATTTATTATGTGAAGAACATTGTGTACTCACATATTTGGCTCGACGTTTCGGCTACGTTAAAGCAGCCGTGGTCACGAGCGGACTACGCCGCTCCGAGTCAAGCAAATATGTGTGAAAACAATGTTGTTTCACATAATAAATATCGTGTTAATTCCCGTCTTGATACATTATGTTACTTCATTGTTACCCTCTCTACACTGTGCTGGTACCGTGGGAGCGTCTCTATCTAAAGCTCTAAGCAGCCGATTTGTGGTGTCTTATCAGGGAACGCTTTTATTGACCGTTGCTCTCGTTGATTTATTGGACCAATTAGAATTCCGTTTGGTTTGCCTCTTTTTTACTATCCCTCAGCCAATTAGAAATTGCCTATGATGCTTTCAAATCAGATGTTAGAAAGGGTTGGGTGCAGAGACGAATGAAAAATGAACTAAGCCTATAAAGAAAAAGTATCAGCTTATAAACTGCCCCACTGCAGGGCGAAGGCCTTCATCATAGAAATTAAATCTTCGCTACTATGATGGGATTAGGCTTAATCACCAGGCACAAAGCTATAATATAATATAATATAATATAATATAATATAATATAATATAATATAATATAATATAATATAATATAATATAATATAATATAATATAATATAATATAATATAATATAATATAATATAATATAATATAATATAAAGATTTATTTATTTCTCTTTCACAATATAGTTAAATTATTACAAATGACAATATTATGAGAAAAAAATGAAATTCTGATTGTGATTCTGTTAGTGGATAATAATTATAATTTTTACTCAAAATCTTTTATAATTTCATTTTAATGTAATCTAAATGAAATGTTAGTTGACAAATATTAATTAATTTTAGTTTAAATAATACCTACAAAAGTGAAACCACTAGCTAATATAAAGATTATTTTTTGTTGAAATAAATCAGTGAGATGGTGGGGGCCTGGTAATCTGTAACACAGGATCGCCTGGTACGGATACCAGTCTCTCACAATATAGTTATGTAAAAAGTACAGGTTTTTTTCTCATAATATTGTACAAAGCTATGTTAGAAAAATTCGTACGTTCGTGACCTGAGAATTGTGAAGTAAGGACCTCGCGATCACGCCCCGGTGCTTAAACTATTAGACCATCAGGGTGTCGTGGGCGACCACTGAGCTACTATAACGCTGGCTTCTGCACTTACAAATAACAGTATTTAACTGTAACTTAGAATACTGGAGACTATTACTGGCCATACCAATTTAACAAATACCATCCAAGTCTTAGCGGTCTGCTGCTGTTACTTTATAGTTATAGGGTTTTGAGGTATAATGTATTCGAAAACCATCTAGGAGTTTATGTTGGTCGTTAAATTGTACCGTGTGTAATTAATAATCTTGCCACGTTGATGGCTAGTGTTGTAATGAATCTTCCATATTGAGTCTGTGGCTTATATACCTGAGCTTTATAATATGTCAGTCTTATATGAAACTAGACTGCAGTCCGCGATTTTTTGAACTTTGAACATTTTTTCACTAATGGTATAGTATTTATGTTCACTCCTATTTAATGCAAATGAATAATTTGAATTTGTGACGGGGCACTTTTTTATGCTAAAGTCGGACAAACGAGCTAGCGACTCAGCGCTAATGTGTTAAAAAAAGAGTACGCTCTTTTCTTGAAGGTCCCTAAGTCGTAGCCGTCCGGACATACTCCTGCAGCCAAACTGTTCCACAAAACTGAGGTACGTGGTAGAAAGTTCCAGGAGAAAGACACAGTATTAGACCGCCATCCATCGAGATGATGAGGATGGAATGACAATCGCTTGCGAGTGGTTCGATGTAAGAATTCAAATGCAGGGAGTAGATCATCAACAGTTACTCTTCCCTCCCATCATAGATGCGGTATAGAATGCTGAGGGAAGCTATGTCCCGCCGCAGTGCTAGAGGATCAAGTAGACTAGAGAGAGTTAAGTCATTCGAATGGAAATTGGCACTTAAGAGGAATAAGCGTGATACTTATTTATGTAGGCGTATGTATATATATAAATAAATAAATATATCACAACAGCACATATATTGATCTGACCACGAATTAGGTAGCTCAAGCACCTGTGTTACGGGTATTAGAACCAACAGCGTAATTACAAATATAGACAGATCTTATACATAGATTTATATCTATCTATAAGAAATATTTTTATTGAATTTTTGTTATAAATTATCTATGTATATATTATTGGGTATGTATGTATTGTTTATTATTATTTATGTAATGTAATAAAAATAATATATAAAATAATGTATATTTCTGCCATTCTCAATTTCATTTGTTAAATTACTTTGCACCGCCTTCCCTTATTACGAATACGATATTTCTTTCCTCTACCCCAAAGGTTGTCTGGAAGAAATCGCTACAAGCGATAAGACCGCCTTATTGTACTGTCTGTTGCTGTGGTATCATGCTTGTATTTTATTTTTGTGCAATAAAGAATATCTATCTATCTATCTATCTATAGACGCTTTTCTTTGGTAAATACATACTCATATTAGATAGAAAACACTAAGGTGTTTTGTATTGGTCAAGACCAATACAAACAGTCATGTTCATGCACACAAATGTTTGTAGTACAATGCGGAGATCGAACCCGCAACCCTTGCACCAGAGGCAGCGTTCACTACCACTGATATCAAACGGGTCGTCAATGTATGTTCATAACTTTATACAATATTTCCCTAATCTTCTATACATTGTCTGCTAACCTTCTCCAAAGTACTACCTACAGTAGATTACAATCATTTCCCAACTCATGCAACATTTTCCTCTAGAGGAAGTCCTTTGATTATTCGACTGCACTTTTACGATCAGCTCGAAGCGTACATGCAACGCCACTTCGAAATTCATCCTTATGGTGTCAGATTAAGAGCTGCAATGGAAGGTGGGAGTGTGTATGCGGTGACTTTGTTTTCGTCCAGCTATTTTATAAATCTACAAGCAACGCCTCTTTCGGTACCGTGGAATTTGTAGGTGCTTCACGGGATCGTAAAATTCTTGATTAATTCAGGATTTTCTGTGCAAGATATTCTGATAGTTTTATGCTCTTGCAGCAGTGCATAACTTGTTGCTGACAAACAAAGTGTTTTCCTTCTGAATTGATTTTGTATAGCGGCCATTTTGTATTTTGAATAGCATATGTGAGTTTAGTTTGGAGAATTTATGGGTTCAACATGCAAAACTCCCAGAGCCACGCTTCGGTTGGCATGAATGGGCCGACTCATCTGGAGTGATATTACGGCTTCACAGAATGAAGCAGCGGTTGCACCTTGTTTCGCCGAGTGAGTGAGGGTACCAGAGGCCCAATCCGGAGGAACGGGAGTTTAAAGGATTGCAGCGCTTTTGTTATCATTCCATTTAAAATGCGGGCGGCGGTAATCACTTACCATCAGGTGACCCGTCAGGTCGTCTACCACAAAAAAATACATGTCAAATGTAATCTAATTTCAATAATTATGACATGTCAGTTCACCTTACCAACTCCACAAAATATAAAACGTACTACACGCCGTAATCTAGGATTCCACCCGTACCATCTGGATGGGTATAGGTCCACCACCGTGCGCTTTAGACGTCATTTTTTGCCATGCACCTCCTCATTGTTGAATCAACTTTCCGCAGCGGTAATTCCGAACCGGTACGACATTGAGATCTTCAAGAAACGAGCCTATACCTTCCTAAAAGGCCGGCAACGCATCTCCACTCCCTCTGACGTGGCTGATGTCCATAGGCGGCGGTGATCGCTTACCATCAAGTGACTCGCTTACTCGTTTGCCTTTGCCTACCTTTCTCATAAAAAAAATACAAGTAAAAAATAAATAACGGTATCAATACTTAGCCTATTTCCCAACAAGGCAGCCAGGAAGTGCGTAAGGTTGAACAAACTCGTAAACCCATGTGGAATACAAAGGTGCGCCGGCGCCGAATTGCTTCCTCGTCATAATCCATGTGACTTACATGACAATGAGGCGTGTTACTGGACCAATCAATGTTTTAGTGCTTAAATTAAAACAGACAGAGAACGGACTAGTCCAAGATTTCATAGAATAGAATAGAATAGAATCTTAAGGATGTTTTGGTTGAGAAAAAACATAACACAAGTGCTCGAGCTACCTATCTCGGAGTCTAATCAATGTATGTGATGTTATGAAAGATTTATTTATTATTATTATTTATTAAACATCGGCTGAGAGCTCAATTTTCACTTGAATTTTGTCAATAACCCCAGTTCTTCATATCTCACTCCTAGTCGAATTAACTTTAATACTTATAAAGTGTATATTGTATTTTCTATTTACTTCTTCCCATGAACGACCCTGAGTTAACTAACGTATAATTTGTCACAATAAACTTAATATAAAGATGAAAAAACCGTCAATTGGATACAATTTCCGTACTCAAACGACGTTATGATCGCTTTTGATGTCTCCTGCTAAATCCATTTTAAAATATAAAAGGTGCAGACTAAGCTGTTATTGAGCTAAGATTAAACGTTTTTAAAGAAATAGCCTTCACGTTTTATTGCCATTTATGGAATAATTTTTGTTGCAGCAATATTTTGTACCGATTCAATATAAGATAATAAATAGTAATAAACATTGAACTATTACACTATATGTATACACAGTAGTAGTTGCAGTAGTATCAACATATATATGTCACCGGAAAATAACAAGATCCGTAACTTTATCAATTTACTAGGAAGTTTATAAACTTGCGTATGATTCTAAACGGTAGAAAAATTGTAGTTTCGTAAATTTATCAATTTCCGACGTCACACGGTAAATTTATAGACTATTTTATATGGTCCAACCAAGCACAGAAACTCTTAAATATACGAATCTTTGAAATACGTAAAATAACACACTGCTCTCTGATTGGTAAACATTCATAGTGGCAATGCCAATCAGATCGCGCGTAGCGTTTGGATATTGCTTACTTATTATATTACGAGTGAGTTCAGTAAGTTTATGAATGTACGAAAATGTGGACGTGAAATAATACAATTTATCTCCCGTTTAGAATCCTACGAAAGTTTATAAACTTACTAGTAAATTGATAAACTTACGGATCTTGTTATTTTCCGGTGACATATACATAAATATTTATGAAAAAATATATACATTCCGTCACAGAACTATACGCGCCGGACAACGCTGTCACCGCTTCACAGTGGAAAATATCCAATCACGGACTAAAAAATTTGGCAGTTCTTATTTCTTCCGCACCATCAGGAAATTGAACTCGTTGCCGGCGGTTGCCTTCAAACGAAGCGTGAAGAAGCATCTCGCGGGCCAGTAAGGCGGTGCCAACGGAGGTGATGCCTTGATATCGCTTCTTGCGTACTATCAGGCTGAGGAGAGCCAATATACTGTGCCACTATAAAAAAAAAACCCTCAATCGCTGCCCACAGGCATCGTGCCCTGGAGACTTAGCGTATTGCCTTTTTGAATAGCCAAACTTGTACATTGGCCCAGGAATACGCTAGCTCTTCTGTCACCCGTAGCGTCAACCAGCCTTTGGGCTAGATCACGGTATAGGTGGTGGACTCTCAAATATCCGAATATCCACTGTATTATTGTACATCTTATGTAAGTATGTCATTTTCTGGATGTAATGTTTTATGATCAATAAATGTATTTTCTTTAGTACGTAGATTTGAAAAATATAACTGTGAAACTGTCAAGAAGCAAAACTCTGCATTTATATCAAAACCCTCGCCAACCCGTCTGACAAGCGTGGTGAGTATGGCAATTACCCCTCATGTGATTGAGGGAGGCCCGTGCCCCAGCAGTGGGGACTTAAATGGGCTGACGATGATGATGAAACTGTCATTTTGTAACCTGATAATCAGTCATTTTGATCAAATTATTATTAACTAGCTGCGCCCTGCAATAATACCTGCAGTTCTGCGGGTTTATACAGCCTATGTTTTTTTTTACTGTAGATAGGTAAGCGTTTGACCATATTTCACCTGATGGTAAGTGATAATATGGTCTAAGATGTAGCACGATTACCTAGAAGATTCGCGCTTTGAAAACCCCCAAATTGTAGCCACTAGGGAACACCCCTTCAGGCAACTGATTCCACTGCTATGTTACCGTTTGTGCATATAAAGAAGTCACAAGCACACACACTCACTCAGTTAAAAATGTTTGCTTTTATTCAATTCATCATCAGCCTATCGCAGTCCACTGCTGGACATAGGCTTCTCCAATTGTTCGCCATCGTAATCTATCCACGGCTTCTCCCATCCAGCTTTTGCCAGCCATCCTGTGCAGATCGTTCCACCACCTAGCCAGAGGGCGCCCTACATTACGTTTGCCAAGACGCGGTCTAGAACTTGTATCGTCTATACCACAGTGCCTAAAGACGAAAGTCTTCAATCAGTGCGTCCTACCCGTCATGACATACAGAGTTCAGCTCCGTGGACACTTACGGTTAGGCTGGTCCACAAGATAAATGGTCGCTCAGCGGGCTATGGAACGAGCCATGCTCGGCGTCTCTCTCCGAGATCGAATCCGAAATGAGATGATCCGGCAGAGAACCAGTCATCGACATTGCTCACCGCATTAGCAAGCTTAAGTGGCAGTGGGCTGGCCATATTAACCGCAGAACCGACAAACTGATGGGGTTTATTATATTACTGTGATTTATTTCTGACTAGCATATATTTCTAAAAAATATATTGAATTCTTTTTGAAAGAAATTTGAAGCCAGCCTCCAAAATCCAGGCTTTACAAAAAAATCAAAGCCTAAATTTCCATTTTAGAAATTCCCTAATTGAAATTTCGCGTCCACCCCTCACACGAAACCAGCTCATTACTGTCCATATGACGTCACTTACGTCATTAAGTGTCATCGTGACACTTCACATCATTGTCATCGCCGTATTTTATTGAGGGTCTCTCTGACCACTCAATAACCTGTTGTCGGTACCGGAAATTTAGGGTTAGATTTACGATGGGAATTTATAGCGATTGGAGGGTTGGTAGTCATAACTGAAGATTATAAGTTAGGTGTTAAATTACTATGTGTTGTTAAGTAAACCTAGAGGTGCGTATTGGTTTTTTTATGTCATAGGTGGCAGACGAGCAGACGGATCACCTGATGGTAAGCGATTGCCGCAGCTCATGGACACCTGCGACACCAGTGGAGTCACAAGTGCGCTGCCATCCTTTAAACCCCCCTTTCCCCAGGATTGGGCCTCCGGTACCCTCACACCCTCACACAGCACAGTGCTGCTTCACGCCGGTTTTCTGTGAAACCCTAGTATCACTCCGGTCGAGCCGGCCCATTCATGCCGAAGCGTTCTCCCAAGTTAAAAAATGGTCAAAATTATTGTCCCTCAGTTGGTAGATAAAACATTTTAAGAGACATAGGTAGTCACCTCAGTGTGCAGTGCGACTACGATCCGAAGGCACTTCAGTGTCATTGACATAGGGGTGCTGTACAATTTATTTCTATGGGAAAATGTCAAAAGCAGTGACCCACGTAAAGGAAACAGCGTTAGTTCCAACTATTGCCACGTGCCAAATAATCGTGGTCGGACTTTAGCATGTCGACTGCGTCCAAAGCTGTCGCTTAGAGTCTTAAACCATGATCCAAGTTCTAAATGTTACGCAAGATCCTGCATGAGCTCTTTTCGCCATTCTTCTATGAAGAATGCAGATTTACTGCTGGTTATTATCCTATTTTTATATACCACGATTGCGTACAAAATGTTTTTACTGCTCCTGTGTGATGCGCACTGTCATGGGGTGGAACGCCGTTCTTCCCAATACCTATGTGAATAGGATACTTCTGGGTAAGCTCCATCGTAGGCTTCTTCAATAAGAGAAGAAATCAACTGATCATTTTTAGGAGTATGTAAATATACTCCTAAAAATGATAAGAAACTATTATTATTGATTTTCATTCCATCCTCATCATCTCGATGGATGGTGGATAAACGGACAGTACTGCGTTTATCGCAGATTTTTCTACCATGGACCGCAGTTCTGTGGAACCGTTTGGAGGAGCTACCCGACGCTACAACTTAGGGATCTTCAAGAGGGCAGCGTACTCCTTTTTAAACGGCCGGCAATGCATTAGCAGTTCTCTCTGATTTGAGAGATGTTCATGGGCGGTGTTGAAATCTAACCATCGGCTGACACGCTTGCTCGTTTGTCGCATCTAGCATGAAAAATGGGTGAAAGACAGTGTAGCGTTACTCCTAGGGACGGGTTCTTGACTGATCGCGATAGCGAGAAACATCGTTGTAGGTAGAGCGAGATAAAAGTGACGCAATTGAACTGAAGCACATTCATATTTGTTTAGTGTTTAGATGTTGTAGCATCTGTAAATGATAATGCTACCTACAAGTTGGACCAAGTGTGAGCTTACTAAATTTAAGGACTGCAACTGGCGGAAAACTATTCAAGGCAGAAGGAGGAAGTCGATCTCACGTGTGGAGTAAGTAAGAAGTTTTGTCCGTGAGAGAGTTATACTTCGGCATGAATGGGTTGGCTTTATTGGAGTGATTCTACGGCCTCACTGTCTACAGACGTATAGCAGTGGCGGCGCTATTTTGCGCAGGGAGTGATCGGATGCCACGTACAGGAAGTCGCAGCCGTGGCAAGCCCCCCACAAGGTGGACTGACGATCTGGTGAAGATCGCGGGAATCCACTGGATGCGGGCGGCACAGAACCGATCTGTGTGGAGAACATTGGGGGAGGCCTATGTCCAGCAGTGGACGTCTATTGGCTGAAAAGACTGAATGAATGATCGGATGCCCAATCCGCAGAAATATTTTAAAGGTTGGCAGATTCCATTGGTGTTGTGGGCTCTATGGGCGGTGGTAATTGCTTGCCGTCAGATGGTACTCTACGCGTCTAAAACAAAAAAAAACTGACTATAGGTCTCTCTCTCGTCTCTTTAAAAATATGACTATAGGTCTGCCTCGCTAGTCTTCAAGCCGCAGCTTAAGGGTGATCGCAACCACTTAATAACAGCCTACCCGCTGTCTCAACTGTCACAGCGACATCCTCCGACCCATTTACATTTAGAACGGGTACTATGGTACTGCGGGAGTACACCGGCTGGGGAGTGTTCAACATGGCTACTCCGTGAGTAATAGTTCTATAACAACTGTAATAGAGGAGTAATAGTGGATCTTAGCTTTAAGGCAGTGTTAGCATTTAAATTTTGGATTTGAGCCCCTATAAATGTAACCTATTTTGTTCCTAATTCATGCGTGTATAAACTAAGGCTATGACGCATTATTGTATGATGGCCAGTTTACTTAATGAGAAGAGAAATGGTAGTGGCTGGTTAAGGAAAGACTGGAATAGAATTCTGTAGCGTAACATAAAGAAGTATCGTTCTGTTGATTTTCATATTCTACTGAGCACATGCGTGAAGCAGCGTCTGTGTGTTTCGCCTAGTTAGTGAGGGTACTGCAGGCCCATTCCAGGGGAATGGTGGATTAAAAGGTTGATCTTTTATAATGACTTGTGACTCAACTTTTGTTGCGGGAGGCCATGGGCGGCGGCAATCGCTTATAGGTGATGTATCTGCTAATCTGCTTATCTGTCACCTATCACATTAAAAAAAACACCATTTACCATTTTTTTTTTAAAAGTGTGTATATATTTTTATTACAAACTAGCTTTCGCCCGCGGCGTTCTCCGTATAGTTTCGTTTATGTTCATCCCACAGGAACCTGTCATTTTGCGTAATAAAAAGCATCCTATGTCCGTCCTCTAAATCTGAACTACCTCCACCAATTTTGAGACAAATTGGCCCAGCCGTTCTTGAGTCATAAATAGTGTAAATAACACGACTTTCTTTTATACATATAGATAGATATATATTTTTCGGCGTAGTCGGCTAAAATACAATAGATTGCAACATCATTTGGCAATGAAACGACGTGCCATGAAATAGCATGCTTGGAAATCGGAATGGGCATTACATTCCAGCGTCTCTTGAAGGATGCCGGGCGGACGTGTCACCCGGCGCGCGCGCTGCATCACAATGAATCTGTGTGCGTTATGCTAGCAGACTTACTGTCAGTTATACCCTGTAGAATGACAGCTGTCACTTGACCTTTATTGCAGCAAACATAAGGTTTATCATTTAACCAAGTTTCATTCCATAGATGTTTAGTAATGCATTGTAACGTTTTTCCGCACTTTAGACTCCCATTTGATCCATTGTGCGTGAGATTTAAAGATCGTTTTTCTGTGACACTAATGGCTGTCATTTTAATCAAGCTAAATTTTACGAACTGTTACGCTGTCAGAAAATTAGTTATTATTATAATAACAATACAATAAGAGCGCATTTAGATGTCCTCTATAGTTGCAAACGAGCTTTACCACCGACTTAGTATAAGAAAACACACACACAAAAAGTCCTCCGCTCCAGCTGAACTTGATATCGAAGAGTTATTGCCTTACTCTATGGTTATAGCAATATATAGTATGATGAACTCCGTGTAACTGTGATCCAGTTTGTCTGGTTCTCCTGTCTAAGAGTTGCGAAGGTCAGACGGCAGTCGCTTCATTGTAATTACCAGACTTCCTGACTTCTGGATGAGAAAAACTTATGGCATGTTGCTGCTTATTTTGAGACCGTTTATTTTAAAAAAAGAACATGATACTTGGTTCAACCTTCTGAAGTTGAAAGGTGGTCTCGCTGGCTTAAGGCTAACCCGGTGCCTCGCCAGGTCCATCGCATCGATATTTGAGACACGAGGGCACTTATTTAAGGGATCAGAGGTGGCGCGCTGATTTATTCACGGGGATCGCGTCAGCTTGTTGTCTGACACTTGCTTTGTGCTGCGGCCACACTGGCTAACGTAGCTTACTTGCTTTATACATGATAAATAACTGTTTTAACTCCCGACGAAAAATCGACTGCGATGTGTGTGTGTCTGTCCGTGGCATCGTAGCTCCCGAACGGATGAACCGATTTTGAATTTGTTTTTTTTTGTTTGAAAGGTGAATTAGTCGAGTAGTAGTATGAACGTTTTTACTTAAATATTGTTGCGTCGGGCGACCGCTCCTTACATACCTATGAAATGTGTGCTTTAACAAAACGTTATATACCTACATATGTAACTTTTTTTTTCATATCCCTTTTATTCATAACCATTCATAAAAAAACAGATCAAAAATTTAATTATAAGTATTAAATAAATAGTATAATATATTCTTTCCGAGGGGCTTGAACTTTGAAATTGTTAAAAAGATATCCGGTTTAGTTGCTATCGATTGAAATCGAGTGGCGTCGCTAGTTAGGGACACCCGTCGCCTTAAAAAGGAACTGACATGTTTTTGGCATTTCACTGAACCAATTTAGGGATTTGATCAATTAACTAGATTTGTTTAGGGAAAAGATAAAATCGTGTTGTTATTTTAACATCCGCCGTGATTTGATCAAATCCCTTGAGGAATTGATCAAATCCCCGTTTTTATCATATCACTGCGACATATACTAATATGTTTTTCGACCGGAGTAATACCACGTCCTCACAGAAAACCGGCGTGAAGCAGTGCATGCGCTGTGTTTAGCTGCGTGAGTGAGGGTACCGGAGGCCCAATCCAGGGGAAGGGGGGTTAAAAGGTACATGTGACACCACTGGTGTTGCAGGCGTCCATGGGCGGCGGTAATCGCTTACCATCAGGTGATCCGTCTGCTCGTCTGCCACCTATATCATAAAAAAAAATATACTAATATGTAGAGCGGTCCCCCACGCGACAATATTTAACCAATGTTCATACCACAGATTGGTTCATATGTAGGACAGTCAATAGCAGTTTAATTTATTTTTGAACTTTTTACATTTTTTGTCAGGGCTTTTTAAATTTTTAATCTTATATAATGACAACGTTCTCGAGGTAAAACACCTACAAGGTGGACAGACAGTGTCAAGTCAGCTACAAAGTGTTCCTTACCAAAATGTAGTTACAGTGCCACCAACAGAGAAACATGTGGAAGTGAAATGAAGACCTGTAAGTAAAGCCTCTGAAGCAAAGGTAAGCAGCGTACTTGTGATACCACTGGTGTTGCAGGTGTCCATGGGCGGCGGTAATCGCTTACCATCAGGTAATCCGACGGCTCGTCTGCCACCTATATCATAAAAAAAGCGCAGTGGCTAAATGGGTCACACTTTCAGAGCTATGGCTGCGTTTGGAGTCCCGGGTTGGACCAAAAGTTTTGCCCGAGTTTTTTTAGTTAAATAAATTATAGTGTCAGCTCGAAGTTTGTGAGTTATCGGTATTGTAACTCCCGTGCTTCTGAAAGCACGTTAAGCCACGATGGTCCTCTTTGTTATGAAAGAGATACCAATTTTGTTATGGTCAAAGGTGGAAGTTCACATAACATTTTATTGAATAAAATGACCGGCGATCGCCTCATACTCGTACCTATCTCCAGAGTGGTCGAATCACATGTGAGCTCTCGAGTTAGTAGTTGCAGTGCGCATAATAACGCTTAAAGCGGGGTAATGGTGCGGAAGCAGGGCGATAGTAACGTCATCTGTAGTATTTATAAAGAGGTAAATTCTACAGACAGCGGCAACACTTATAGGTAATGCAAAAACACTAAACGCTTGCGCGATGTAATCAACACCTAGCGTCATCTATTGCTATAAAATGGAATTAATGCTCAGTAACGAAGTGAGGGCAGGCCACAGGGTCATTTCACTTAGTACTTTTTACCTTAGTATGGGAAAAATAGTTTAGCGGTTTTTGTTAGATGGAGCTTGTAAAGGAAGATGTAGCTTTAAAAAGCAATCAAGCAGTTGGTTCGGGGTTGTTTCGGTAGATGGCACTATGCATTTTTACAACGCGCTAGCAAAGCATGTTTCCGAAACAATGACCTCAAGACGCCTGCCCACATTAGCAGCTTTCAAAAAGTATGAGAAATAAACCAGCAGAGATGTTGGTGATTTTTTTTTATAAAGCAAATAAAAATATTTCTGAAATTTAATTTTATTTAAATGTCTTCCCAATTGATTCTCGAAGGAGACCGTACTACATAGTCGTTGAGTATTAGTCGTTTTCCTCTAGATGGCGCTAGCACAGGCTGGCTGACTGATGCCTATATCTCAGTATATATAAGTTGACTGCCTCGGTGGCGCAGTGGTTGGTGGGTCGCACCTTAAAGCGACGGCTGCACAAAAGGTCCCGGGTTCGATCCCCGGGTCGGGCCAAAAATTTGTACTTAAATTTTAGGTAAGAAATTCTTAGTGGCAGCCCGGAGTCTGGAAGTTGGCGGTCTTGTACCCCCGTGCCTCGGAAAACACGTTGAGCCGTTGGTCCTGCGCCCAATCCCTCTCTGGTCGTGTCACAGTAGTGTCCCATCGGAATATGAGGGTAAAGGAATAGAGAGTGCACTTGTGTTTGCGCACAGATTTGAGCACTATAATATATCCTGCGTACGTGGCTGATCGGTAAGATTGGCCGCCCGTAGCCGTAATTGGTTGGAGGATATTATTATGTATAAGTTATTTTATGGCAGGCCACTAGTGTCGTTGCCGTGTGGTCCCCGGCAGAGTAGAATAGGCCACCCTCACTCTTACCGAGGTGTCGTAAAAGGCGACTAAGGTAAAGCTGCTGGCATGATCATCAGCACCCAGAGAAGGAAAACTCTGCATTTATATCTAAACCCTCGCCAACCCGTCTGCCAAGCGTGGTGAGTATGGCAATTACCCCTCTGTAATTGAGGGAGGTCCGTGCCCCATCAGTGGGGACTTAAATGGGCTGACGATGAGGCCACTAGTTATTAAGTAAAATGACCGGCGGCCGTTTCATACCTCCAGTGTGGTCGAGTCATACGTGTGCGCTCTCGAGTTAGTTGTAGTGCGCAAGATAACGCTTAGCGGGGTAATGGCGCGGAAGCAGGGCGATAGTGACGTCATATTCTATAATGCCTTCCGGTTGTACAAGTGAGTATTGTCGTGTGTTACGGGAGGTATTTCTGGGGTAACCAATTTTGAGGGATGAAGTTTGGAGTCTATACACCGTCATTATTTTTCATATGATAGGTGCCGACGGGTCAACTGATGGTAAGCGATGCCGCCGTCCATTGACCCCGCGACACCAATGGAGTCACAAGTGCGCTGCCAACCTTTAAACCCCTCTTTCCCCTGAATTGGGCCTCCGGTACCCTTACTCACGCAGCGAAACACAGCACAGTGCTGCTTCACGCTTTTCTGTGAGGTTGTGATATCACTCCGGTCGAGCCTGCCAATTCATGCCGAAGCGTGGCTCTCCCAGGGTCGTTATTTCTTCTAACTTGTCATTATGCAAATGGAGACAAACATTTATCTCCGAGAAACATAGGGTCCAATCTCAAAAAAATACACCTTCCCATACAGAAGTGATCAGCTGATTGATGAAATTAGTGTGGGAAGGTAAATTATTTTTGACATTAAACCTACTTCCTTGGAAAAAATGTTTGTTTTCATTAGTATAATGTCCTCGAAAAGTTTCTCGGGTATTCAAAAGATCACGGTGTATAGACAGACGCACGGTAGAGCACCGAAGCCAAGTTCAAGCAGGGCTGACTGGAGAGCAATATCCTTGTGTAATATTCAGAGGTCGGAATTAGGTAGAATATTTATGTACTTGCGTTGAAATGTTGATTGTAATATGAATATTCCCAACATTTTAATAGACATCCTAAAAACAATTTTGGCCGTATCACCTAAATTACTGCAGATATATAATTTTTTGAGGATTATTCTCAGGTTTCGCGCATGTTCATGGGCGGCGTTGATTACATTCCATCAGGCGATTCGCTTGCTCGTATGATACATAAAAAAATACATATAAACAAAGTTTTTTATTCAATCAAACAAGGTTTTTTAACCTTTTTATAATTCATTACGATAATATTCTAACGCTGTATATTAGTGTAAGCACTAAAAGTTGACCTAATTCCGTTTGTCTGGTAAAATTACATGAGTCATTTGGAGCTATTTTGATCCCACATAAGAAAACTTACCTCTTCACGACAGTTTCATGTGCTATTGAGGCAAACTGTTTGTTTTCATCATTATAATGCCCTTGACAAGTTTCTAAGATGCACTATGCTAAAGCACAGTGTGTAACAGGGAGAGATACTGGTTTATAGTCAATTAATATTTATCCAAAATTATGTCGAATGTAAGTGAACCAGCCTGACATTGAAATTTTAAAAAAACAAGCCAACTTAAAAGGCCGGCAACGCATTTGCATTCCATTTGGTGAAGCTGATGTCTATGGGCGGCTGTGATCACTGACCATCAGGTGACCCAGCCAGTTTGTCTCCCTTTTTAACCGACTTCTAAAAAAGGAGGTTCTCAATTCGACACGACTTCGGTAACACCTCATCTCGAGTGTACTGTTATAAAATGTTATTTGAAGTGTATAAAATATTATTGTACACTTTTTAGTTCGTGGTTTTTGAAGGCGGTTTTCTTTTGCAGAGATTTTTTTTTCCATTAATAAAAGTGTATAAAACATACTTCCGTTCATCTCCCATACTCCCGGAGTGATGGTCACATTAGCTATGGGGCTTAATGATTTGAAATTTGCATTGTGAATTTGGATGTGGTGTTATAATTTTAGCCCCTAGTGTAGATAGCATGACGGAAACGATATTACTGATGATTATATTCTCATATGAGCTTGTCATACCCAGTTGCGTCCTAAGCCGTTGATTTGGAACCCTGGATGCGTTTAGGCCATGATCCAGGATTTGGGAAGTCTGGTAATAACGACGAGCTCGTCGCCCGCTCATGAGCATTAACAGAACAATTTAATCTTGAAGCCTTGTTCGAAATTAATAAACTTCGGTGTGAAGATCATTGACGGTACCGGTGCCCAGTCCAAGGGGTTTGAAGATGTGTTAAAAGGTTGACAGTTCTGTGACTCCACTGGTGTTGCGGGTGTCTATAGCCGGCGGCATTCGCTTGCCATCTGATGATCTGCTCGTCTGCCACCTATCACTTTAAAAAAAAATCTCCTTGTTTTTTAGCAATCGCCCTGGGGTCATCATCATGAATCTCATCATCTTAGCGTTTTGTCCCTGTTGCGTCCCAAGTCATCTCTTCGGTGCCCGGGGTCTTGTGCTGCGTAAGTGAGGGTACCGGAGGCCCAAACCGGGTCAAAGGAATAAAACCATCGTGGTCAATTTAGTGGCAAGCCCTGGAATCACATAGCTAAATGTCTACTAGATAAGTCCTTAATCCCAAAATGTAGATATTTTAATCACCCATTCCAAGCCTCAATTATAATCCTTTCTAATTATTTATTAAGATAAATGGATTATCTTAGGTCAAGGGCTGTATTCGACACGTAGAATCCGCTTAATTGTATCGCGGAGATTATGGTTTACAGTAAACCAATTAGTAAATTTGCTTTAGTAAATAATATTTAAATAATATCGGGACCCAAGACGGAGAAGGGATTACCACCCTCATGTCGGACGAATACCGGCAATTCGTACCATTTCAAATGTACATTCATGTTGCGTACGGCTAAGGAATGAACGTATTCAAGAAAAAATAATGTTTAAAAACTAAAACCCAACTACCAAAAAAACACGCTGTAAAAAGTACGAAACAAGAAAATTGTCTCTCCTGAAATTATTATGCCGTATGGCCGTAGTCGTATGCCACATTGATTTTATTTTATTATAATAATGAATCTGTTTTGCAACAATTAGGTGGCATACGACCACGGCAATACAGCATAATAATTTCAGCAGAGACAATTTTTTTGGTTTAGTACTTTTTACAGCGTGTTTTTTGGTAGTAGGGTTTTAGTTTTTAAACTTTATTTTTATTTTACATATTTTTGAAATGTGCTAAAAAGCTCTTTCATTTGATACCCTACACGGTACCGTCAAGCACATTTGTTTTTTAGTTCCTTACTCTAAGTCGCCTAGAGGCCGAGAGAAAACAGTAACTACCAGGGCTGATTTCATTTTCTAATCAGACTAACCCTCCTTATTATTATTTGACTGACCGGATGGCTCAATTGATAGTGGCCCTCTTACGCCAAAGGTCGTGGGTTCGATCCCCACCCTGGACAAACATTCGTGCAATGAACACTTGTGTTTGTTCAGTGTCTGGATGTAATATATGTATTTAAGTATATAGTAGTAGTACATTAGGCACTAAAGTTAAAATTAAATATGTATTTAATTTTAACTTTAGTGCCTAATGTACTAATCCTAATTAACTTCAGCATTTTTGCCCATAATGTTTAATTACTTATTAATTATCAATCTTTAAAATGTTAATCCGAACCTAATGTCTAACGCCACCAGCAAGTCAACACTGTAAATCGTTCTTGGCTGCTGCGACACAAACAATTTTGTTTAGTGCAGAGCCAATAGAAATAAGTGAACAAGACTGTACTTTTTATGGTAAATAAAAGATTTTTATTATTATTATTATTATTAAGTATATATTTGTGTTCCTCTGTTGTCTGATATCTGTAACACAAGTGCTTACTAAGTATGGAATCAGGTCAACGTATGAGATGTTGTGAGAATTATTATTATTAATGTATGACGATTTGTAAGTGCTGTGTACAAGCATATGTAAAGAATAACAATAAGAAAGAATAAAAAATAAAGAATCTTTCGACTTTGCCTCATAAACATGATCAAAACATGATCTAAGATCACCTCGCTTGGCAGACGGGTTGGCGAGGGTTTTGATATAAATGCAGAGTTTTCCTTCTCTGGGTGCTGATGATCATGCCAGCAGCTTTACCTTAGTCGCCTTTTACGACACCTCGGTAAGAGTGAGGGTGGCCTATTCTACTCTGCCGGGGACCTTGGGGAGAATTGTTCCGGAGCAAAACTCTCTCTAGCCTCATTTCCCATTTTGTGTTGGAAACGTTATAGTTTAAGCTTTAGTGCGGTAGTAACTTTAGATCGCATTTTATATTGAGGTGTTCCGTCTCCAAGCCTAGTTTCAAATCAAAGCTAATGAGAGTGATTTCTCATCAAAAATCGATTCCGCCGCCAACATAATCACAATTTACATAATATCTGGATATATTGAACACTTCATCAAGACCCAATCTCTATTACGTCACAACATACCAGAACACCCGACCACGCCGTGTACAATACATCTTATACGAATTACCTTATAATATGCAATAAATTGTTGTACAGTCGGCAGATTCATTCATAGTTAGATAATTGTAAGGGTGGTCGACATTATTATTAAGGTGACGGGTAGGGCACAATAGCGACGCCAATCGATTTTTATTTTTAACTACTAAACCGGATCTATTTTAAACAATTGCGAGGTAACAACCTCTCGGCAAATACTTATACTATTTATTTAATAACCATGCACAAATGTTGGGTCCAACGCGTACGCGAAACATGGTTCACGCTAAAAGTGGCCGCTTCTGGCAATAATCAATTATTCGTGTACAAAAACGGACCCAATATTTGTGTATGGTTATTTAATAAATTGCATAAGTGTTTGCCGAGAGGTTGTAACCCCGAAATTGTTTAAAATAGATCCGGTTTAGAAGCTAAAAATTAAAACTGGTTGGCGTCGCTAGCGTGCCCTACCCGTCACCTTAATGTCGAATGTCTTGCGGCACACGATAGACTGACGATGGCGGGAGTGGTAGGAGTAGGCTGTAAAAACGAAGTAGCTAAAGACCTAATATAGTTAAATATTCCCGACTCAGTCTTGGCACAAGACTGTGTAATAAGGAACATTGAAAGGCCTTTTCGGTATTTCCGAACCACCGGTACGACATTATCTAGGTAGTTTTAATAACATTTGACTCCAGATGTACACCAGATGTACTCGCCAACCCGTTTGCCAAGCGTGTTGAGTATGGCAATTACCCCTCATGTGATTGAGGAAGGCCCGTGCCCCAGCAGTGGGGACTTAATTGGGCTGACGATGACGATGTACACCAGACATTAAAGCAAGAATAGCCATGGCAAAAACAGCTTTTAACAGTAAAAAGCACCTATTTAAATCAAACGTATCGCTAAAACTGAGGAAAAAACTTATAAAATTATACATCTGGAGCATTGCTCTATACGGTTTTGAGACGTGGACAATGAAACAAAGAGACAGAGAGAGATTGGAGGCTTTTGAGATGTGGTGTTGGCGAAGAATGAAAGGCATAACATGGATGGAAAAGAAAACGAATGAGGAAGTTTTAGAAATGGTAGGGGAGAAGCGGTCCTTGCTCGAAACTATACATATCAGGAGGGGAAATATTATGGGACACCTGGTACGGCATGATACGTTCATCAAAATAATAATGGAAGGAAAAGTGGAAGGAAAGAGAGGAAGAGGAAGACCAAGAAGAAATTACGTCCAACAACTTAAGGAAAAGGCAAATGTCATGTCGTACAAGGAATTGAAGCTGCTGGCAGAGTCGAGAGAGGAATGGAGACTACTCCACCGACAAGAGCGTTGCTCTTAAATAAGAGAGAGATGTACGACATTGAGATCTTCAAGAAACGAGCCTATACCTTCCTAAAAGACGGGCAACGCATCTCTACTCCTTCTAGTGCGGCTGATGGCCATGGGCGGCGGAGATCACTTACCATCAGGTAATTGATCTCCGCCGCTTGCTCGTTTTGCCTCCTTTTCTCATCTCAATTGTTCAAATATGAAAACTAGAAGTTATGAGGGAACAGATGAACAACCATACACACACACATACAGGTCAAAATCATAACCCTCCTTTTTGTTTCGCCGGAGACTTCAGTCAATTCAATGTTAGTTTATGCTGACGGTACTCATGATATTCTAATCATGACAATATTCAGGCTGTGGCGCGGATGCTGCGAATGCCGAACTCCTAACGCGGGGAATCCGACGCTAACATAATTAGCGCAGAACAATGTGTAATAGGAAATATTCGCAATGCTTATACATTATTGAGAGAGGAGCTGGTTGGATTTCGTTAAGCTTGCGCATCAATCGTGATGTATAGATTATATAACTGGAACTATATATTAGCATTACTGCTTGATGTCTATGGCGTGAAAGTTTAAAATCGTATAATCAGAACTCCTTGCCTGGAGTTGCTCTGGACCACAACAATCTGGTCATTATAAATAAATACATCTGTGCGTCCTGTGAAAAGTGTTTCAAGTCGACTTATAATCGAATTTGTTTTTCTTCTTGCTTCATTCATCACAAAAAAGTCCTCTATTTTTCTGTCTAATCAGACATGCAAGGAAATCATCCATTTTTCCCTCTGATCAGACGGAATACTAGCGGGTTTTTTGTGATGAAGTTGCAAGAAGAAAATCAAATTCGATATAAGTCGACTTGTACCACTTTTCACGGGACGCACAGAAATATTTCACGATATCACATACTCTGACTCCAAAATAAGTAGCTCAAGCATCTGTGTTACGGATATCAGAACCAACAGCGCAATTACAAATATATAATACTTTTCTTTGTAAATACATTTTCAATATTGCACCACCTACCCCTCCTCTACTATCAAATGTCCTTTGCCTGAAGGTTGTCTGGTAGAAATCGCTTCCAGCGATAAGACCGCCGAAATGTACAATTAGATAGATAGATAGATAGATAGATACACTTTATTGCACAAAATTTACAGATCTTAGCCTAAGTTATTATACTAAAACAATGCAGGCGGTCTTATCGCTAATAGCAATCTCTTCCAGACAACCTCAGGGTAGATGAAAAGTATAGCGAATTAAGAAAAGGGGTAAGGCAGTGCAAGTCAGAAAAAGAGAGAGAAAAAAAAAAGACATTGTATAAATACGAGTATGGTATATACATACATACATTATATTAAATAAATAATTAAGTTTCTGTAATGCCTAGTTTTTTTAAGTTGTGTTTTTTGTGCAATAAAGTACATGTATCTATAAATAGAAAACACCCCGACCACAGACGAGCAGACAAATCGCCTGATGGTAAAAAAATACTTGACTTTTTGGCCAATATTTGCTCAATTTTAGTCAGTGCGCCTCGAGGCGCCCTCTCATTAACCTTAATGCTTTTTTATGTGATAGGGGGCAGACTAGCAGACCTTGTGGAGTTACAAGTGCGCTGCCAACCACTAATCCCCTCTTTCCCCTCTATTGGGCCTCCAGTACCCTCACTCACGCAGCAAAAAACACAGCACCGTGCTGTTTCACGCCGGTTTTCTGTGAGGCTGTGGTATCACTCCAGTCGAGCCGGCCAATTCATAAAAATGTTTGTACTGTGCGGATCGAACTCGCAACCCTTGCATCCGAGGCAGCGTTCACTATCGTTTGGAATAGGGTTAGTGACCGGTGCCTCGGGTGCAAGGCCTTTCGATGCTGACCGTACTTACACCAAAAAATAAAAGTAAAGTGGTAGTTTTTACATAGTTTGTCAGTACACAAATCATTGTGAGGTTCGGTCCGCGGTACCAGAACGCCAATTATTAAATGACCTGGTTCCTGTCGGGCTATGAGATTCCGCCAAACGTACTTGGCTAATTCTCATCTACGAATTCATCATCATCATCAGCCCATTTAAGTCCCCACTGGTGCTGGGGCACGGGCCTCCCTCAATCACATGAGGGGTAATTGCCATACTCACCACGCTTGGCAGACGGGTTGGCGAGGGTTTTGATATAAATGCAGAGTTTTCCTTCTCTGGGCGCTGATGATCATGCCAGCAGCTTTACCTTAGTCGCCTTTTACGACACCTCGGTAAGAGTGATGGTGGTGGTTTGACTCCACTGGTGTCGCAGGTGTCCATGAGCGGTGACAATCGTTTACCATCAAGTGATCCGTCTGCTCGTCGGCCACTTTTCACAAAAAAAACGGTTAAGTGCGAGTCGGACTCGCCCATGAAGGGTTCCGTAGCAGCAAGTAAGAAATTACTTAATATGACTAAATGGAAGGTAAATTGCGGTTTACGGTTTATAAGGTATTAAAAAAATCTAGTCCAATCCAAAGCAATTTTCGTTGTTAGTCTTCATGGTAATGTATATCATATTTTTTTTTAGTTTTATAATTATTTTAGAAGTTAGAGGGGAGGGGAGAGGGGGGGGGGGCACATTTTACCACTTTAGGAGCGTCTCTGGCGCAAAGTATTAAATGTAAAAAACCTCCACATCATTTTTACAGACCTATCCATAGATACCCCACACGTATGGGTTTGATGAAAAACAATATATAGTTTCAGTTCTAAGTAGGTAGGGCACCCCCCAAAATTTCTTTTTTTTTTGTGTAAAAATCATCGGTTAACAAAATACATCTATTTACCAAGTTATAATAGTTCTTAAAGTTTCGGAAAAAAGTGGCTGTGACGTACGGACGGACAGACAGACAGACATGACGGATCTATAAGGGTTCCGTTTTTTGCCATTTGGCTACGGAACCCTATAAAACAACGATCAACATAAACCCGTATTTCTACAAACATGAACTAAGTAAGCAACAACTTGTCATCGCAGGTAACTTCAACAACACTCGTACATCTCGGAGGAAGATCGCGATAACTATGACCGAATAGTTCCCAACTTTTGTAGATGGCGCCACTTCGACTTTACTTGGCGGAGTGTATCGAGACAAATTAGTTTCTTGTTCGTGTTCGTAAGTCTTAACTTTACAAAGATTCAATCTGCAAGCTTTCTATGTTTATGAACTTTTCCAAACAATTTCTTGAGTTTAATTTTACCTTATTAGTACTTAGATTTTGTAATCAATCTGGGGGATGATCAATCGCGCTTAGTACCTAATTATTCTCTTAAGGCGAAGGGTACCTCGCACTAGCGGTGCCATAATTACTAACTGACTTACTACGCTGGCTCAGCGATCCAAACTGGGTCTTGGCCTCCGACGTCAGAGTTCGCCATTTTTTGCGGTTCTGTGCTAATTCCGCCCAATCGTGCACGTTGAGTGCTTTGAGATCCTGAGGTTTGAGGTCACGGAACGGAAGATACTCCGAAAGGTTCTGGGACCAACCAAAAGAGAAGATGGGTGCTGGAGGCTCAGGTTCAACCAGGAGACTGAAGAACTGGTAGCCGAACCGAACATCATCGGGGAGATAACATCATCCCGACTGCGCTGGCGCGGACACGTGGAGAGAATGGGAGAGGATCGTGCAGCCAAAAGAGCCTATATGAGACGACCAATGGGGATGCCATAATTGATTTAATTTTTACTACACACAAACCGGATTCGGTTTTTTTTATAAGAAAGGGAGGCAAACGAGCAAGCGAGTCAGTCTTATGGTAAGAGGGAGTGGAGATGCGTCCTTAGAAGACTCGGCAAAACCCATGTCTTGTGTACATGCCTTAGAGCGGGTGTACGCGCTGGTCGCTCGAACTTACTGTACAGTAATCTCGATTGGCCTGTTGTCCTCAGATCGCCGTGGTGCTCTCCGCCGTGTATGATTTCGCAGCGGAGAAAAGGGCAAAGGGGAGTCGTTTTTGCCCTCGAGCGGAGGCCGTATGGAATGAGGCCCGTCAGTCCCTCCTGATTTTTAGTCGTATTTCCTCTAGCCGGCTTCTCGCTAGGAGAAGCCGTCGCCAGAGGAGAGTCCGACATAACCCATCCGTTTCCAGACGGATGGGTTATGTCGGACTGCGTAACACATTTTTCCTGGTTCACCAAAAAAAAAAGATGTCAGTATGCATTTTTACATCGCGCTAGTAAAGCGTGTTTCCGAAATAATGACCTCAAGCCGCCTGCCCACATTAGCAAATTTAAAAAAGTATAAAAAATAAACTAGAGATCTAGAAGTTATTGGGAATTTTGTTAAATAGCAAATAAAATTATTTCTGATATTTATTTAATCGTCCCTCTGACAGATTTTCGAATGTGGTGGCCGTACTACATAGCCGTTGAGTATTGGTCGTTTTCCTCTAGATGGCGCTAGCACTTGCTAGCCGACTGATGCCTCTATCTCAGTATATATAAGTTACTCTATGCCGTGACGGCTGCGTTTGGGGTACCCCAGTTTTTCGGTAAAAAAGATCTGTGACTGCCCAGAGTCTGGAAGTCTTGAACGCCAGTGCCTCGGATTACCCTTTAAGTCGTAGGTCGTAGGTCCGGCGCCTGATCTATATCAAAATGTTGTCCCATCGGAAGATGAGGGTAAATAAATAGAGAGTGTACTTGTGTTTACGCACACACTTGTGCACTATTATATGTACTACTACGTATGATGGTAATCGTTGCGATTAGCCGAGATAGTTAAATCGTATAATTTATGTACACTTTAGTAGTAGCACAGTATAATAAGGGCTTTCTTTAGTACTAGTGTCTATAGTACTAGTACACAGGCACGCGATGACTGTCTCCTTGGCGCAGTGGTTAGTGCGTCGCACCTTAAAGCCACGGCTACGCTTGGGGTCCCGGGTTCGATCAAAGGGTCAGACCAAAGATTTGTACCTGAGTTTTTCTGTTTAGAAATTCTCAGTGTCAGGAGTCTGGAAATTTGCGGTCTTGTACCCCCTTGCCTCGGAAAGAACGAAACACAAGTGCCTTCACATTCCGATGGGACACCAGTGTGACACGACCGGAGAGGCATCGGGCACATGCCTCTCCGGTCGTGTCACACTGGTGTCCCATCGGAATATGAAGGCACTTGTGTTTGCGCACACACTTGAGCACCATAATATATCCTGCGTTGGTGAGATAGGCCGCCTTAGCCGAAATCGGTTGGAGGATTTTATACTGGTGTTCCGCTAACTTAGTAGCCTCGAACTACGAACGAACTGGTTTAGTTCACAAACTCCGCTGAACCGTGCGGCTTTAAAATCTAATGGCCTTTTTGTGTTTTGTTTACTCAGCAGTCAGCTCTCGCTCCGTAGCACGTAGATAGTTACGAGTCGATCGCTTACGTAGATACTGCTGACGTTGGTGAGAACGATCGCATTATTTACCTTCTAGATAGGGGTGCTCAAATGTTATGGGGTTAGTGGAACTACTTTGATGCTTGAATAACTGACAGGATTGTGTCCGTGGGAGATCTACGGTTTTCTTTATGAATGGGCTGGTTCGACTGGAGTGAGTCTCAGAAAACCAGCGTGAAACAGTGATTGCGCTGTGGTTCGCCGAGGGAGTGTGTACCGAAGGGCTAATACGGAAGAAGTTCGGGTGTCCATGGGTGGCAGTAATCGCCATCAGGTGATTACAAATGAGTAATACTCATTCATCATCATCATCAGCCCATTTAAGTCCCCACTGCTGGGGCACGGGCCTCCCTCAATCACATGAGGGGTAATTGCCATACTCACCACGCTTGGCAGACGGGTTGGCGAGGGTTTTGATGTAAATGCAGAGTTTTCCTTCTCTGGGTGCTGATGATCATGCCAGCAGCTTTACCTTAGTCGCCTATTACGACACCTCGGTAAGAGTGAGAATACTCATTGCGTGTACCTATCTGTGAGATCTGTTGTGTAGCTGATACGTTGCCGGCCTTTCAGATAGAACTACCTATGCTCGTGTGCAGCGTTGATTCTGATATTCATAACACAGGTGCTTGAGCTACCTACCTATCTCGGAGTCAGATCAATGTAGGTATGTAATGTTGTGAAATAAACATTTGTGGTTTAAGTACCGGGCCGTGATCTTGGGGTTCCCGGGTCGAGTAAAGGTATGTTTCGAATTTTTCGAACAAAGCTCGGGTTTGTGATCACCAATCCGCATTAGCCTAAGATTCAGCCTAATCCCATCATAGTAGCGAAGACTTGATTTCTATAGTGGAGGCCTTTGCCCTGCAGTGGGACATTATATAGGCTGATACTTTTTTTTCCAACCATTCATCCATTCCAAACTTTACAATGTATGAGATGTCGTAAGAATTTATTTATTCAATACGATGTTGCCTCAATTGATTCATATAATTTAGCTACAGACGTCAAACGGATTCATCACCCATTTGACTCTATCAAATGCTAGTAAGGCTCAAACCGCACCGTTATTATCATCTTACTCATAGGTCAACGGCCCGGGCTATGTAATTTGATAACCCATTCATTACCCCTTGAATACAATGACGCGCTGACATTAGGCTGTTTCTCCACTAAATGTGCGAGGCAGCTAAGCAGCGTGGGTACAGCTTCTTCATTTTAAGATTTGCAATGGGCTATGGGAACTAGTTTTTAAGTATGTTTTTTTTATGGGATAGGGGGCAGACGAGCAGACGGATCACCTGATGGTAAGCGATTACCGCCGCCCATGAACACCTGCAACACCAGAGGTCTCACAAGTGTGCTGACGACCTTTTAAAAAGAATACGCTCTTTTAATATTTTATATTTTTTTTATAGGTTTTAATATTTTTTCCAATGCCTTTTACTATTTTTAATAACTAATTTGAATATTTTTGTAAAATAGTAGGTAGTTATTTTTTAATTAATTTACAAACATTTTGAATTCGAAGCGTTTTTGTGACGTCATAAATACGCTTAGTGTCATGTCATGTCATTTTCCCCAATTTACGGGAAATATATCGTAAGAAAAAATAAAGTACTTCTAAAAATGCCTTTTGATCGAGGAAATTTTAAATCACTATTTGGTAACATAACTGGTAAGACAGCCCGCTGTCTTAGTTTTGGTGTCACCCTGCAAATAAACGTCAAACTAAGTAGGTAGTATTTGGGAATTCGAATTCACTTTTATCACTATACCACAAAAAAAGGGAATTAGAATCTCTAATCGCGCGGCGATTGGCGATTCTAATTCCCTTTTTTTTTGTTGTGGTATAGTGATAAAAGTTAATTCGTATTCCCAAATACTACCTCCTTCCTAATAGTTCATTATCAGCCCATTAAAGTACCCACTGCTGGGGCACGGGCCTCCGGTATAATAGTAATCATGTTTCTTTCGCAATAGCTTATTAACTATGCACTCTAGCTCACCTCACTCGTAAGCTCAAAGACCAATAATTCCAGCGTTTTACTGTGGATGTGTGTTGCGTTCGTTGAAAAGTTATTTCCTCTGTGTTGATTTAAAATACGGTGACGTTGAAGCTTTAGCTCATTAATATGTGACTAACGCAACACTACGGTCACGTTATAAACAAAATAATGAAGTTTATCAAACAAAAGAAACACTTAAATTAGAATGCATCTGTCCTGTTTCATCTAACGAGTCAAAGCGACATGGAAATTTGCTACCGAATACAATACGTTGTATTGTTTTGTGGTCCGTCAAATTGTGGAAAGACCAATTTAGTAATAAGTTTATTATTGCATAAAAATGGACCAAGATTTCGAAACCTCTATGTGTATTCAAAATCTCTGTATCAACCTAAATATTTATATCTCGAAAAAGTTTTGGATATGGTTCCTGGAACATCATTTAGTAAATACAATCATAACGGCGATATTTTGAGTCCACATGATGCGTTAACTGATTCTATTATAATATTTGACGACGTTGCTTGTGAGAATCAAAACAACATTAGAGATTATTTCGCCATGGGACGTCACAAAAAATAAGATTGTTTTTTTACATCATCAAACTTACACGAAAT
>CM032476.1:4457434-4477419 GCA_019059595.1 Marasmia exigua
GATGGATTTACCGTTATGAATAATCACTTTGATTGGTTGATATGATTGATGATTGATTAGTTAATTGTTTATGTATGATTACTAAGATGATGCTACAGTGTGATGCACGAATAGAAATATGGAAATGAAAAATGTATAAAGGAATAATTGGAACAATCTCACGGTCTTTGTGCACTATCCTCTTGATGATTATGTTTTGTCTTGACAATGGATGAGTGGCCTTCTGATTGTTCCGTGGCAACTGTCGGATGGTTGCAGCTACAGTGGTAACGATCACCAATTCTTGATTGACGCCCGGTTTGAGTGTCAGCAAAGATGGATGAATTCCGAAGTCCTCGCGTTGTTCACCCGGAGAAGTTGTCTCACAAGCGTCTTGAAGTATGAATAAGGGTGGTGATGACCTCTGGCTGACCGCTGATGAATCGTCCGAACCTCCAAATTCCGACCGTTTTCTTGACGGATCGAAGACCATATGTTGGGGCCAGTGCCCTTTTCTGTATAGATGGTGGGAGAAAAGGGATATCTGTCCTTTATGGATTGAAACTGCAGCGGACTGTAAAATTTGGTGTAATCGACCAGAATTAGAAGTCGTACAAATCGCGCCCGACAGTGATTCCGTATGATGATACGTAAGATGGATGTGTGACGTGCGCGGAAGCAAGCTGCGTCGTTAGACCCGGCGGCGCCCGCCGTGAGTCCTAGGCTGTCGTTCGGCTGTCGCTCGGCTGTCGTCGTTATTGTTCGGCGATGGTCCACTGGTGGGAACAGGACGGAGCGCCGCGGCAACGGCGTCGTCTTGACCAGGCTTGTGTACCAGCTCAGGGATTGTCAGATTTATTGAATAAAATGAAAAAACAATAAACTCTATTAAAAATTTCAGCTTATGTTAAAGTTGTTTTTTTGTTATGAGCCTTCAAAAGTTAGATGAGCAAGTTGATTTTAAAAGTGTTAAGTTTACTAAATTATATACTATTAGATAACTCATTATTACTCACTATTTTCGTAAAAACATTATTTTTTTATTTCGGTTTTGTTTACAAATATTTGAATTCACAATTTTAACTGTTCTCCAGAATAGGGTCTAGAATAAATAAATTTGATTTTAATTGCTTTTTACTTGCTATCAACCACCTAAACTGGCTGGCTAGTCAGCCTCTAAGTTCTTCTTGATGTACGCTTGTTTTAGTCCTCACTTTGGCTTCATGCCAAGCCGCGGGTGACGATGCGCCGTGAAAGGTACCTACAACTACATACTTCAACAACGCTGCAGTTTATTATTTGTCAAGAGATGAAATAGTTGTGCGAACCGCAATATTAAAACGTTTAAAAGTATTTGAAATTACTAAAAATAATTAACATTTTTGAAGTTTGGTTAATCTGCTTAAATTTGGTTAATCTGCTTAAATTTTCAATAGCGGTGAAAACAAAAGAAACTGTAAAAGAATTGTCTGTTTAATTTTAATGATTTTGTTTAGGTTCATTAGCGTGTATTGTTTATTTATTGCTGGCTTTTATGGTATTAAAGTGACATTTTTAAATGCTTAATAAGTCCCTGATTAAGACTTATATTTTGTTTTTAGCAATGATTTTAATTTTAATGTCTTATTTGTCAACTTTTCAAATGGCAGACATGTTATCGTTTACATACCTACCTACCGGAAACCTCATGATAGGTAGGTAAAATTTGCTGCTCCATACAAAATAGAATGTCCACCCGCCAATAATGTATGGAACAGATGACTTTTTTTCGCTTATTTTGTTGATGTAACATGCTAAATGGACTTCATTCACGATACCTATTATGTGGTTTTTAGGATGTAAATGAAAAAAAAATAACGGTGTATTAAGTTATTTAAGTTTTATCCCAAAGAGCGGGTGTTTCATCGCGTGATTGCGTTTGTTTTAGGCGTATTATATGTCAAGCTCAAGAGGCTCAAAGTCACCCAGAGAACAATGGAGAGGGCTATGCTCGAAGGCTCTTTGCATGATCGTATCTGAAATGATGAGATCCACAAAAGAACTAAGGTCAAGGCACATAGCCCACAGGATTGCATGTATCAAGTGGCAATGCCCATTGCCAGGGCATATAGCGAGGAGAACAGAAGGCCGTTGGGGCGGAAAGGTCCTCGAGTGGAGGCCATGTACAGGAAGTCACAGCTGTGACAGGCCCCCCACAAGGTAGGCCGATCTGGTGAAAGTTCATCATCATCATCAGCCCATTTAAGTCCCCACTGCTGGGGCACGGGCCTCCCTCAATAACATGAGGGGTAATTGCCATACTCACCACGCTTGGCAGACGGGTTGGCGAGGGTTTTGATATAAGTGCAGAGTTTTCCTTCTCTGTGTGCTGATGATCATGCCAGCAGCTTTACCTTAGTAGTTTTTTACGACACCTCGGTAAGAGTGAGAGTGGCCTATTCTATTCTGCCGGGGACCACACGGAATGGTGAAGGTTGCGGGAATCCATTTGATGTGGGAGGCGCTGAACCGATCTTTGTGGAGAACATTGGGGGAGGCCTATGTCCAGCAGTGGACGTTTATAACAATATTTTAAGCTTTCTTTGTTTTTTCAGTTACTTTTCTGTTTGATTATTTTTTGCTTTTTTTTTATTTTTTCATGTACTATTCAGTTTTTTTTTTCAAAAACTTTTGCAAATACCACTTGATTTGTGCTTTCCGTATTTTAGAATAATTGCTATGAATATCCTAGAAAGATCTTTGAATTCTTCTTGATATACGTTTGCTCTAATTCTGGCAGCTCGCCAACTTCGCCGCGCGGAGATGCTCGTACAATACTGCAGTTTAATATTTGTCGTCAAGAGATAAACAGGGGTTTGTGGTGCTAAATAATGATCGTTTGGAACTGAAATTTTGATTGCACGTTTAATTAATTATTTATAGACATAAAACTACTACAATATTAACACCAATAACAGCCCGGATTTCTGTGTAACACGCCTAATAGATTAAAATTCACGATGAAGAAAATAGAGATTATATATCATTATCAACGTGTTTACTATTTATAAAGAGGTAAAATCTACAGACAGCGGCAATGCTTAGAAGTGGTCCGAAAACACAAACGCGCCAAGTAATCCACACCTAGCACCATCTAATGGTTTACAGTAGAAAAACAAAGTGAGAGCAGGCTACTAGTATTTTTATGTGATAGTTGGCAGACGAGCAGAGGGATCACCTAATGGTAAGTGATTGCCGCCGCCCATGGACAACAGCGACTCCAGTGCATCAAAGGGTACACAGTCGTACATTTTGAAAATATTTAGTGTTTTGTAAAAATTTTACACAGTTCATACAATCGGCAGGACCCTAATTGATTAGGGACCTTAATTGAAAAAAATATTTTTCATATTAAAATTAGTACACTATTCATGCAATCGGCAATTGTCTATATGACTTAAGTTTAAGATTGCTGTCTATGAAACTATTGCAATTCATATACTCGATTCCATACTAAGTAGGTATCTTAAGTACTCATGACATAATATTGTGCACTAAATATGTAGTTGTTTTTATCAGGCTCATTCCCTCTAACATAACTTCCCCTTAATGTCATTTTAGCAACAAAAAACGTAACTCTCTCCACACTTTTTGCCGAAAACAACATATAAACAGTTGGCTCTTTTCCTTATGCTGGGTGATATCAAAAGTTTTTCTCCTATGTTTTTGTGGGGGGCACTGGGGCGGAAAAGAAATATAACTAAAGGTTTTATTTCACCCTACCTGAAGATGACCACGAACTTTCACTTGCCTCAAAGCGAATATATAAAATGGGACAACTTGTAGTAGGATAGTGGTTCCGTAGAATCAAAATGTTTTTTTTTTATTTTACCTCCCAATGCTCAAGCATTGTAACTTTGAAAACAGCTAAAATATATTTTAAATCTGTCTAAAATGCACCTTTTTTATGTAATAGGTGGCAGAAGAGCAGACGGATCACCTAATGGTAAGCGATTGCCACAGCCCATCGGCACAAGCGACACCAGTGGAGTCACAATTGCGCTGCCAACCTTTGCACCCCCAGGTTTGGGCCTACGGTACCCTCACTCACGCTGTGAAACACAGCACAGTGTTGCTTCACGCCGGTTATCTGTGAGGCTGTGGTATCACTCCGATCGAGCTTCATCGATCCGAATCCTTTCCTTCCTTTTGTAAGGTAACATTAATATTTCTATCACACAAAATAAAAAAAAATCTGCGGAAAAAAACTGCTTTCAAAAACCACGAACTAAAAAGTGTAAAATAATATTTTTAACACTTTATACACCTCAAATAACATTTTATAACACTACTCTCGAGAAAAGGTTTTACCTAAGTCGGCGCCAATACTATTTTGTAATTTAATACAACAGTCAATTATTCAACAGGGATTAGCTGCCGACTTTGGTAAAACTTTTTCTCGAGAGTACTGTTATAAAATATAATTTGTGGTGTATAAAGTGTTAAAAATATTATTTTAAAATTTTTAGTTCGTGGTTTTATGGCAGATGGAAGGCGGTTTTTACGGAAGAATTATTTTTTTCAATCCTTTTAGTGTCTCATTTTTAGGCCCTAGGTTGATAGATCAGTAGATCAGCTTTCGTTTATATAGATTAAGATATTATTCACTTGGCAATAATATTTCAAACAGTTAGATTGGTATTCTTTTACGACCCGTTTGGATCAGTGGTAGTGAATGCTGCTTCTGGTGCAAGGGTTGCGGGTTTGATCCCCGCACAGTACAACAAACATTTGTGCGCATGAACATGTCTGTCTGTATTGGTCTGGGTGTTTTTTATGTATCCATCATCATTTCAGCCAATGGACGTCCACTGCTGGACATAGGCCTCCCCCAATGTTCTCCACACAGATCGGTCCTGTGCCGCCCGCATCCAATGGATTCCTGCAATCTTCACCAGATCATCGGTCCACCTTGTGGGGGGCCTGCCACGGCTGCGACTTCCTGTACGAGGCCTCCATTCGAGGACCTTTCCGCCCCAACGGCCGTCTCTTCTCCTCGCTATGTGCCCTGCCCATTTTATGTAATATAAGTATGTATTTACAAAAGAAAAAGTTTTACATATTATATGTAATATATTTGTAATTCTGCTATTGGTTCTTACTTGAGCTACCTATCTAGGAGTTAGATCAATGTATGTGATGTTGTGAAATATATATTTATTATTTATTAAACAAAATACAAGTATACTAAATACAGTATGATTAGTAAAAGACGATTCTTTTTACCCGACTACGGCGAAGCAAAAAGGAGGATTATGATTTTGACCTGTATGTATGTATGTATGGTTGTTCATCTGTTTCCTCATAACTTCTAAATTAGTTATTATATTTGGACATATGAGGTGTCGTTAGAAGCGTCTTGATTGTCTTCTGGTTATACGCGACATTACTTCACGTTAAATTGACTATAGCGGCCTCTAGGGGACTTAGAGTAAGATACTGAAAAAAAAATTGCTTGACGGTACCGTGTAGGGTATCAAATGAAAGAACTTTTGTAGCACATTTCAAATATGACATTTTATTCACATAACTAAAAATATGTTAAATAAAACCAAAACCCGACTACCAAAAAAACGCCCTCTAAAAAGTACGAAATAAGAAAATAGTTCCTGCTGAAATTATTATGTCGTATCGCCGTGATCGTATGCCACCTACTGTAGCAAAACAGATTCATTATGTATGATAATAAAATAAAATCAATGTGGCATACGACTACGACGATACGGCATAATAATTTCAGCAGAGACTATTTTCTTGTTTCATACTTTTTAGAGCGTTTTTTTATTCATAATGATATGTAAAAATTACCAAGCATAACGCAATTTCGAATATTCAAAGCAAATCTCACAAGATTTTGCTCTCATTTCCGTTCCAGACGGAATTCCAAAATTCTTATCTAGCCGGAATGAAGCTCAGAAAGTTCAACGAAGAAAGTTGAAGATCTCTCTGCTAATATCAAGACAGGGGCATGAAACTGAGTGTTTATACGGATGTTACGTACCTATTTGGGAGCATGCATAGTAAAATAAATATCTAAACAATGCTAAGTGTAAGAGATTCTTTACTGTGATTTTTTATTATTATAGTTAGATTTTATATTTCCCGCCTTTGAACACTCAAATCATGAACGAATCTCATATGCACATTTAATAATAATATCCTCTAAACGATTTCGGCTGAGGCGGCCAATCTCAACGATTACTTACGCAGGATATATTATAGTGCCCAAGTGTGGTGCGTAAACACAAATGCACTCTCTATTCCCTTGACCTCATATTCTAATGGAACATTAGTGTGACACGACCGGAGAGGGATCGGGCGCAGGACCAACGGTTTAACCTGCTTCCCGAAGCACTGAGGTACAAGAGACTGCCAACTTCTAGACTCTGGACTGGCACTGAGAATTTCTTTACAGAAAAACTCAGGTATAAATTTTGACCCAAGCCGGGGATTGAACCCGGGACCCCAAGCGCAGCCATCGTTATAATGTGCGACGCACTACCCACTTCTTCTGGAGAGATATTAATAATAATAATAATAATTCTCACAACATCTCATATGTTGATCTGATTCCGTACTAAGTAGCTTAAGCACTTGTGTTACAGATATCAGACAACAGAAAAACACAAATATATACTTAAATACATATATTACACCCAGACACTGAATAAACACAAGTGTTCATCACACGAATGTTTGTCCAGGGTGGGGATCGAACCCACGACCTTTGGCGTAAAAGGCCAAAGGTCGTGACCCTTGGTCACGACCGAAGGGCGCCATCCGGTGAGTCAAAAAATCAAAGATACCACGGCCTCACAGAAAACAGGCGTGAAACAGTACTGGGATGTGTTTTGTTGCGTGAGTGAGGGTTGGCAGCGCATTTGTGACTCCACTGGTGTCGTGAGCGTCCATGGGCGGCGGCAATCGCTTACCGTCAGGTGATACGTCTGCTCGTCTACCATCTATCATATAAAAAAAAGTAATATAATAATAAAAAATGTAATGTAATAAGAACATAGCTCGGGTTTGTGATCACCAATCCGCATTAGGGAAGCGTGGTGATTAAGCCTAATCCCATCATAGTGGCGATGACTTGATTTCTGTGATGGGGGCCTTTGCCCTGCAGTGGACAGTTTATAGGCTGATACTTTACTTTACTTTTTTTATTATTAATAAAGTAATCACCACAATGATTGATGAAAATGATTTGCACAACTTCATTTTGTGTATAATGATTTTTTTTAAGCATTTTAGTATCTAATTTTTTGAATAGGTTTACGGGACTATTATTACACTTAAAACTTGCAGATATTTCAACCCTAGCAGGAGTTAGATAACAAACAAGAAGTCCAGGGTAAACAATTCTCCGGTATCATGGCGTAGGCCTGAATTACAGTTGTTTACTAAACACACTTGGTAGCTCTCCAAGGATGTACGCGATGGGTTAATAGCACTTAGCAGGCTTGAATGTGGTCTAAATTCTGCGCACGACGTCCAGGCATAAGAACACAGTGTGGCGATTGTGAGTGAAGATTTGGAACGTCACGTTTCATGACGAACATTGACGTCTGAGCATCACAAATATACTCCAGTGCTCAAGTGTGTGTGCAAACACAAGCGCACTCTCTATCTCCCTTACCCTCATATTCTGATGGGACACCAGCGTGACACAACCAGAGAGGGATTAGGTGTAGGACCAATGGCTTAGGCACGGGGGCACAAAGAATATCCTTACGAAATCTTAGGTACAAATTTTTGGCTGATGATGATCCCAATAGTCGGTTCATATTTGGGTCTGTTATGCAGTCAACCTTCTGCAGGCTTAATCCTTTAAATTGTTGGTGGTGTCTGGTTGCAGATTCATTAATTTTCTAAGTAACAATTTTTTTTTGTATGTTTATGTGATAGGTGGCAGACGAGCAGACGGATCACCTGATGGTAAGCGATTGAAGTCACCTATGGACAACCGCGACACTAGTGGAGTCAAAAGTGTGCTGCCAACCTTTAGACCCCCTTTCCGCCGATTGGGTCTCCGGTAACTTTAGTTACGCAGCGAAACAACATAATTCTGCTTGACGTCGGTTTTCTGTAAGGCCGGAGTATCACTCCGGTCGAGCCGGCCCACGTGGCTCTCCCACGGTCAACATAGTATACTGGATATATAGAGCATCATTGAAAATTTAAAAAAGAAATGCGGATATCATTTTTTTTAATATTATGTCATCTAAATATTTACTTCATCTTATTGCACATACTGTGCTCTCTTTGAGGTAGCCTCTACATTACACTAAAAATCAGCAAACTGTTGATCACAATAAAAACCACAACAAAAAGTACAAGGTATCTCCGAATATGGTATTTGAAGTCCGCTTGAAATACCTCGGAAATACCTTGTACTTTACTGCAAACTACACTTTACTATGGAATAGGCCAGTCCAAAGCAATTTAATACATGTGGCCAAGACAAGTTAATGAACATTAGCCAGATGGAATCGCTCTGCAACCATTGAACAGTGCACATAGATTTTCTATTCCAGATCACATAACATGAGCTAGTGAGATAGGTAATTATAGTACATGTACATTATCGCTGTTTACTATAGAATTTGGAATTATAGCTAGAAATCGTTATTGCAAACTTGCAGTACAGTAGGTACACATACAACAAGCTGAAATTGGAACGTATTCTTAAGAAGCCATCATCATTGTCATCACCTTAAATTTTTGTTCCGGTTGCGACCCAAAAGTGTCGCTTTGGAGTCCGGGGTCCGCTTTCCTGCAAACACGGTTCTACTTCGCACGGTATTAGGAAGTGTCATACTATAAAAAAATGGAATTTGTTGCCGATGTATGTATTTCCTGCATCCTGCCATTATTTTCCTTTTAGATTCCTTCATGGGACGCATGAAGAAGCATCTCGCGGGACAGTTTAGTGTAACGGACTTGATGCCATGCCATCGCCTCCGTTGTAATTGCAACGTGGTATCACCTTTTGGTTATCATCAGACCAATAACATTATTTTCATATACTGGGCGACTATGAAAAAATGTGATACGGTTTTTAATACATCTCTGGTAGAAATTAAGACATTTTAGTATAATGCCCAATGGTCTTAATTTTCAAGGAAATAAGTCACTTAATTTTTTTTAAAGAATTTAACCCCTTGGGATCTAATCTGAATCTTAATAATATTTTCAACAGAAAATAAACAAGATATCTAAAATGATCTGTTCATTTTTGTTTATTTATATTTGACTGGCAGATTTGCAAGTTACATATAAATAATATTAAATTAAATACATCACTTCAAACTGATCCATGTTCCATTAGTTTGTCAAAACAACGTACGTACTCGAACAATACACTGAAGATGTATTTAATATATGTACCTACATGAAATACATCTTTAGTGTATTGTGTCATATTTATTTGAACAACTAGAGAAACCATTAAATCAAACAACACGTCAACCATGAACAATGTAGCAAGTGTGGTAGCGAGTCTCTGATGAATATTGAGCCTACCATGTTGAGTGACAGGATATTATCATCACATCTGCCACCGACAGAATGCCGTTTGTTCAACGCCAATATTGTCGTCGGACCTTTCATATTAAACTGACCGTCATATCCAAAGCCTTGGTATGGAATGGGACAGTGACTCTCAAAATATAGTCATTGGTATTTATAGAGCGCAAGAAAAGAATCATATCGTATAAGATTGACGTATCTCTTCTCTTCAATAAAATTTTGGATAAGGATAGGATCTTTTATTCAATAAAAAATCGCATAGGTATTTTATCACTCTCAAAGGGAAGCCGAATTGATTAGGCGATTCTGTTAACACTATAAAATTTGACAAGTAATATTTTTCTGGCCTATACGACGTATTGACAAAACGTCGGAAATCTATAGATTTTTAATTTATCCAAAATATTTTTGTTATTGAAGCTTTTCACATGGAGTAACTATTATGGACGATCCGTTTAGATCAGTGGTAGTGAATTCTGTGTCTGGTGCAAGGGTTGCGGGTGCAATCCCCGCACAGAACAAACATTTGTGTGCATGAACATGTCTGTTTGTATTTGTCTGGGTATTTTCTATGTATTATAAGTACGTATTTACAAAGAAAATAATTATATGTATATATTTGTAATTCCGCTTTTGATTCTGATATCTGTAACATAGGTGCATGACCAAACTATCTCGGAGACAGGTCAATGTATGTGATGTTGTGAAATATTTATTAAAAAAATATTTTTTATAAAGGGTTTGGTGTGCATTTTATTTTTTATTGTTAATGCACATAATTATTATTCATTAGTGAAAAATAATAGAAAAAAACTGCAGGATTGGATTTTAAATTATTTACATACACATTGTATAAACGTACGAAACCCTCGGTGGATGAGTTGGACTTACATACACTCGACTGGTTTTTCTTTTCTTACTTAAGATAGCTCCTGCATAATATCTTAAGACAGAAACTTCATAGATAAGTACTATGTGTTACAAACGTAGTATTAAGTAGTTAATGTTATAACTAATTAATTTTACCCAGAACGACTGCCTGTCAGAAAAATTGTTATTGCATGTGTGTCAAAGTGTATAACAAAATTCCAAACCATTTCAAGTGTGGACCTGCGGGCTTGATGACAAAAAAATTACGGCAATGGCTGGTGGATAAAACGTTTTATAATTTAAATGAATTTTATAATTGTAACCATTTTGCATGTTAATATTATTAACTGAATAGAGATTCTTATTTCATATATACCATCATGTACTGTACCTGTTCTATGCAAATAAATAAATACTTTGAATACTTTGAAATACTTTGAATACTTTGAATACTTAAAACCAACAACTTACTCGAGCAATTTGATCGTCCTTCAAAACTATGAATTCTTGTCCATATCATTTTAAGAAATGTCCGTATCATTTTTTAGTTTATAAATTCATAGTTTCCCAAAACCTAATCTTCAAAAGAAGAAAGTACCATCTCCAGTTTGAGAGCCTACGACCAAGGCTTGTCACTGACTTCAATATATTGCAAGACCACACGCTGAGACCCTTTGAGCCTGACAAATGCGTCCGATCCATTTTGATCGAACGATAATTAAAAGTCAGAAGCGTGTTAACTTAAGGTCCATTTTGCGGTGCGACTTACGGGATGGGGAGTTTAGAATGTTGCGAAGGTACTGAATTGTCGTAAAAGCTACCAAATGAGTATTCGGAGTGAGTAAGCGTTTACACTCACATACACACACTGTACACCGTTATTTTTTACCGACTTCAAAAAAGGAGGGGATTTTATGTTCGACTGTATATGTTTGTATCTTTTTTAAATATATTTTATGTCTGTTCACCGATTTTTCTGTCAATTATTGACCGATTCGCACATTTTTTATTTGATAGAACACAGTCGCAAGTTGATCCCATTTTCACCATGTCAAGATCTGCTGATGAGATCCCAGAGAAATGGGCATATACAATGAAGCGACTGCTGTATGGTTTTCGAAAACTTTTTTACAAAAGAATGGACAACATTTCAAAATTGCTAAGCTCTGAAACAAATAATACCAATTCTTTGTTTACTTTTCCGCTGCTCGAATATATATTTATTCATTTTTTATATTGCTTATTTACTGAGAAAAAAATTAAAAACTAAAAAACGTAAGATGACGTCATCGGACGGCAGAATGTAAAATATTTCTTTGCTTAGCACATTATAGTTTTAAATTTACGAAATGCCAAACCCATGACATGTAACTGTAAAAAAAAAGACAACTTGTCAACGTTGAATGTATGAATGACGTTGACAATCTTGACACTAGTATTATTTACCTTTGACAGTAGTACCTTTTTTTTATCAAAACAATGATAAGCAAAGGAATATCGCTGTATTCAGCCGTCCAATGACGTCATTTGGCGCTTACGTCAATTTAGAATAAAAAGAATTTCAATAATTATTTTATGCATGAAAATGGACAAATTTTGAAAAAAGAAAAAATATGGGTCTGTTCATTTTATGTCTACTTTCATATAAAAAACAATATGGACATGTTAAAAATATGAAATGTTGTCCATTGCATTAAAGCTATTTGTAGTCTGCAGCTGTTAGATTCCTGCAGGCCAGCATTTGTCAGACTAAAGCTCTTAACTCTACCAGGTCTATACATTTTTAAAATTGGTTGTTTTGTAAAAAAAAGTACAATTGACAATGTTGGAGCACATTTTTGCAAGAGTTGAGGGTGACTTTGGTTAGGCAAGCCTAAAGTCCGCTGCTCAAGTAATATAAAAAATGGCCACGTGCGAGTCAGACTCGCTCACCGTAGGTCTGTACCTTATAGTTATTATAGGTAGGCTCCTTTTAGGTACAAAACACTTAAATATCAAAAATAGACACGAAATTTCAAATTGAAATGATAGGGAGCATTTTCTTATTCCGGCAACATAGTATTATGCAAAGCATACATTTTATTGCCTATGTAACAAAATGATGCGACATTGTAACTTTATGATACGTGATATGACATCGCACGCCATAAACAAGTGAATAGTTCTGCAAAATGCATGGTTTAACGGCAAAGTGGAAATGTGTCATATGATTAGATAATTTTTCGAGTCCCATGTAAAATTTTTCAAACATAGACTTCTGGAATCAAATATGATTCGTTGTTAAAAAACATATTCACAAGAATGATTTACTGTTGAATATTCCACCTGATGAAACGAAATGTATCTACATTCTAATTAAATATGCGTTGACACACCCACTACTGGATGATATTCGATGCCCTAGATTATTTATTCCGAATCAAATTTGATTAGATAAAGTTAGGCTACGAAAAGGACACACGAGCAACACCAATTGATTTAAATTGTTAGCAACTAAACCGGATATATTTTTAACAATTTGAAGCCAGCTCCAGAAAGGCACTTAAAATATTTATTTAATACTTATAATTAACTCTTGGGCTTTTGTACTCGAAATTTGAACTACCGCCAAAAACGGCTACTTATGGTGTTAATCCAAATTTCGAGTGCAAAACAGATCACTAAGTAGTACACAATTATTAAATAAATAGTATATATGTTTGCTTGGAGACTGGAGCTATAAATAGATGTGATTTAGTAGCTAACAATTTAAATACATTGGCATTGCTAGTTAGGGCTACGCGTAGCCTTATAACTCACCATATTATTTTTTTAAAATTTTCTTGAAAATTGTCAATATTTTGAATGCCTTTGCCATGCCTTTCTACATATTTTTCTAGGGACGCAAACAGGTACATTTTGCTTTTTTTATATGATAGATGGCAGACATTCGAGTCATAACTACACAAGTGCGCTGCCAACCTCAAAAAGGTAAAGGTAATATAGAGGTAAATTAAAAATAAAAAAAATATATATCTTTTGTTACAATGAAACGCCCTGATGGTATGGTCGGTTTAAATACCGGGCCGAAGTCTCGGGGTCCTGAGTTGGATTTCCGGGTCGAGCAAAAAGTATTTTGGAATTTTGCGAAGAGTGCTCAGGTTTGTGATCACCAATCCACATTTCGAAAGCGTGGTGATTAAGCCTAATCCCATCATAGTAGCGAAAACTTGGTTCCTATGGCAGAGGCCTTTGTCCTTCATTGGGACAGTACATGCTGATACTTTATGGTGAAAAATCGATTATCAAACACCTCGTTTGCGAGGATACCAGGGACCAACTACATAATGTTTTCCGAAGTACGGAAATGTTTTTGATAAATGACGTGGGGCCGAGGAAGGGTGCCCTGCAATTTCCGTCCTTTGGTTGTGTTGCTTACCTTTTCGGATCGGAAACTGTCACTAACTTTGTCCAGTTTTGAATGCACCAATTCATTGTCATAAAAGGGATTAAAGTATGTTAATATCCGCGTATTTTCTAGACAAAATAAGATTTAAAATTCCTTTAATAAGCAATAAGTCACTTTACTATAATTTGATTTTGATTTAAGGCTATATTTGATTCTAAGTTTATATTAAATAGAGACAGATATGAATGTACTTTGATGTAAAAATAAATTTACTTTTTATTTTAAAAACTGTAGGATACACTTTCATTAACGTCGTCCATTAAAGCACAGATAATTATGGCGTAGTAGCATTAAGCGTAGCCGTGTGGTCTCTGGCAGAGTAGAATAGGCTACCCTCACTCTTACCTAGGTGTCGTAAAAGGCGACTAAGGTAAAGCTGCTGGCATGATCATCAGCACCCAGAGAAGGAAAACTCTGCATTTATATCAAAACCCTCGCCAACCCGTCTGCCAAGCGTGGTGAGTATGGCAATTACCCCTCATGTGATTGAGGGAGGCCCGTGCCCCAGCAGTGGGGACTTAAATGGGCTGATGATGATGATGATGATGAGTAGCATTAAGAGTTTCTTTGGAAATAAAAAATATGTTAGTATGAAAAATACAAATTTCAAGAAAATCGCCATACAAATTGGCAATTTCATACTCTACCCGTAATATTAATATGAAGACCGCCATTTTGAAGTTAACCTGTCACTTGATGTCACAAGACGTAGATTTCACTCCACAGATCCTAAGTCGTATCTATATCGTGTTTTTTTAGGTGATAGATAACAAACGAACAATCCCGAGTTATGTTCGAAAAATTCGAAACAAATCTTTGCGCGACCCAGGAATCGAACCCAGGACCTTATTACACACTTTACCTTATATACACTTCAGTACCTTTTCACTATAATATTGCCTGTATATGTGTAGGAAAATAGAAGTCAGATGGTTATTATAGACCTAGTTATTATGACAAAGTGCTAAAGTGTATACATGTCTTTGCATGTCTTTACATGGGCGCCGAGAGCCTCTCGCTACACATAGGGCCTCCATTTGTAACGCGCAACTGTACTGATCTTATACCCCAGCTTAGCGTGTGATTCTCAGTTGCATACATTGCCATCACTTCGAATCCAGGGGTACGCTTGGACCATGATACAGGATTCGGGATGTCTGATGATTACAACGAAGTGACAAGCTAAAGGTAGTCGAACATGTTATAAGTATTCCATTTTGCTCGCGCATTTGAAACAAGAGGGCGTCAGGTTATTGATTGCACCCGGGCGCTTCATGGCACGAACACACGGTAGCGAACATAGAGAGGCCTACGTCCAGCAGTAGACTGCGATAGGTTGATGATGATGATGATGGGCGCTTCATGGGCTAGAGCCGACCTTGCAGCCGACCGTACACGAGATTATCTCTGTAGCCATCAGTATAATAGCAGTGACATAAGCTGAGTGAGGGCCATTTATACTAGACGTCATAACACACCATAATATTCAATTGTCACTGTCTGGACATGATTGAATATATTTTTGTTTTTTATTTCCTTTTGTTTTTATTTATATGTATTTTTAATTGTTATATGTTTTGTTTTCTGTTTGTGCCTAACTGTGTTCTGTTTACAACTGCTATAAATTCTGTGTTGTGATGTCTAGAATAATAAATATTTTCTTTCTTCCTATAAAACCATTGTGAAAATTTCAAAGAATAAATCCTACGAGAATATATACTCTACATTCTATAAACAAGAAAGACCTTGTTACAAAAACAAGACTAGTGGGGAGGTTCGCCGCAAACCTCAATTCAGTACCTACTTGTGAGACACGGGTATGAAAGATTCATTCCTGCATTAGATAGCACATTCATAAGCTTGACTTTCCTTGCTTCCGAGCCAGATGTTTCCAAGTCCGTCATATATTTGTTTGTTTTCTGTATTTATCTGTCACATATTATCAATGTTTTCAAATCTATTGGGGTGACCCTTTAATAGGATCCTTAGTTGAGTCGATCCGGTTTTTTTATGAAATAGGTGGCAGACGAGCAGACAGATCACCTGATGGTAAGCGATTGCCGCCGCCCAAAGACACCCGCGACACTAGTGGAATTAGTCATCGCAAATTATGCCAACTTTTGAACCCACTCTTTACCTCTGATTGTGCCTTCAATAACCTTACTCACGCAGCACAGTGCTGCTTCACGCCGGTTTCCTGTGAGGCCGTGGTATCACTAAGCCGGCCCATTCATGCCGAAGCGTGGCTCTTCCACGGTATCGATATTGTTAGTTGCACATTGCTTCAAAAATATTTAAGCCTTCAAAGCTACCAAAAACATCTGAGCATTGCACAAAACACATGTTAATATCCGCCAAGGTGTATTTTCATTGTTGTTCGAAATAAAGTCGAACCTTAAGGTATTGTGGTGACATAGACTTTTATAGTTTTTTAAATTTTCGCGGTGCATTATAACTATAATTAATCAAGACGGGAACTAACACGATATTTATTATGTATTTATATTTACAACCTGTGCGGATAAAGAAGCGTCTATACTCGCACGTGCGAGTATAGACGCAAATAGTGTGCGAGCGAGAAGTGAATAGATGCGCCGCCATTTCTGATCCCATTCTTTATCAGCACAGGTTGTATAATGATACAACTTTGTGGATTCAAGCGGAGTCCGCTCGTGACCACGACTGCTGTAACATAACCGAAACGTCGAGTAAAATATGTAAGTACACAATGTTGTATTACATAGTACGAAATATCGTGTTAATTCCCGTCTTGAATAATTAGACATAGACTTCTGTCATATATTGCCAGGTTTTAAGATTTTTAGATTTACCTGTACAAAAAAATCCTTTTTTTACACAGTTGGCTGTTCAGTACAGTCTTTTTCAACTAGAAATGAAATGATGCCACAATTAAGATTTTTTTTTAAATTCAAGTTGTTTCAAGTAACTAGTAAAATAAGTGGTAAGTAACCATTAGAATGGAGAGGGCTATGCTCGGAGTCTACCTGCGTGAACGTATCAGAAATGATGAGATCCGCAGGAGAACTAAGGTCACAGACGTAGCCCAAAGAATTGCTTGTCTCAAGTGGCAATGGGCAGGTGCACATAGCGAGGAGAACAGACGGCCGTTGGGGCTGAAAGGGTCCTCGGTGGAGGCCACGTGCAGGAAGTCGCAGCCGTGGCAAGCCTCCTACAAAGTGGACCGACGATCTAGTGAAGATCGCGGGAATCCATTGGATGCGGGAGGCTCAGGACCGATCTATGTGGAGAACATTGGGGGAGGCCTATTTCCAGCAGTGGACGTCTATTGGCTGAAATAATGAACCAGTAAAATTATTATCACCACATTTTTGGCCTTAAAATTACAATATTTGAGCGCGAATACTATCTAATATATTGTTTTTATATGATAGGTGGCAGACGAGGAGACAGGTCACCTTATGAAAAGCCATTGCCGCCGCCCATTGTTGAGTCGCAAGTGCGCTGCCAAGCTTCGAACTCCCCTTTCCCCCGGATTAGACCTACGGTACCCTCACTCACGCAGCGAAATACAGCCAGCACAGTGCTGCTTCACGCCGGTTTTCTGTGAGTACGGTCGAGCCGGACCATTCATGCAGTAGCGTGGTTCTCCAACAGTCAGAATAATATATGTGATAATCCTTTGTCTTTGAAAACAAAGCTGTAGATAAACCAAGGCTAAACAATAATTTTGAACAAATCTGAAAGTACTCTATTATATTCTATAGCATGAATAAGATGAATCAAATACAATTTGTACTTAGATATACTCTATCAGACCGAAACGGCCCTAAATCCCTATCTCAAATCCCTTTACCCAATCACAAACAATAAAGTTTTAATTGTATACAGAACAAACCCTTAGACCTTCAAACACAATAAAGTCTGGATCATGAAAACAGCATATGATTTCTTGAACGTTTTGAAACGTCTTAACATTTAATTAATTTTCATTTCAGAACAATAACATGATAAGAAAAGCTTACCCTAATTTTGGCATGTTGGTAAAAATCAAGACATAATATAAATTAATAATAATATACTCCAACCGATTACGGCTTCGGCGGCCAATCAGTCTCCCAAAGTTCAAAATTCATCATCAGCCCATTAAGTCCCCACTGCTGGGGCACGGGCCTCCCTCAAATCACATGAGGTGTAATTGCCATACTTACCACGCTTGGTAGACGGGTTGGCGAGGGTTTTGATATAAATGCAGAGTTTTCCTTCTCTGGGTGCTGATGATCATGCCAGCAGCTTTACCTTAGTCGTCTTTTACGACACATCGGTAAGAGTGAGGGTGGCCTATTCTACTCTGCCGGGGATCACACGGAAATCAGTCACGTACGCAGGATATATTCTAGTGCACAAGTGTGCGCGCAAACACTATTGCAGTCTCTATTCGCTTACCCTAATATTTCGATGGGACTCTATTGTGACACGACCGGAGAAAAATCGGGCGCAGGACCAACAGCTTAACGTGCTTTCCGGGGTACGCTGGTACAAGACTTCCGGGCTGCCACTAAGAATTTTTACCGAAAACTTACAAACAACCAATTTTTGGCCTGACCCGGGGATCGAACCCGGGACCTCTTGCGCCGTCGTCGCTTTAAAGTGCGACCCACTAAGTACTGCGCCACTGGGGCAGGATTATTTTTTTTTATATTATAAGTTAATACTTGACTACAATCTCACCTGATGGAAAGTAAGCCTGAGGTCTAGGATGTTACAAGTTTGCCTAGAGGATGCTTATTCACTCTAGATTATAGTGGTCCGGAAAAACAGATCTCGGCTTGGAGGCATGACTTAGCTGTCGGCATACAAATTATGACTTAGGGACCGTAAAGAGAAGAATGCACTCTTTTTTATAAAGGCCGGCAACACGTTCGCGATGTTTCTGCTTTCGCGGATGTTCATGGGCTGTGGCGATTACATTCCATCAGGTTACTCGCTTGCTCGTTTGTCGCCTCTAGTAGTGTGGCAGACAGAACTGGAGACACCGGTAAGAGGGCAAAAATAAATATATTATGATCGAAATAAAATTATAGAATTAAAGAAAATACAGAAAATTTACATGTTATCGGCCAAAACGTCAGAAGAAGAAGAAGCGTCAAAAAGGAAAAATACTTTTCTATAATATAAAGGGCGCCTAAGCGGCAAGGAGGTCCTGTCCTCGCAAGTAGGTATATATAGTTTCAGTACACTTTGATACACACTGAACAATGTATGACCACCAACTTAATTCTGCTCGTTGCTTTAACACAAAAAAAAAATGCAGCTCAAACCTAATCTCTCTGGACAAAGGGGTTGTGCATTTTTTTTCCATAAAACTTAAAACCAGCTATAGATCCAAATAAATCAATACAGCTGAGTGGACCGCGGTTACGAGATCCGACGAGACACAATGTAGGGTCCAACGCAAAAAGATAAATTATGTGTTTCAGTTGCCAACTTCCTGTTCCGTATATCAAGTTTAGTGAAATGTAAAAAAAAGGTTGTCAGTTTTATGAAAAGGATTTGGATGGAAAGCGCGATAGATTTTGAGTGGTCTGAAGTTGAATAAAACTTACGACAACATTCTTTTCAAGATGTATTTTGTTTCTACTTTACCTAAAATTCAACTAAACGTACCTACTGTGTTGCATTATTAGCATTAATATGAAACCTTCAAATAAAAGCGTTCAAGTTTTTAAAAAGGCCGGCAGCGTACTTGGGACTCCTTTGACGTTGCAGGAGCCTATACCTTCCTAAAAGGCCGGCAACGCATCTCCACTCCCTCTGGTGTGGCTGAAGGCCATGGGCGGCGGTGATCACTTACCATCAGGTGACTCGCTTGCTCGTTTGGCCTCCCTTTCTCATAAATAAAAAAGGTGTCCATAGGCGGGCGGTAATCATTACCATCATGGTGATACGTTAACGTAACTTCAGCCGTGTGTCCCGGCAGAGTAGAATAGCCAACCTCACTCTTACCGAGGTGTCGTAAAATAAAAGGCGACACTAAGATAAAAGCTACTGCATGATCATCAGCGCCCAGAGAAGGAAAACTCTGCATTTATATCAAAACCCTCGCCAACCCGTCTGCCAAGCGTGGTGAGTATGGCAA
>CM032476.1:4477519-4489540 GCA_019059595.1 Marasmia exigua
GTCATCCGTGGTGTTTCTGAACAGATACGACCTGGTGACCTTCAAGAAAAGGGTTTATTCCTTTCTTAAGAGCCGACAACGCATATGTGATACCTCAGGTGTTGCATGGGCGGCGGTGATCACTTTCCATCAGGTGTGCCGTCTGCTAGTTTGTCCGCTATTATGTAAAAAAAACGAATTTCTCATTCCAGGCATCCCGTTCGAGACGGCACCAAACAAGTTCGAAGCGCTCGCCGCCCACGACTCGATGGTGGAAGTGCACGGTGCCCTCAATACTATCGCCGTGTCCCTGATGAAGATCGGCAACGACATCAGACTGCTGGCCTCAGGGCCCCGCTGCGGCCTGGGCGAGCTGATGCTGCCCGAGAATGAACCCGGATCCTCGATCATGCCTGGTAAGGCTAGTCACTAAGTCACTAAAACCTGATGGAGATCGGCAACGACATCAGACTGCTGGCCTCGGGGCCCCGCTGCGGCCTGGGCGAGCTGATGCTGCCTGAGAATGAACCCGGATCCTCGATCATGCCTGGTGAGGCTAGTCACTAAGTCACTAAAACCTGATGGAGATCGGCAACGACATCAGACTGCTGGCCTCGGGGCCCCGCTGCGGCCTGGGCGAGCTGATGCTGCCTGAGAATGAACCCGATCCTCGATCATGCCTGGTGAGGCTAGTCACTAAGTCACTAAAACCTGATGGAGATCGCAACGACATCAGACTGCTGGCCTCGGGGCCCCGCTGCGGCCTGGGCGAGCTGATGCTGCCTGAGAATGAACCCGGATCCTCGATCATGCCTGGTGAGGCTAGTCACTAAGTCACTAAAACCTGATGGAGATCGCAACGACATCAGACTGCTGGCCTCGGGGCCCCGCTGCGGCCTGGGCGAGCTGATGCTGCCTGAGAATGAACCCGGATCCTCGATCATGCCTGGTGAGGCTAGTCACTAAGTCACTAAAACCTGATGGAGATCGGCAACGACATCAGACTGCTGGCTTCGAGCCTCACTGCTTCCTGGGCGAGCTAATGCTGCCCGAGAATGAACCCGGATCCTCGATCATGCCTGGTGAGGCTAGTCACTAAGTCACTAAAACCTGATGGAGATCGCAACGACATTAGACTGCTGGCTTCGACCCTCATTGCTTCCTGGGCGAGCTGATGCTGCCCGAGAATGAACCCGGATCCTCGATCATGCCTGGTGAGGCTAGTCACTAAGTCGAAAAATTCTTTTTATTTTCTTTTATAAAATTATTAGGGCCTTAAACTCACCCCTTAACAGCATGGCTCGTCTGAATGATTGATGTTTTCCCATGGGAATAAGACATTTTCCTGAAGTAACTATACATTTTGTCAATAGAGAATAATGTATCATTTTAATGGTGAAAAAATGTTGATATTGGTTTAGTCGTTTTCGAGTTATTTATGTCACCGGAAAATAACAAGATCCGTAAGTTTACCAATTTACTAGGAAGTTTATAAACTTTCGTAGGATTCTAAACGGAAGATAAATTGTATTATTTTACGTCCACATTTTCGTAAATTTATCAATTTCCGACGTCACGCGTCATTCGATAAATTTATAAATTAACGGATATCTATTCGTAAAATTGTAAATGGTTCGACCAATCACAGAAACTCTTTTAAATATGCGAATCTTTGAAATACGTAAAATAAGACACTGCTCTCTGATTGGTCAATGTTCATAGTGGCAATGCCAATCAGATGGCGCGTAGCGTTAGCATATTGCTTACTAAGGGCCGATTTCACCGTCGAAATTGAACGCGATCAACGCTTAAACGCGATCAATGCGAGGGAAAACAAAGGAACGGAACTCTTTAGCGCGTAGACCGAGTTCAAGTGAATTGATCGCGTTCAATTTCAACGGTGAAATCGCCCCTTAGTATTTTACGAGTGAGTTCAGTAGGTTCATCAATGTACGAAAATGTGTACAACCTGTGCGGATAAAGAATGGGATCAGAAATGGCGGCGCATCTATTGACTTCTCGCTCGCACACCCACGAGTGCGAGTATAGACGCAATAGTGTGCGAGCGAGAAGTGAATAGATGCGCCGCCATTTCTGATCCCATTCTTTATCCGCACAGGTTGTACGTAAAATAATATAATTTATCTGCCGTTTAGATCCTACGAAAGTTTATAAACTTCCTAGTAAATTGATAAACTTACGGATCTTGTTATTTTCCGGTGACATTTATATTTATTAATACTCAGAATATCAAAACGATCACTTTTGCAATATCCCTAGACAAAGTTGTTTTAAGTAGTTGTGTATTTATGTATGCAGGTATTGTACGTGCGTACGTACCTATTGCAAAATAAGTACCTATATGTGTTAGGCCGTGTGGTCTCCGGCAGAGTAGAATAGGCCACCCTCACTCTTACCGAGGTGTCGTAAAAGGCGACTAAGGTAAAGTTGCTGGCATGATCATCAGCACCCAGAGAAGGAAAACTCTGCATTTATATCAAACCCTCGCCAACCCGTCTGCCAAGCGTGGTGAGTATGGCAACTACCCCTCAAGTGATTGAGGGAGGCCCGTGCCCCAGCAGTGGGGACTTAAATGGGCTGATGATGATATGTGTTAGGTTGTTCTTGATTTATTTGATGATTGGTCGCACACAAAGGTACTGCATTATTATCATTTTTATCACGCGTCTCTCGTGTATGATATCTAATAAAAAAGTTTTCAAAATATATACATAGAAGAAAAGTATTAAATTTATACAGAGCGTCACACGGCCATGCCACATGGAGGGAAAGTACCTTTTTTGATTTTGAAATAATTTCTCGGTTGAACCAGGAATCGAACCCGCTACACTAGAAAAAATCTAAGTAAATCTAAATTATCACAACATCTCATACGTTGAATTGATTCCGTACTAAGTAGCTTAAGCACTTGTGTTACAGATATCAGACAACAGAGGAACACAAATATATACTTTATATATTACACCACAAGTGTTCATCGCACGAATGTTTGTCCAGGGTGGGGATCGAACCCACGACTTATGGCAAAAAATTTACCCTGTAGCTTTATCACTCACAGGAAGGCTATCCATCTTTATCGTAAGGAATATTTTTAGCTAAATAATATACTATCAGAAATAAAAGGAAGGTCTTTGTTCAATTCAGGAGGAAACAGGAGGGGACTCATTTTGAGCATTTGATAAATTAATTAAGGTGACGGGTAGGGCACACTAGCGACGCCAATCGATTTTAATTTTTAGCTACTAAACCGGATCTATTTTAAACAATTTCGGGGTTACAATATCTCGGCAAACACTTATATTATATATAAAATAACCATGCATAAATGTTGGGTCCGTTTTTGTACGCGAAAAAATGATTCACGCTAAAAGGGGCCGCTTTTGTCGGTAATCAATTTTGGTAATCAAACGAATGGTGTCGCTAGGTAGGCTACCCGTCGCCTTAAGAAATATGCTGACTAAAGGATTCAAAATAAAAGTCGATTTGCTGCATTTTATTACGTTTGTTCAACACATTTGTTTCTTTAAGTTTTATGTATAAAACATAAATCATACAGAATCATTTTTGTCTTTTAAATCTATTCGAAGTCATTTTAGCCAAGAAAATAAAAATACCGAATTATTCGGCCATAATACCGAATAATTCGGCCGTGTATTCGGCGCATCTCTAATTATTGTAATTTTTATCCACTTAGGTAGGTATCATTTTAATCACGTCTACGCGTATATAATAAAAAAAAGTTGATTCGGCGGGTAGATCTAAAACAAACCGCATGGGCTTATGCAATTCAAAAGATTTAAATTAGTGTCTAGTGGTTTTTAGTGTTCAAATTTGGTGTTTATTTTTGCAGTGAAGTGCCCCAAAGTGATCCTAATAATAATAATCATTGGATTGTATCGTTTTTAACACTGCTTATTGTGTGTCGAGTGAGTTGTCTCGTGACAACTTGCTTGGACCAAATAGAGTCTTAAAACCTGCGATTGCTTTTAATCCGTAGGTCGATAAAACGTAAAACACCGGCGTTTTATTGAGTGACTGTGACTTTGACTGACTTCGACTGTTGACTACCTACTTATTCTTAACAAGGGCCGATTTTTGATCCATAGTTACCTTTAGATTAAACTAACTAATAGTTAACTGGATAACTAATAGTCAAAATGACGTAACTCCTTATAATATAACTATTGGTTAAGCTAACCTATGTTCAAAGACACATTTTGGCGATATTTGACCATTGGTTATTTCTTTAAACCATTAGTTCAGTTTGACTACGGATAAAAAAATCGGTCCTATCAAAAAAAAACCAAAAATCAAAAATGTCTTTATTCAATTTAAGTCCATACAGAACATTTATGAATGTCAAATATTATGTAATCTACCGCAGATTCGGAATGTCAATTTCTACCGAGAAGAATCAGCAAGAAACTCAGTAGTTACTCTTTTCAAATAATATGGTAATTACAATATTCATTCTTATACAAATTATGATTACAGTGACAGTATGATATACAATGCTTATAATCAATATCGTTTAGATAAATCGTCGAAGAAAAAGTCTGAAATGAATTATACATGAGAGGACAGGCGAAGAAATCAACATGTCCAAGAATCCTTATCATTCAAATAATCATCTACTTTATAGTAGCCTTTCTGCATTTGGCAGTTTTTTACATGCAACTTAAACTTATGTACAGGTAAATCAATGATATTTTGAGGTAACTTATTAAACATTCTAATGCTCAATCCTACAAATGAATTTCCAGTTTTATGAAGTCTTCGAATTTGGGACAGCAAGCCTATGTTTATATCTATGTTACTTGACATTGGCGAATTATCCTCGGGTAAAAAGCTATAATAAAAAAAAAAGTTTCCAAAATATGAATGAATTGTCTGTCGCAGGCAAGGTCAACCCGACGCAGTGCGAGTCGCTGACGATGGTGGCGGCGCAGGTGATGGGCAACGCGGTGGCGTGCAGCGTGGGCGGCAGCAACGGCCACTTCGAGCTCAACGTGTTCAAGCCCATGATGGTGGCCAACGTGCTGCGCTCCATCCGCCTCATAGGTACGCTGTCTGCTTGGACAATGGACAACATTTCAAAATTGCTAAGCTCTGAAACAAAAAATACCAATTCTTTGTTTACTTTTCCGCAGCTCGAATAAATATTTATTCATTTTTTATATTGCTTATTTACTGAGAAAAAATTAAAAACTAAAAAACGTAAGATGACGTCATCGGACGCAGAATGTTAAAATATTTCTTTGCTTAGCACATTATAGTTTAAATTTACGAAATGCCAAACCCATGACATGTAACTGTCAAAAAAAAAAGACAACTGGTCAACGTTGAATGAATGAATGACGTTGACAATGTTGACACTAGTATTGTTTACCTTTGACAGTAGTACCTTTTTTTTATTAAAACAATGATAAGCAAAGGAATATCGCTGTATTCAGCTGTCCGATGACGTCATTTGGCGCTTACGTCTATTTAGAATATAAAGAATTTCAATAATTATTTTATGCATGAAAATGGACAAATTTTGAAAAAAGAAAAAATTTGGGTCTGTTAATTTTATGTCTATTTTCATATAAAAAAACAATATGGATATGTTAAAAATATGAAATGTTGTCCATTTAACACGGGACGTGGCATGTGGACGATTTCCCCTCTGCCAAAGTACACGACCAACGTGATTCCACGTAGGTCGTGTACGCTTTTCGAGCGGAACTCGTTAAAATGGTTGTTGTGCAGTTTTTACTTGCGAACGACGATCAGAAAAATCTTATTTATCTTTCTTATCACGCAAAAGTTTTTTTTTTAATAAATAAACGTTATTTCACAGAATAATAACATTTTTCATCTACAACCTGTGCGGATAAAGAATGGGATCAGAAATGCGCCATTTCTGATCCCATTTTTTATCCGCACAATTGTACATATTTGGCGACAGAAACCCCAAAAGACAGTAGGCGATATCGTGGTACGTTGACAGGATCTTGATTAGTGTTGTGACAATGATAGAAAGAATAAATATATAATGTCTCACTATTTGACTGTTTTTATGTTACTACCAGAGCAGATGAGCTTTTCTATTTACTCAACTGTATTCATGGTCATCTTCATCGTCAGCCCGAAGCACAGTGTTTTTTAGACCCCAAAAAATTTCCCTACTCAGATTATCGCAGTAATCGATCAATTTAACCATTCTAAATGCCCGACGAGAACACCCGAGTGACAGTTCTAAATAGTTTATTTTTTAAAAAATCGCAAAGTTGACGTGACCTTGCTAGGGTAAAACCATATAATAATTCATAGAAAAGAAAACACACAAGATACCTATTTCAATTAAATATGTTCAGATAGAACATACTTAGGCGCATATTTTCAATATTTGATTATTCCAATCCGCCGCCAAAATTGGGCGTAAAAAAATATTTTAACGATTTTCGTTTTTATTTTTTTTCTCCATAATAACAAAAAAAGGCAACATGGGACTAGCACAGAAAAAATGTGTTCAATATGGCCTACTAAACCTGAAAATACCAGGTTCATACTATGGCTGCTTTACGAGAAAAATATGATTATGTCTAAAGATTAAATACTCCAATATAGGGTTGCCACTAAAAGGTCAAAAACTTTATGAAGGTGTGTAACCTAAATTTTATATTGTGAATGTGTAGAGTACGTATATAAGGTGCTTGTTTCTACTTTTAGTCCACATTTTTAACCGAATTCTAAAATGGATATTATCAATTTATTCTAATTCTTTCGTTTGTATTGAACTTTCAAAGTCCTATTGTAAAGTTTTGAATGTGTTCTTTTGTATTAATTGATGTTAGTATGTAACTTACAAAAAATATTTCTATTCCTTGTTTATTCAAACAAATCACTTTCGTTGCACAGTATTATTGGGTGATCATCTAACATATGTATGTTTTCGTCATTATCATTATGGTCGCCTTCACCGTCTGCCGCCGGTACCTAAATTGATATTTGAAGGTGTTAAAAGATCAATGACCGCTGCAGGCAGACGATGGCGCTTGGAATATCGTCGTTCCTTTACGTGAGCCATAGATATGACTGGATCCGATGACTCTAGTGCACGATGAAAGAGGTCTGTCATCGTACTTATGCGATCCATTTTGCGGCAGTGATGTTCCCTGTCCGATCGCCAGAACTTGTTACGCGACTCGGCTGCTTGTTCAGTGAGCATCCCGACAGGAAGGGAACAGGATTCAATAATTTCTTCACCGTGCACTAGAATTTTATGTACAGTCACAGTATATATGTATAATCTATGGTCACAGTCATAGGATGCCAATAGGGTATTTGACTAAGCTCGAGATTTTACAAAATATAAATATTTTATCAAAATATAGGTAAATATGTGCCAATAGCAAAAATTCTCAATCAAAAATATAACGTCTAGCCGGTTTTATGGTCATTCAAAGATTCATGGGCAAGTCCATTTTAAAAGTATGAAATTTAAAAAAATATATTATACCATTGAATAACCCATATAATTTACACCAAATATTATAATGGAACCATTGACATAAACGAAACATTTGATATAGCTACCATACAAAATTCAAATGAAATGCATACAAAATACTTGCGTGTGACGTCACATCTCAGTAGCCATTTGTATGGAGCGTTTTGGGTTTGCCCAAAATAATGTGATTTTAAAGTTGTGATATCTCAGGTAGTTTAAATGAGAATCAAGTAATTCTTTCAACGATGTTTCTATCATTGAGAGGTCTTTTGATTACACAAAATGAAAAAAAAATAGTCAAATACCGTATTATATGTTTCGACGTATCTTTCCGCAAGCGAACGGCAAAAGCAACCAAACTTTTTTGCATCTATTGAAAATTTGGAAGATATTGCGACAAGGATCACATATAATCCATTAAGAAGCCATGACTCCAGACCTAAAATATCAGAAAATATGTCACGGTATTTGTCTGACAATGCTGTACGTGACGTATTGCCATCGTTCGTTGTTCCAGCATTTGGTTTCACAACATCTACCAGTAATCCGAACCTATTTCTTATTTCCATTTGGATATGTTTTTTTCGATGCTCAACTATTTGAAATTTGCCTTTACTTATACGCCATTTTTTTACGAGAGAATCATTTTTGTAGCCTAGATGCAACAAAAACTCGAAAATTCGAATCCGATATCCGCTTTGGCGATATTTCTTTGAGATGTTGACCAATTTCTGGTAAAATTATTTGTGCCAATTCAGTCAGTACAGTTTATTATATTTACAACAAAAAAAAAAGTTAACTTCGTCTACTCCATACTCTCGTTGACTCAATTGGATAGAGTATTTAAGATTTGAAATATAAAATGAACATTTAATTTTATCAAAACTTTAAATTACAAAATTTCTCAGATTCCTGTCTGTTTTATGAAATCTATGAATAAGCTTTACCCATTCTTTTTGTTGATAATAAAGCACCATAGACCATTTGAAATTTTCCCCCAATAAAATAATCTAACTGAGGTCAATTCAAGAGGCAACCCTAACTTAAAAATATAAAATTGTATATCTTGTAAAAGCAGCCATAGTATGACCTGGTATTTTCAGGTGTAGTAGGCCATATTAAACACATTTTTTCTGTGCTAGTCCCATGTTGCCTTTTTTGTTATTATGGAGAAAAAAAATAAAAAAGAAAATCGTTAAAATATTTTTTTACGCCCAATTTTGGCGGCGGATTGGAATAATCAAATATTGGAAATATGCGCCTAAGTATGTTCTATCTGAACATATTTAATTGAAATAGGTATCTTGTGTGTTTTCTTTTCTATGAATTATTATATGGTTTTACCCTAGCAAGGTCACGTCAACTTTGCGATTTTTTATAAAATAAACTATTAGAACTGTCACTCGGGTGTTCTCGTCGGGCATTTAGAATGTTAAATTGATCGATTACTGCGATAATCTGAGTAGGGAAATTTTTGGGGTCTAGAAAACACTGTGCGAAGTCCCCACTGCTGGGGCACGGGCCTCCCTCAATCAACATGAGGGGTAATTGCCATACTCACCACGCTTGGCAGACGGGTTGGCGAGGGTTTTGATATAAATGCAAAGATTTCCTTCTCTGGGTGCTGATGATCATGCCAGCAGCTTTACCTTAGTCGCCTTTTACGACACCTCGGTAAGAGTGAGGGTGGCCTATTCTACTCTGCCGGGGACCACACGGCCTATAATATGCTGAACAGTTACTTTGACATGGTACTATAGTGTTAAGCTACTTTAGATGCTGACCGTCCGCTCTTTACTCTTTTTTAAAAAGGACGGCAACACATTCGCGATATCTCTGATTTCGCGGATGTTCACGGGCGGCGTTGATACCTTCCATCAGGTGACTCGCTTGCTCGTTTTTCGCCTCTAGCATAAAAAATAAAAAAAGTGTTTTTGTATCAGCTTGTAACATAATTTTTGAAGTTTTTTTTTTTACTTTTGACTACCTTGTTGGCGCTGCGCTTGGGATCCGGGTTCGATCCTCGGGTCAGGCCAAAATTTATACCTGAGTTTTTCTGTTAAGAAATTCTCAGTGTCAGCCAAGAGTCTGAATGTTGTCGGTTTGTACCTCGTGCCACGGAAAGCACGTTAAGCCGTTGGTCCTGCGTCTGATCCGTCTCCGGTCGTGTCACGCTGGTGTCCCATAGGATTATGAGGGCCAAGGGAATAGAGAGTGCACTTGTGTTTACGGACACACTTGAGCACTATAATAAATCCAGCGTAAGTGGCTGATCGTTGAGATTGGCCGCCTTAGCCGGACATATCGGTAGGAGGATATTATAAATTTTTATAATTTTTTTAAGAGTTAAGAAATCTCTATGTATATATGTGCTGTCTGGGTATGAATTAATGAATGAATACAATTTTATTTGGATAACACATTACAAATATAATACAAGAACAGAAAATACAAAACATAGAGACACTTTTCTGTGACGTTTTTATCAAAATGTTTGCCACTACACTAATATATATTTGATATTTTGACGTAATTAGGTTTAAGGACCTGTGTAAGGGGCCGTTCAAGTATTATGTAAGCACTATGGGGGGCGGGGGGGCTTTGCTTTGTTTATTTTGGATTACATGGGGGGTAGGGGAGTCTAGATGATGATTACGTCATGGATTATTATTTTCTTTTTAACACAAATGGCAACCCTCACATTCTGTTTGCTTGAAAACGAAACGTATTTTTGGGGAATTACCTACAAATAAATACATACGGTTAGTATGGTTGCCGAGCTGTGACAAAAAATCGAGAAGTGTTTACGTAAGCATGGGGGGAGGGGGTAACAGCTATGCTAACTTTTGCTGACAAGGGGGGTGGGGGGTAAATAAATGTAATAAATCTACTTACAACCTGTGCGGATAAAGAATGGCATCAGAAATGGCGGCGCACCTATTCACTTCTCGCTCGCACACTATTTGACCCCACGAGTGCGAGTATAGACGCAAATAGTGTGCGAGCGAGAAGTGAATAGATGCGCCGCCGTTTCTGATCCCATTCATTTATCCGCACAGGTTGTACGTAATTCCTTGAACGTCCCCTAATTAAATAAATAAAAAATAAAATAAATAATCGTTTGTTCGCAGGCGACGGCTGCCAGTCGTTCAACAAGAACTGCGCGGTGGGCATCCGCGCCAACGAGGAGCAGATCGGCAAGATCATGCGCGAGTCGCTCATGCTGGTCACCGCGCTCAACCCGCACATCGGCTACGATAAGGTACAAACAATCTAAATCAAACAAATCTTTATTCAATTTAAGTCCATACAGAACATTTATGAATGTCAAATATTATGTAATCTACCGCTGATTCGGAATGTCAATTTCTACCGAGAGAAACTCAGTAGTTACTCTTTTCAAATAATATGGGAGAGCTTAAATGTGGGAGAGCCACGCTTAGGCATGAGTGGGCCGGCTCGACCGGAGTGATACCACTGCCTCACAGAAGACCGGCGTGAAGCAGCGCCTGCGCTGTGTTTCGCCGTGTGAGTGAGGTTACCGGAGGCCCAATGGGGAAGGAAGGGAAAAAGGTTGGCAGCGCACTTGTGACTCCACTGGTGTTGCGGGTGTCCATGGGCGGCGGAATTGCTTACCATCAGGTGAACCGTCTGCTCGTCTGCCACCTCTCATATAAAAAAATAAAAAAATATGGTAGTAACAATTTTCATTATTATACAAATTATGATTACAGTGACAGTATGATATACAATGCTTATAATCAATATCGTTTAGATAAATCGTCAAAGAAAAAGTATGAAATAAATTATACATTAGAGGACAGGCGAAGAGATCAACATGTCCAAGAATCCTTATCATTCAAATAATCATCTAGATTATAGTAGCCTTGCTGCTTTAGGCAGTTTTTTTCAATGTTGTTAATAATGGTTAGTGGAACACTTGGTTAAAGGGATGTAAATGTTCACAGATACACCCTGTAAAAATGATATGTTGCAAATCAGCGACAATCACTATTGCTATGCTATGCTACTGTCATCCGACTGTACGGTCGACGCATTTTATGCCGGCCGCGCTAACTTATCTCGGGAAATCCTCATAAAGCCATAATAAACTTGTGTCCGCAATAAAGGCGTCTCTTGAGAATGTCTCAAACTGGGGAAAACTTAACCTAGTCCAATTTAATCCCAGTAAAACACAAGTCTGCGGTTCACTGCAAAAAAACTACCATGAGTCGTTTCCCCTTGCTTTGAGAGTATCTCCTTAGTTGCCTCAGCCAACATTGGAATACTTGGCATCGACATATCGAGTCAAGTCCAGCTCCGCGGCCATCTAGAGGGTAAGGTTTAAACTAGCCTCAAAAAAAGCTTGTAAAAAGCTTGGCGCCCATCAATAGATCGAGACGTTATTTCACTCCGGCCCATCCCTCTGCTGTATAACCGCAAGTTCGGCGGCCGCATATGAATACTGTTCTCATCTTTGGGCAGGGGTGCCCCATGGTACCAAGCTTCTCGCCTCTGGACAGCAG
>CM032476.1:4489640-4531858 GCA_019059595.1 Marasmia exigua
TGTGAATGAGCCTACAGCACATGGCTTAGTGCTGTATCAGAGAATTCTAATACTTGATCCAAGTGGACAGATTTGGTCAAATACGATACAATGCGCCTTTGAATAGGAATATACAATATGGATTCCTTCGTCTATTGAGGAATATTTGACTGACCGGATGGCGCAATTGGTAATGACCCTGCCTCTTACGCCAAAGGTCGTGGGTTCGATCCTCACCCTGGACAAACATTCGTGCGATGAACACTTGTGTTTGTTCGGTGTCTGGGAGTAATATATGTATTTAAGTATATATTTGTGTTCCTCTGTTGTCTGATATCTGTTACACAAGTGCTTAAGCTACTTAGTACGGAATCAGGTCAACGTAAGAGATGTTGTGAGAATTATTATTATTATTATATTTAAGACTTCGCATCTTTCTCCAACCTTAAAAAGGGGGGTAAAACTTCCTATGGCGCGGACCTCAGTCAAGCGTCATAGTGTTAAGGGTTGTGGATCCTGATGATAAAAACTTATTATTATTATTATTTAGTAAAAGTTTCTCGGCTTGACAGCCGGTACCTTTGAAACATTATTATTATTATTAAAACAAAGTTTAAGGAAATAAACTAGATTTATAATATAGTGATAAAATTAGAGAAAAACACTGTTGAAGATTGAAATGTTTACTTGTCAACAAGATGAAAAAAAAGGAAGAAGTGACAATAGAAAAGTAAAAGTCTAGATACAAAATAGTAAATGGAATTATCAATTAAACTAATAGAAATATAGCCAGTACCTATTTAACATAGAGGCTACATTACAACACAGCCCTTAATTGAGATTCCATAGTTGACCTAAATAACCTAACTATGTCAAGTGCACAACCCTAAACCGACCAGTACATTTGGAATGCGCAACCCTACCTAACGGCTTTGTCAGCATATCGGCACACATGTCACTAGTTGGTACATATTCAATTAAAATAGTGCCTTCAGCGACTTTTCCCTTATGAAGTGAAAACGGGTATCGATATGCTTAGTCCTGTTGTGATGAATAGGATTAAGTACAATCTTATGTGCACTCTGACTGTCATTGTGCACGGTAACCGGAGTCAGAGAGGTGCCACTTACCTCCTGAATCAACCTCTGTAAGAAGGTGGCTTCCTTAGCCGCTGAAGTTAGGGCCATATACTCTGCTTCCGTTGATGACAATGCAACGGTGGGCTGTTTTTTCGATTCCCAGCTATTGCTCCACCGGATAAGGCTGAAATAGAAACCCGTATAGGACTTTCTGTCAGTGGGATCATTTGCCCAATCACTGTCTGCATACCCAGTCAGACTGAAATCTGGAACCCTCTTGTAAGTTATGCAGTAATCTACTGTTCCTTTCAGGTACTGCAACACCCTTTTTGCAGCCAACCAGTGTTGTTTATCAAACTTTGCAAGAAATTGGCTAAGATAGCTAGTTGCATAGGCAATGTCAGGGCGAGTATTCACAGATATAAACATTAAACTACCAATGAGTGATTGATATGGATACGGATGCAACTCACCGCTCTTATTTGGTTCCAACTTCACCTTTTGTAAGGGAGTAGGGGCAGATTTACAGTCTGCCATATTAAACTTCTTAAGAACATTTAAAATGAACGTTTTTGATTAATTTTTACACAGTTCTTTGTTTGGGAACATTTAAACCAAGATAATAGTTTAAAAGTCCCAAATCCTTAATACCAAAATATTTTTGCAAATCACATTTGACAGCGTCTGCCAATTTGTCATCTTTATGACAAACAATTATGTCGTCAACATAAACTGCCAGTATGACAAGTTCCTTTCCAAATAGTTTGGTATAAATACATGGTTCTGAAGGAGCCCGTTTTAAAACCTAACGCAGAAAGAGTTTCATTTAGCTTTGTGTTCCAAGCACGAGGCGCTTGTTTCAGCCCGTACAAAGCTTTCTTGAGTAGGCAAACTTTATTCTGTTGGCAGAATAGCTTGATTGAAGGTTTCAGGCTCATCAAAACTATAGCTTGCTGACACAAAACCTTTATCTTTCGCTAATCGATTCCTTAAGGGATACCTTCCTTGGAAAGTAGGTTCATCAGTAGAAACCTGTTCTTCGAGAATATCCTCCTCATCGTGGGGAATTTCTTCATCAGAAATAGGGTCTTCTGGATCAGGATCGATTTGTGCAACTTCTACGTTCACCTTAGTAGAAGTGCCAGAGCTACCAGCAATGGGATTTTGAACTTCCGCTTCATTCCTGTTTGAGAATACCATCACTGCAGGGGGATCAACAGGAACTGGCCTGCAGGATTATCACCTTTCAAATCAGAGAAAGCATCTTCGAAGAACACAACATCCCTAGCTTTTAAGAGTCTTCTCGGATAGCTCGCATCTCGGAAGTAATAATTACCTGGATCTTCCGAATATCCAACAAAAGTGTACTGTTTAGCCTTCACATCCAACTTTTTCCTTTGACAATCTGGAATGTGTACTAGTGCTCTACAGCCAAACACTCGTAAGTGACTCAAATCGGGTTTTGAGCCGAACCATATCTCATAAGGAGTAAGGCGATCTAGAGCTCTATGCGGGGATCGATTCTTCAGGTACGTTGCCACTTCTATAGCAGTCCTGCCAATAGGCTTTGCTAAGAAAACCACCAGCTAACATACACCGCGCTTTTTCCACAATCGTTCTATTTGAACGCTCCGATACTCCATTTTGTTGCGGACTGTGTGGAACTGTGGTTTGATGCACAATACCATTAGAACGTAAATAACTAGAGAACTGTTCATTAACATACTCTGTTCCGCAGTCTGTTCTTAATGCCTTAATTTTAGCTCCTGTTTGGCGCTCGACTAAAGACTGAAAAGCGATAAATTTTGCTTTTACTTCCGTCTTAGAAGCCAAGAAATAAACAAAAGTAAGTCGAGAAAAGTCATCAATGAAGAATAACGCATATTTCTTACCTTGAAATGAATTTTCCGACATAGGTCCACAAATATCGCTGTGGATCAATTCCAATAACGAATTTGTACTCTTAGGCTTATCCACACTTACCTTGAAGGGTTTTCTTGCTTGTTTCCCTTCAACACATGGTATACATGGCTCCTTATCCACTGCTGAGTAATCCATTCCAACTGCACGTCCATTCCTTAGGAGATTCATGTCAAACCTGCAAAGATGACCTAACCGCTTGTGCCACAGCTGAAATTGAGACAGACGGTTAGTGCGTACATCAACAGCCTGAAACTTGAGAATCTGCAGAATGACAGTCAGAATTCACATCAAGAGCTACATTTTTGTAATATTAACATCTAATGTATAAAGCCCGCCATGTACTGAACCGTGTAAAACAGGATTACCTTTATAAGAGAAATAATCTCTATCAAAAAAATTACAGCCAGTATTATCAAAAAGTACACATAAACCTTTATCGACTGCTTTCTTAACCGAAATTAAATTAGTGTTCAATTTAGGTACAAGTACAACTTCACTAATCTTGTCGGGATACTACTATTAGTACTGATTGAAACTGTTCCGATTCCCACGGAATCTATCGCTTCTCCGCTAGCGACGGTCACCTTGCCAGAATGCAGCGGTTTGAGTTCTGTCAGCCAATCAGACCTTGAAGTCATATGAGAAGTAGCTCCAGAGTCGATGTACCACGTATCTTTATTACCATTTACTCCCAAGGCAGTTATTGATGTTGAATCATGCTTATTCTTCAACTTATTGGGGCAATTGTATTTAGTATGACCTCGTACGTGACAATCAAAACATACAACCTCCTTCTTCTTCTTCGTCTTGGTACTATGTTGAATAATTTGACCTTTCTTCGAACGCAACGCAGACTCACAATCATAAGGCTTGGTTTTCGACATCTCATTCAATAGTTTTGCCTTTACCATGACCGTGGGTAACCTCAACATTACAATTTTCTAAAGCCATGACCAAGGGATCGAAGTTATGCGTTAGACCTCCCAATAGTATCGCAGCCAAAGAAGAATCCTCGATTTTCTTACCAATATCAGCGAGATCTTGAGCGGTACTTATAACGGCATTATATACTCTTCGATAGTATTAAACTCTTCAAGACAATATCGGTAAAGCTTACGTTCTAAAGCTACCTTCTGCCCATGCCCTTATCTTCATAGGCGTTTTGCAACGACGTCCAAGCGGCCTTAGCACTCTCCGCACTCCTCACATGAGTGATGGCTCCTCCATCTAAAGTCATGCAGATTTTGGCTAGTGCTAATTCATCCTTACGCTTTCTCGTTGACTCTGGGGTTTCATCTCCATCAGGATAACCCACAACAGCTTCCCACAGCTGCTCATGCAGTAAGTAAAATCGCAATCTTAAACTTCCATGCACTGTAGCCTTCCCGTCCGGAAAGCATACGGATCGCTCCATTCCCATTGCATTGCTGCTTGTGCCTGGGGACACTCTATCCCCGCTACCTTGCATTTTGCACAATGACGTAGCACAATTTTTTTTTCGAGATTCGACGAACTATATTTTCGTGAAAATCATAGTACAACAACACAACTAATATTATATTTATCAGCTAGCTCGCTTGTAAAGCCTTCGTGCTGATAACGTGATAAAATTAGAGAAAAACACTGTTGAAGATTGAAATGTTTACTTGTCAACAAGATGAAAAAAAAGGAAGAAGTGACAATAGAAAAGTAAAAGTCTAGATACAAAATAGTAAATGGAATATCAATTAAACTAATAGAAATATAGCCAGTACCTATTTAACATAGAGGCTACATTACAACATATAGTGTGTAGATAAGTATAATAATAAGTTTCGTTAAGCTTACTGAAGTCTAATTTTATAAACGAAGCGTGAAGAAGCATCTCGCGGGCCAGTATGGGCGGTGCCAACGGAGGTGATGCCTTGACATCGCTTTCGTTGTAATTGCAACTTGGGCTCTTCTATTGCGTACCTTCAAGCTGAGGAGAACCAATATACTGAATCTTTATTAAAAAAAAATGTGTGTGTGCATGTCTGAACATGTGTAGGAATGTGTGTGTGTTTATGTATTATAAGTGTTAATGTCTTTTTTTATGTGATAGGTCACAGACGAGCAGGCGGATCACCTAATTGAAAGCACCTAATTTAAACTAACAACGCCGTAATGTAAAACATCAACTCTCCCCAAGAGACAGGATTAGCTAGTTTGGGGGCTACCGGTACTGTATAACATTTATAAACTTTTGCAAAATAAAGATTTATTATTATTTTTTATTATTAAAGCAATCGCCGCCGCCCACAGGCGACACCAGTGAAGTCACAAGTGCGCTGCCAATTTTTCAGCCCCCCTTTCCTCCGGATTGGGCCTCATGCACCCTCATTCACGCAGCGAAACAGCACAGTGTTGTTTCTCGCGGTTTTTTGTGAGGCCGTCGTATCACTCCGGTCGAGCCGACCCACTTATGCCGAAGCGTGGCTCTCCCACAGTAGCCAGTGTGTTTTTGTGTGTTAAGATATGTGTATATTAGGAGTTCAGGTGTGCGTCTCAGCGAAAAATTTGTGTGATTCGAATATGTACAGTGGCGGACAGTTCAAGCTTTTACAAAACTGTCCAATTTCCTCAATCGATTTCGAACTCAATGTGTAACAATATAAGTTTATAATCGAATGAAGAAATTTGACAGTTTTGTATAGCTTGATGTGTCCGCCACTGTACCTATTCTTATAAATTAGCAAAAATCGTTTCATCGGACGACACTCGCCAACTACACTTCTAAGCCTGAATCCAGTAGTAGGTCTGGCTGATGTCTCAGTGGAGATTTGTTAGTTACTAAACAACACTGTATAATTTTTTTTTTAATTTTGGCGTTGCATTATAACTATAATTAATCAAGACGGGATTTAACACGATATTTATTATGTGATACAACATTGTGTACTCACATATTTTACTCGACGTTTCGGCTACGTTACAGCAGCCGTGGTCACGAGCGAACTCAGTCTGCTCATGACCACGGCTGCTGCTGCTAAATCTCGTCTTGATTAATTATAGTAACACTGTAAAATAATCTCAAGGTGTATCGGTTAACAAAGTTTAACCAGGCAGTTAACCATATGGAACCACCAAATCTAAAACTTTGAGCTGATTAAAAAAATAAGGTTGAAAACCAATGAAACAAATGATATCTAGTTGCCTGGTTAAGGTGACGGGTAGGGCACACTAGCGACGCCAATAAATTTTAGTTTTTAGCTACTAAACCGGATCTATTTAAAATGCGGATCCAACACTTGTACGCGAAAAATTGATTCACGCTTAAAGTGGCCGCTTTTGGCGGTAATCAATTAATCGCGTACAAAAACGGAGCCAACATTTGGTTATTTAATAAATAGTATAAGTGTTTGCCGAGAGGTTGTAACCTCGAAATCGTTTAAAATAGATCCGGTTTAGTAGCTAAAAATAAAATAGATTGGCGTCGCTAGTTAGGGCTACCCGTCGCCTTAAGGGTTAATTACAACCTTTCATTCTCCTCGTCCAGCTACTATTTTGAACAACCTTTCTTTTACCACTTTTGGAAATTTGCATTAAAAAAACAACTTTTCATAGGTCCAAAGTCCGTCACGCTTGTTATGTATTTTGTTGGCGCCTCTCGGCGATCAGACGTGGTCGATTTACCTTAATCGGCTTTGGAGAACTCGCCCCTCTTTAGATTCACTCGCTCTCAAAATACCCTGTGAAGTGAATCCATAAGCCTACAGGACTAAGATGTGAGGAAGTCCTAACAACAACACGTTTTTGTATTAATTTATTCATTGCGTTAGTGCGACTCTGTGTATGTGTGGTGTTTGGGAATCTTAATAGTTATGTGATGCTTGGATAATCTAGGTGATATACAACAATGGTACTGGAATACCACGTTCGACCACCGGCTCGAAGGACCATGTCTTTAATATGCTCAGGAAGATTTATAAATTAAAAGCGGACTGTATAGATTTCAATAGTTATATTGATAAATCCATGAGAAAATAAAATACTGTAATGTAATGTAATAAGATTAAAATACGGGCTCTGCGGGAATCGTAGCCTCGGTCCTTTTCCGAACCCACGCGAGCATCTCGCTCTCACTACACTATACTTGTTTATATCCCACCATCATATTAATTTGTATCTTATTGTATATTTATTTGCACACCATTAGATAGAACATTATATTTAATTTATTTATAAACTATTTATGTACCTATATATATATCGTCCTTGCGTCACATTAGGGCTCACATAAATCCAGCGCCATGGCCTGAAGGTACTCCTACCTAAAACCATGGCCAAAGCTGAGTGAGCTACTTTTCACTGACAATCACGACATACCTTACACACACACACACACGCACACTTGTACGCAAATGCTTATTACTTTTTTTATCTTTTAATTTTTTTTTGTTTGTCACTTTTTATATTTGCAATGTTTTGTTTGCTGTTTTAGTTTGTATTTGTTTCTTTTTCTCTTTGTTTAAATATTATATAAGTATACTTGTTGCGTCCTTTCTTATCTGTAAAATGTGGTGTGTTGTATTTTCAGTGAATAAATGTTTCTATCTGTCTAAATATAAATTTAAATTAACAAACGCGAGTGTCACGTAAGCTGCTGAATAGTGCAGCGTGGGTGGCCTGCGCTGGGTTCCTGCCCCGAACCCGCTCACGTCACTGGTGACGTCAGGCCAGCCGCAGTCGTGCACGTAGCCGATGCGTGGACATCACCCTAACGCGCCTACATTTTGTAAGCCAGTCAGTTCCGACATGTTTTTCAAGCAGACCTGTATTTTGCGCTTTTATTCAGCTCCTTCCTCGACAAGACTCACAAGAGTGCATTCTAGAACATTTACGCAATTGAAAGATCAGCAGTAGGCGCTAGGATTTTAGGTCTATTTTTCGTTTTCTTCCTACGCATCCATATATATGGCGCTGATCACTTATTCTACTAGCGATTGAACAATAAAACTAATGCCAAAGTGCTGGATTAGTTCGTAGACCGGCTAAAGACTTTAAAGTCCGCACAATGTAAGTTTAAGTTTCAGTTTAAATGGATAAAATTTTTAAGTTTCGAGATCAGAGCCACAGTCGTAGTAATATCAGTAAACCAAATCAACTTCAGCGTGTTCTAGCATTCTACCGGTTACCCAAATATGCCACGGCGCTGGCGTCACCATATCGTTATAGTCATCCATCATTATCGTTAGTGGAGATGTTTTGTAGCAGTCAAAATATACGAGTCGAATTGAGAACCTCTTCCTTTTTTTCAAGTCGGTTAAAAACAGACGTCAGGTGGCGTGTTGGTCTAAGGAGGATTAAAATAAACAAAGCCTGAAAAGTACCCATCATTACCCATTTTTAAAGCCCAAGATAAAACTCACTTTTTGAAAATATAGCAATCCCTTTAAAATTATTATGATTATTTAATATTTTATATAAATGTATATCTAGTCTTTTATATTATATTATCTAGGCATAACATATTTAATTATTAGTATAATATTGTGCTTATTATGTACATATTATATAAAGTTCACTTTATTTTCCTTTTCAATATTGCACCACTTACCTCTCCTCTATTATCTTATTATCAAATATGTAGTGATAAGACCCCCGAAATCGTATGTAGTCTTTAAACCGTTAAGTGACTAGCTTACTCTCGACTCATTTGCCTACCTTTTTCACTAAAAGCCATTGGACATAAGGCATAGGCAGACATAACCATTTAATATTGTTCAGTTCTGATAAGATGTCACACTCTTAGCAATGTAGTCGAGGTGATCACCTGCGCTTTTGGGCCATTCACAATCTTTCGGCGTTCTATCATAATGATACTTTTCTAGTACATTACTGTAATGGACCATAAAGTGCAGTCTTTTACTCTTTTTTATGTCATAGGTGGCAGACGAGCAGACGGATCACCTGATGGTAGCAAATGCCGCCGCCCATGGACACCCGCGACACCAGTGGAGTCACAAGTACGCTGCTAACCTTTAAACCCCCCTTTCCCCCGGATTCTGCCTTCGGTACCCTCACTCACGCAGCGAAACACAGCACAGTGCTACTTCACGCCGGTTTTCGGTGAGGGCGTGGTATCACTCCGACCGAGCCGACCGATTCATGCCGAAGTGTAGCTCTCCCACAGTATCACCAAAATTTATTATAAAGCACCCAATGACCTATTTTTACCCGACTACGGCGAAGCGAAAAGGAGGGTTATGATTTTGACCTGAATGTATGTATGGTTGTTCATCTGTTCCCTCATAATTTCTAAACTAGTTATCATATTTGAACAAATGAGGTGTCGTTAGAAGCGTCTTGATTGTCTTCTGGTTATAGGCATGACGTTACGTTAAATCGACTACAGCGCCCTCTAGGGGACTTAGAGTAAGGAACTAAAAATAAAATTTAGCTTGACGCTACCGTGTGGGGTATCAAACGAAATAGCTTTTTTAACACATTTTAAATAAAGTATAAAAACTAAAACCCATTTTTAAAAAAAACACGCTCTAAAAGTACGAAGCGACCATGGCAATACGGCATAATAATTTCAGCAGAGACAATTTTCTTGTTTCGTACTTTTTAGAGCGTGTTTTTTTTGGTAGTCGGGTTTTAGTTTTTAAACTTTTTTTTTTGAGTCAGGAAACTAGAATGATATCACGGCTTCACAGAAAACCGGCGTGATGCAGCACTGTGCTGTTTTTCGCCGGTACCGGAGGCCCAATACGGGGGAAAGGGGAGTTTAAAAGTTGGCAGCGCACTTTTTGACTCCACTGGTGTCTCCGGTGTCAATTGCTAACCATCAGGCGATCCGTCTGCTCATCTGCCACCTGTCAAATTAAAAAATTAATCCGACGGGACACTACAGTGACACGACTGGAAATTGGGCATAGGATAGAAATACGGGGCTTTTAGCTATATTATCTCTTGCTATCATCATCATCAGCCCATTTAAGTCCCCACTGCTGGGGAACGGGCCTCCCTCAATCACATGAGGGGTAATTGCCATACTCACCACGCTTGGCAGACGGGTTGGCGAGGGTTTTGATATAAATGCAGAGTTTTCCTTCTCTAGGTGCTGATGATCATGCCAGCAGCTTTACCATAGTCGCCTTTTACGACACCTCGGTAAGAGTGAGGGTGGCCTATTCTACTCTGCCGGGGACCACACGGCATCGCTTACTTTTCGTTACTTTACTATTCTAGCTATACTGTGTCAAAGTTTAGCCGGCCATTCTATCACAAGTTCGTAATGTGCTCTAACGGTTACACTTCGTAAACTGAACTCGATATTGGCTTAGTAAGTAGGTCGTCCCAACGCAAATGGGTTCTGCAAACAAAAACTTGTGGAAGATTGTAAATTAATAAGGGGTTTGCTTGCTACATTAAAGTCGATTTGGTTTGTTGTGTTCGCTAAATTTGTCTAGTAATGGAATAGTTGATGAAACTAAATGTTTAATAACTCGACATATTTCCCAAAAAATATTTACTAATTCCAATTTATTGATTTATCAAAAAACATGACTCATTGTTGTTAGTAATGTTTATAAACATCGCATTCAAACAAAGAAGACATACCTACCCCAGAGCGTGTGAAAAGGAGGGGAATTTTGATTCAGTAACATCCAGTTTTTAGGCCGTGCGCTGCGTTAAGGTGACGGGTAGGGCACACTAGCGACGCCAATCGATTTTAATTTTTAGCTACTAAACCGGATCCGCCAAAAGCGGCCACTTTTAGCGTGAATAATTTTTTCGCGTACAAAAACGGACCCAACATTTGTGCATGGTTATTAAATAAATAAGCCGTGGCAGGCCCCCCACAAGGTGGGCCGACGATCTGGTGAAGATCGCGGGAATCCATTGGATGCGGGCGGCACAGGACCGATCTGTGTGGAGAACATGGGGGAGGCCTATGTCCAGCAGTGGACGTCTATTTTCTGAAATGATGATTTAATAAATAGTAGAGGTTGTTGTAGGTTGTAGTTGAGATTTAACCCCGACCAGTTTAGTAGCCAAAAATTAAATCGATTGGCGTCGCTAGTGTGCCCTACCCGTCACCTTAAGCGGGTGCATGCCGTCCGCGACATGATGATGCCCGCATCGGCACGGATTTTGCTGTTTCATGGCATTTCCACAGAGCAGAGCGTTGCAAGAAGCGGGTCTTTGTCGCATGCAGCGCAGACGACGGAGCACGGCCCGCGGGCAACTGGCGGAGCTGCAATAAAGAGAGGTCGTTGCGGATAGCTGCCACGGGCTATTGCTATTCGCCCGCGACGGAACACGACGCGAATGCCCGCACCGTATGCCCGTGACGTGCACGCGCTCAAGCTGACAGGTAGGGCACACTAGCAACGCCAATCGATTTTAATTTTTAACTACTAAACCGGATCTATTTTAAACAATTACAGGATTACAACCTCTCGGCAAACACTTATACTATTTATTAAATAAATATGCACAATTGTTGGGTCCGTGCACAAACGCGAAAAATTGATTCACGCCTAAAGTTGCTGCTTTTGGCGGTATTCAACTATTCGCGTACAAAAATGGACCCAACATTTGTGCATGGTTATTTAATAAATAGTAAAAGTGTTTACCGAGAGGTTGTAACCCCGAAATTGTATAAAATAGATCCGGTTTAGTAGCTAAAATTTAAAATTGATTGGCGTCGCTAGGGTGCCCCACCCGTCACCTTATCGCAGCGCATGATCTTAGGCACTCTGGTTCAGAACATCATTGTAGCTTCACACCTATTATTTTGGCAAAGCTAAATCCCGCACCAGCTTATAAGTTGCTTTTGCTAAGTTAGCTTTAGTAGTTATGGCTCGACGTTCGCTACCCGATTTATATGTTTCCTCTACGATATAATTTACCTAAAACCATTATTCCGAGTAAAATAATAATAATATCCCACAACAGATTACGGCTACGGCGGTCAATCTCAACGATCAGCGACGTACGCATAATATATTATGGGGGTGTCGTGTGCCGTAGTATGGCGGGTGGTCGTATGAAAGAAAGAGTCTATGTACAAATGTTTATTTACAATCCGACCAAATATTTACACCACACATATATAAGAAAGAAGGAGAATATAAAAGCAGGAAAACGAAGTAAAGATAATAAGAACGGCTAGATTAATTTGTACAATAAATTATTCACAGTAAAATCAGTCTGTTGAAATTTCATCTTTTATCACATTTTTTGATTGTCAACCGACGGACGAACAGTATGACCAGAGCCTGCGCGCGCCGCTGACCCGTCATGCGCGCGGCGTGAAGTACACCTCAAACTATATACATATAAAATGGTCATACTGTCCGTGCGTTGGTTGATGCACAAAATATATACAAAATAATTTACACTTTAATTATATATTTATAAAAGCGTGGCGCATCGCCACATCACCCCCCTCCAGAGACCGTGTTACGGGCGATAATAATCCGGGAACCGAACTGCTCGACCTGATCGCGTCTTCCTAACCTGCTCATTCCTGGACTCAGGAGTGCGATTATCCACCTCCGGAGGGACGACAGAAACATCAGGATCACCTAGTATGTAGGCCGGCTTGATGCGGTCTATAGATACCGTGACCTGCTTTCCCTTTACGAGGATTTTGTAAACCTTGCCCCCTCTATCGAGGACCTCGTGCGGGCCAGTGTAAGCATTTTTAAACGACCCATGAGCGCTATCATCTCGTAAAAATACATGCGAACTCGTGGCTAAGTCCTTAAACACGAAGATAGAGCGCTTACCGTGGCGAGATGCTTGCGTTGGCAAAATATTGTTGGCAAATTGCCTAATTCTGGTGGCAAACTGCGTAACGTCCTGCGTCTCATCAGCACCATGGTCAAAGAAATCACCTGGTAACCTAAGCGTCTCACCAAACACAAGCTCGGCTGGAGATGCCTTAAGATCCTCCTTATGAGCTGCTCTGATGCCCAGCAGCACCAGAGGTAGGACCTCAACCCAGTTCTGGTTAGCATGGCAAGTGATGGCTGCTTTAAGCTGACGGTGGAACCGCTCCACCAGACCATTACACGCAGGATGGTACGCCGTAGTCTTTCTGTGCTGGAAACCGGCAATTTCAGACAATTGCCTGAAGAGTGCCGACTCAAACTGTCTACCACGATCCGTTACAATGACTGCGGGACACCCATACCGAGATATCCACCCATGCAACAGAGCTTTAGATACTGTCTCTGCCGTGATATCCTTGAGCGGTACTGCCTCTGGCCAACGGGTAAACCGATCTACGGCTGTGAGACAGTATCTGTACTCCTGGGATGGCGGCAAGGGACCGATGATATCGATGTGGATGTGCATGAACCTGGATCGTGGTAATTTGAAGTCACCGAGTGGCGAGGAGACATGGCGCGTTACCTTCGCACTCTGGCAGGCCAGGCAAGATCGAGCCCATTCCCTGCAGTCTTTCCTCATGCTCGGCCACACGTACCGTTCTGCCACTAGCTTTGCTGTCGCATTCGCACCTGGGTGGCTCAAGGAATGCAGACTGTGAAACACCTGTCGCCGCAATTCCTTCGTCACGTAAGGTCTCGGAACGATGCCACTCCTATCACAATACAGTTCGGCATGAGATCCTGGTAACTTCACCTTGACTAGACGCAATGACGTGTCACCATCTAGAAGCAGCTTAAGCTCCGGGTCGGATAGCTGTGCACTGGCAAGTACTGTCATATCGAGAGGCTGACTGACCTCTTCGATGCGTGAGAGTGCATCAGCCACTACATTGTCCTTCCCAGAGATGTGCTGTATGTCTGTGGTGAACTGCGAGATGAAGTCCAAATGCCGAAACTGCCTGGGAGAACAGTTCTCTTTACGCGAATGGAACGCAAAAGCGATGGGCTTGTGGTCCGTATAGATAGTAAAATTCCTCGCCTCTACCATATGTCGAAAGTACTTAATGGCTTCATATATGGCGAGGAGCTCCCTGTCATACGGCGAGTACTTCCGTTGAGAGGGCATTAGCTTCCTGGAGAAGAAAGCTAAAGGCTGCCACTCACCATCCTTAAGCTGCTGCAAAGCTGCGCCTATCGCCAAATCAGAAGCATCGGTGATCAAGGCTAGCTTTGAATCGCAGTCTGGGTGTGCCAAGAGTGTTGCCTGGCATAGAGCTTCCTTGCAAGCGGCAAAGGCTTCTTTTTCAGAAGCAGAGAATGTCACGGGGTGTGAACCTTTAACTGAGTCGCTCAGCAATGCGTTGAGCGGAGCTTGGTACTGCGCGGCCTTAGGGATGAACCTCCGGTAAAAGTTCAACATCCCTAAAAACCTTCTCAGCTCTCTGACGGTCTTGGGCTCCGGGAAGTCGGTGATTGCCTGGACCTTGGAAGGCAAAGGCGTAGTGCCGGCTTCTGAAATATGATAGCCCAGAAACTTAACCGAAGAGGCTCCAAAAACACACTTTGCTGGGTTAATTACCATACCGTACTCTTTAAATCTGGTGAAGAGCTGGCGAAGGTGGTCTGCATGAGCAGCGTGATCCTTGCTGAAGACCAGGAAATCGTCCAGGTAAGGGAAACAGAAATCCAGCCCACGCACCATCTCATCAACGAACCTTTGGAAAGTTTGACCTGCGTTACGCAGTCCGAACGTCATGAAAGGAAATTCGTACAGGCCAAACGGCGTCGTGATGGCGGTTTTCGGTATATCCTGCTCTCTTACCGGTATCTGATTATAAGCCTTCACCAGATCAATCGTGGAGAACACCCGACAGCCAGCAATGTTGTGAGCAAAGTCCTGAATGTGCGGGACCGGATACCTATCAGGTACGGTCCTCGCGTTCAACAGTCTGTAGTCACCGCATGGCCTCCACTGGTTCTCTCCTTTTGGAGCGAGGTGCAGTGGTGATGACCACGGTGACTTCGAAGGTCTGGCTGTTCCACTCTGTAGCATCTGAGTGAACTCGTCTTTGGCTATCTTTAGCTTGTCAGGTGCTAGACGTCGTGGAGTGCTGCAAACGGGTTGGCCTGGAGTAGTCTGGATGTAGTGCTCCGTGCTATGTTTGGGAACCCTATGGTAACCTAAAGGACGGGTCACATCAGGGAATTCCCTAAGCAAGGCATGATATGCAGATTCTCCAGACACGACCTTGACAGAAGAAATTGAGTCAGGTGATTTCACAGGCAACGCCGGGGACGCGAGGCTAGTAATGTTGCCGATGAGACGCTGGTGTCGACAATCCACCATCAGACCGAAGTGAGACAAAAAATCTACCCCAATTATCGGCTTAGTCACATCCGCTACAATAAATCGCCAAGCAAAGTCGCGGCGCAAGCCTAAGTTCAGAACGAGTTGTATGTAGCCGTAGGTAAAAATTGTACTACCGTTTGCCGCACACAACTCGTATGATGTCTTCTGCCGACGCTCTCGAAGTGCCGACCGTGGATAAACGCAAACGTCGCTACCTGTGTCAACGAGGAATTGCATCTTAGAACCACGATCAGTGACGAACAAACGGCCGGAACCTGGGCAATCAGTAGTCGCCATTACTGACTGCCGGTCGCGTTTCCCGAAGTATAATCGCACGGTTTCAGGCACCTATTTGCTCGGTCCCCATACTTAAAATGGTACCAGCATGTAGGGAATCTATGGTAACTGGAGCGGGATCGGGCGGAGCTGGATCCTCTTCGTGTGCCACTGCGTGAGTGGCGGCGCGATTTCGATTTGCCTTCTCGCTCTAATCCCAGCTGGCGAAATTCTCTCCGAAGCTCGTCCACTTCTCGACGCAATCCGCTGCAACTGGGGTTAGAGCAATCCTGTCCGACTGCGGAGACTCGTGGGGCTCCTGCGGCCAGGTCATGAACTCGGTCTGCCAAATCAGTCAGACTCTCCAACTTCTCTTCTTTTGGCCGACCTGCCAGAACTGTTTGTATGCCCACTGGGAGGCGGCTGGTCCATATGGACATAAGAAAATCTTCCGGGACACTCGAGCCGGCGAGGCTCTGCAGGTGACGCAAGAACTGGGAAGGAGTACGGTTGTCAAGCTCCTCATGCATGAGCAACTGCTTCAATTTCTTGTGTTTTGACGCCGATAGCCTCTTCACCAGTTCGGTTTTCAGTTTATCGTACCTGTTTTCTGCCGGCGGGTTGATAATAATATCCCTGACCTCACTTGCGTATTGGCGATCCAATTCACCGATGACGTGGTTGTATTTGGTGCTATCCTGGGTAATACCTGCGTTGGCGAATTGTCCTTCCACTTGGGCGAACCATAGCTCCGGTTCCTCGGGCCAGAAGGGTGGGGTACGAACGGCCACTTTAAATACTTCCGCCGTTACATTATCTTCGCCCTCCATTTCAAATTCGCGATCGATAATTTTGACAATCAATGAAAAATATACAAATCGTATTTACAAGCCGTTGGGCGGTGTTTATTTTCCGCCTAATCTCTTCTTATGTACAAATAACAGGCGTTTTTCTTACCGCTATCCGTATAGAATCCGCTTCAAATTATTTACAAAAGTGTTCTAGAGAGTCACCAGTTATATGGGGGTGTCGTGTGCCGTAGTATGGCGGGTGGTCGTATGAAAGAAAGAGTCTATGTACAAATGTTTATTTACAATCCGACCAAATATTTACACCACACATATATAAGAAAGAAGGAGAATATAAAAGCAGGAAAACGAAGTAAAGATAATAAGAACGGCTAGATTAATTTGTACAATAAATTATTCACAGTAAAATCAGTCTGTTGAAATTTCATCTTTTTATCACATTTTTTGATTGTCAACCGACGGACGAACAGTATGACCAGAGCCTGCGCGCGCCGCTGACCCGTCATGCGCGCGGCGTGAAGTACACCTCAAACTATATACATATAAAATGGTCATACTGTCCGTGCGTTGGTTGATGCACAAAATATATACAAAATAATTTACACTTTAATTATATATTTATAAAAGCGTGGCGCATCGCCACAATATTATAGTGCTCAAGTGTGTGTGCAAACACAAGTGCACTCTCTATTCTCTTACCTCTCCTATTTCACTGGAACACCAGCGAGACCCGACCAGAGATGGACTGGGCGCAGGACCACTTAATGTGTTTTCCGAAGCACGGGGGTACAAGACCGCCAACTTCCAGACTCCGGGCTGACACTCAGATTTTATTGCCGATGACTTAGGTATACATTTTTGGCTTGACTTGGGGATCGAACCTCTTTATAGTGCGTGCGACCCACTAAGCACTACCCCACCGAGGCAGGTTATTCCGAGTTATCTTCATCTGTATGGATTACCTACTCTTGATTTCATTCGAACAATCACTTTTACCATTTAAAATATTACACGAAACATAGGTGAGCAACCGGAGGTATTACATACATTTATGGTATTAGATTGTAATAAATTGCAACCCGCATAGCCGTGTGGTCCCCGGCAGAGTAGAATAAGCCACCCTCACTCTTACCGAGAAGTCGTAAAAGGCGACTAAGGTAAAGCTGCTGTCATGATCATTAGCACCCAGAGAAGGAAAACTCTGCATTTATATCAAAACCCTCGCCAACCCGTCTACCAAGCGTGGTGTGTATGGCAATTACCCCTCATGTGAATGAGGGAGGCCCGTGCCCCAGCAGTGGGGACTTAAATGGGCTGATGATGATGATGATGATGAAATTGCAAAGTTATGGTTTTATGGTATGTTGTAAGAACAGATACCAATAATAATGGAGGTAGCTACAAACAATTTTGCAACCTCAAATTTGCCTCAATTTTTCTCTATTTTTTCCTTAAAAACTTTCATAAATGATTTTTATGATGAATGCCATTGTCCTTTATTTTTAGCTCGATGGAACATAATGGCACAAAAAGATTGATTAACTTTTCTAATATTTTGGGCAAATTGGAAGGTTACTTAGTTGATTGAATAGGTTCAAATGCGTTATTAAAAGTCCAGCACATAAGGTTCTCTAAAAGTTACTTGGAAAAATTGAAATAAAACGTTTTACTTTTTAGTAAACAAGTTCTCTGGAGTAACAGGCGTCTATAAGCTGCAGAGTCGTGTACCATCCGGTGAGCCGCACGCTTGTTTGTCACCGACTTTGTTTGTGTTTTTTTGTGTCTGTCTGTTTGTCCGTCTTTCTCCGCAAAACAGAACGATGGATTGACATGATTTTAGTAGAAATAGTTGAAGGGATGGATCATAGGCCACGTCTCTCATTTTGTCTCTTTTCAATGCGAGCGAAGCCGCGGGCCAAAGATAGTAGTCGTACCTTTAAAACTCATTAAGTTTGACATTGCAACCCATGAAGCCGCAAAGTCCCGAATTTGGTTGGAGTAACTTGATTTCCGAAGTTTGTAATGCGAATTCTTCTGCGCGTAGTTTTGTTTATCAGCTGGAGCAACATTGTTACGGAAAATAGTATAATAGTGTTGTGAAATGCATAGTCTTCATTTAGATATCCGTAACAAAAGTTTTGACTTTCGTATGGAGCGATGGTAGCTCTGTGAGTGATATTATTCGCCTTTGGTTGGAAATGGAACTCCTTGCCAAAGTATGTTTTTCCGGACAACTACAATCTGGACATCTTTAAGGCAAGAGTGAACAGGCATCTTCTAGGCGTTACATCCTAGACTTCATCGTCACTTTCCATCAGGTGAGATTGTGGTCAAGCATATTAGCCTATAGTTAATAAAAAAAAAATGTTCGCGGATGTTTTTTAATCCATTTACCATTAGCTTGATAGTGGTATCCCTCAATCGTAAAAGAATGTGCAAGTTTCGGATAGTTTGTCATATCGTAGATACCCCCAATTTTTGAGATAATTACTGAACTTGTAATCATTCTAGTTGGTCAGTTTCCCCGATAAAGTCATTCGAAGGTCAGATAACTGTATTTGAATCGTAAATAGTAGACTTTAAGTATTGGATCAAGTTTCAAGTGTACCCGGGCTTCAAAGCAATGACTTTAGTACGCAACTGGGATTCATATAAACTGAGATTAGGTGACAGAAAAATACAATGTCCCCGATTGTCAAAAACAATTGATAACCGCGTGTACATTTGGTAGTGACCCAGTCTCGTTCAATTTCCAACTTAGATTAATATTCGTGTGATGAACACTTGTGATTATTTAGAGAGTATGGATACCATCCATAACACGCACGGAACCCGATAAATATTTATGAGATGTATGAATTTATTTATCGACAATTTATCACCTGTAACGCAGTTACATCCCTATGACTTAAGTAAGGCTGAATAATGAGAAAACTTTGCTTTGATACAGCAATGTGCCCCGATGTCGCGTTGCCTGTCCTCTGAGTGCAGGCTTATTCGCTAATAAACGGAAAATTGCTGCAAAACTTTAAGTTTGCTTTTCCGGTCTACTGAACACTGCTATTGATTTTCTTTACTGTACATAGTGACCTTTTGAATAGGCGTGGAACTTCTCGAAGGCATTATCCTAATGAACACAAACATGTTTCCTCAAGGAACATAGGATGTTATCTAAAAAAACAGCTTACAAAACGTGAAATACTGACCTGGGAGAGCCATGCTTCGGCATGAATGGGCCGGCTCTGGAGTCCCAATCCGGGGGAAAGTGGGGCTTAAAGGTTGGTAGCGCACACACCAACGACTTCCACTTGTGGATCCATTGGTGTTGCCGCCTGTCTATGGGCGGCGGCAATCGCTTAGCATTATCACCTAATGCTAACCGATTGCCGCCGCCCATAGACGGGTGTCTATGGGCGGCGGCAACACAAATGGATCCACAAGTGCGCTACCAACCTTTAAACCCCACTTTCCCCCGGATTGGGCCTCCGGTAAACACAGCACCGGTTTTCTGTAAGGCCGTGGTGGTATCACTCCAGAGCCAGCCCATTCACCGTTTGCTCGTCTGCCACCTCATCATTTCAGCCAATAGACGTCCACTGCTGGACATAGGCCTCCCCCAATGTTCTCCACACAGATCGGTCCTGTGCCTCCCGCATCCAATGGATTCCCGCGATCTTCAGTCCTCCCTCCTCCTGTGCCTCCCGCATCCAATGGATTCCCGCGATCGTCTGCCACCTATCACATAAAAAAGTAATTAGCTGATGCAATTTGTGAAGCAAGTGATTTATTTTAACAGCGATAACATATTTTCTCGAGTACTGATGTAAAATGTTATATTTTACACGTTTTAGTTAGTGGTTTTTGAAAGCGGCTTTCTTGAATTAATTCGATTTTTTGCAGAATTACAAATGCGATGTACGTTACGACACGTAAACTGTACTAATTTGTTGTTTTAGTTATTAATTATTTGATTTATAGTTTCTATTGCATGCCATTATAACTTTGGCAAATTGTGAGAGCCATTGTTAATGTTTCCACCTACTGTACCACATTTTGGGCAATAAATGATTTTATGATTTATGATGCACCATCGATATAGTTACAACCACAGTTACAACTGACATCCACCTGTAAGTTCACTAAAGTGGGCTCGGCTGGATTAACGCGATAGTAAAACGTGGTTTTGTATAGCGGGGAAAAATTGCAATGTAAAAAAGTTACTCTAAATTATTGTTTCTTAAAATGTTAAGCTTATTTTTATGTATATATTATTGGGTATGTAGGTATTGTTCATTATTATTTATGTTATAATAATTTATAATACATATATTTCTGCCATTCTCAATTTCATTTGTTAAACTACTTTGCACTGCCTTCCCTTATTACGAATACGATATGTCTTTCCTCTACCCAAAGGTTGTCTGGAAGAAATAAGACGATATGACCTACAAGCGATAAGACCGCCTTATTGTACTGTCTGTTGCTGTTGTTGTATCATCATCATCATCATCAGCCAATTTAAGTCGCCACTGCTGGGGCACGGGCCTCCCTCAATCACATGAGGGGTAATTGCCATACTCACCACGCTTGGCAGACGGGTTGGCGAGGGTTTTGATATAAATGCAGAGTTTTCCTTCTCTGGGTGCTGATGATCATGCCAGCAGCTTTACCTTAGTCGCCTTTTACGACACCTCGGTAAGAGTGAGGGTGGCCTATTTTACTCTGCCGGGACCACACGGCTATTCACACGGCTATTGTTGTATCATGCTTGTATTTTATTTTTGTGCAATACCTAAAGAATATCTATCTTATTCGACACCCCCGAGAGCATTATCTTCTGAAAATTAATAAATCACCACGAAGTGACCATTAGTATCCATTTTGTTGCGGTGTGTCGTCGAGAGCGATAAACTGTAAAAGGCTAGCGCTTCGGCTTAAAGCGAACTTTTCTCATTAATTCATGATGCGCTTTGGTCACATTGCGCTAAACTGGGTGTAACTGTAATAATTAAATAAAGTACCTAATTTAAATATGCGAGTTAAATTGTAGTTAAGAGGATAAAACACTGAAAGGATAATACATCGAATCAAAGCACGCAACTCTTGGTTTATCAAATCTATGAGCGTATTTATACTAAGTATTCGCTAGGCAATGAGGGAAAACATCTTGGGGAAACCTGAACTGGATAGTTTCTTAATTAGTGAGATTTTTTTTCTGTAACTTGAATCATGATCCAGTTGATCTGGATTGGCAGTTCAATTGTAATTTCAAGACTCTAAATGGATCATGTTCTAAGCTTATTCCGCGCACCGAAGTAACAGATTTGACCTGCTGAGATGATGATCATAAATGAAATGTTGTTATCTATCAAAGTATAGTAATGCAACCTAAGTTTAGTTTACCTTTTGTGTTGTTTTAGTTGTATGTACATCTTTTTAGGGCTGTGTTTCTTAGGCGCATCGTGAATAATGACAAAGGTTTGGTTGACCTATTAAAGCTGGACTATAATGTATACCATTATTGCTATCATATTCACTTTTTAGCAATTTCAATATCCACGAAAAGAAAACCGATATCGAAACTGTATGTATTAAAGCTATAAACAATGAAAATGATCTAGTTCCTATTAGCTTGCTGCCCCAATGTGGTTGGTTAAAAAAGGAGATTCTATTATATTTTGGTGGCTTCGCGACCACCAAAATAGCAAAAAGAAACCTTCCTTTTTAGCAGCGCGGATTATCAAGAAAAAACAATTAATTTCAACCTACGTCCTCTGACGGACCTTGCATGACATGAGAATTCATGAGAATATTATTTTAAAGCAATTTGTTATAAATAAAAAATAATAAATAAAATAAAATTGAAAATAAAATTCATTTATTTCACGCTTTGCCCATAATATTATTAGTATACAAAAATACTTAAAAATTATGTTAGTAGAACCACAACCAATTAATTTAGGTATCTGCCGCGCGCTGCGACCCCGGGCAAGCGCACATGCACTTGGATCCAGTGCCGCAGAAAGGGGCTGTCCGGCTTCTGGCTGAGCACGTTCAGGATGGTGTTGGGGCTCCCGCGCGTGCGGTGCATCAGCGACGCGAATGCGGCGCCGCACCACGGTGTGGAAGCCGTCAGTGTGCGCATGTGCAAACATCGCAGATGCACTACAGTAGCGCGGGAGCCCCACCAGTACCCTGAACGCATTATGATATTGTATTCGGAGTGCGTTGATGGCCCGCTGCGTATAGTTAATCCACAGATTGCAGGTGTAGAGAGTATGGCAGTATGCTTTAAACAAGGTAATTTTGACCCCTAAACTACACCGCGCGAATCTGCGGGGCAACATATTACAGCGGACCGCCATCGCCCTCCTCTCCCTTTCGATGTCTCCATCATCTTTTAAATCCTCGGTAACCACATGGCCAAGGTACTTAAATTCCGTAACCCTATTAAGAGCTTCACCATTAAGCAGTTATGCACCGTATTTTTTTGGAATAGCCGAGAAACTTCTCGAAGGCATCATATTAATTAAAAGTATCATTTTCCCCGAAGGGAATGATAGTTTTTATGCTGTTTTAGTTGCTTTGATGCCGAATATGTATTATAGCAATGTACCTACACATTCATAGATAAAAATAATTTAAATCTTTTTGCAAAGGAGAGTAAAGTTAATTGAAATACGCAAAAAATTGCAATTGCAATACGCAATATTTCGCGTACAAAAACGGACCCAAAATTTGTGAATGGTTATTTAATAATTAGTATAAGTGTTTACCGAGAGGTTGTAATCCCGAAATTGTTTACTATAGATGCGGTTTAGTAACTTTTTTTTATTGTTATTTACTTTATTATATTTTGTGTAACAATTAAACTGTATGGCTTGGTATGATGATGACACAATATTGTATGAAAGTTTGGCGATTAAAAAGAGTAAATGGCGAGTTTCTTGCCAGATCTGCCACATGGCAGTGAACATTTTTAATAAACTCCCTTCACATATAAAGGATGAAAGTGAATTTAAAGCATTCGCGAAAAAGTTAAGATCCTTTCTTTTAGCTGGAAGTTATTATTCTCTTAGGGAATATTTAACACCAAACAGATAGTACTAAAGTCTCATTATTACCAAAATATTACTTGTATCATAATTATTACTACAACATTCACTGATTCATTATATTCAGTTAAATTATTAAATAGATGTCATATATTGTATTGAATAATCAGATTATTATTATATTATAAATAATTAGAAATAAGAACATTTGATAAACATAATAAATGTTAATATAAATTGCAATACCTGCAAAAGGTCATTGAGTGTAAGCTACATTGTACATAAATTTTGACGACCCATTTGGAACAGTGGTAGTGAACGCTGCCTCTGGTACAAGGGTTGCGGGTTCGATCCCCGCACAGTACAAACATTTGTGTGCATGAAGATGTCTGTTTGTATTGGTCTGGGTGTAATATATATATTATAAGTATGTATTTACAAAAGAAAAGTATTATATGTATGTATTTGTAATCCCACTGTTGATTCTGATATCCGTAACACAGGTGCTTGAGCTACCTATCTCGGAGTCAGATCAATGTATGTGATGTTGTGAAATATTTATTATTTATTTAAATTTAAGATCTTGTACTACTCAATCTGGCAATAAATTTCTGATTCTGATTTTGAACTAAAACACCTTTTTGGAAAGAACAAGACTCTAAACCTAATTTAATAGGTCGCACGTGACTAATAGCATATTCTGACTAGCGCTAAAGCGCAACTCGAATTATTAAGAGAAAAGTTCACTTTGACGGTATGTCACGTAGCGCCGTCACCGTCCGCAATTAAGCACAAAAGGAATAGCAAATGGTCATTGTATGAATGTGCCTTCATTATGACGATGGTCGTGAATAGTCATTGGAGCTGTGAACTGATTTGGTATCTTATACGCCGTATTCTATTTATGCAATTTTGTCATAACTAATGGTAAAATTGTAAAAACGCTGTGTGGTCCCGGCAGAGTAGAATAGGCCACCCTCACTCTTACCGAGGTGTCGTAAAAGGCGACTTAGGTAAAGCTGCTAGCATGATCATCAGCACCCAGAGAAGGAAAACTCTGCATTTACATCAAAACCCTCGCCAACCCGTCTGCCAAGCGTGGTGAGTATGGCAATTACCCCTCATGTGATTGAGGGAGGCCCGTGCCCCAGCAGTGGGGACCTAAATGGGCTGATGATGATGAATGGTAAAATTCCTATAAGATAGTGATTTTGAAAGTAAGATCGATGGTAGCTCAGTGGTTCAGAACGCGCCTTCTTTAAAGGGGGTCGGGATTCGAATTCGAGCATGCACCTCTCGATTTTTCAAACCCATGGGCGTAGGTCTACCATTAGTTCGACGGTGAGGGAAAACATCGTGAGGAAACCTGCAGGTTTCGGATAGTTTCTGAAACGTGTAACCATGATTCAGTTAGTCTTGTTCCTCTGTTAAAAGGGTTGCGAAGGTCAGAAGGAAGTCGATTTATTGTAATTATCAGAGTCCCCCTTCAAGAATCATGATCCAAGCCTACCCTGAGCTCCAGAGTGATAACTTTGGACGCAACCAGGAATCACACTCTAAGATGAGTGTTTTTTTAGATTTCATTTGTAGGAAAATATGATGAAATCATGTTTATTTTCAGCAGTATAACGCCTTTTACCCTCAAAATGCTAACAAACGATTAGAAGCAAAAAAGTGACGTGAGTGTGACGAAAGTGAGTGACGTCACTTTTTTTATACAGGGCATGCTCGGACATAACACAGATCATAAGAATCTTAAGAGTGAACAAGCATCTTTTAGGCGAACGCGTATCATCCTAGACCTCATCGTCGCTTTCCATCAGGTGCGATTGTGGTCAAGCGTTAGCCTATTGACCAAAAAAAAATCTTTACTTAGTATTTGTCAAGTAACATTGAACCGTTTAGACCCTTGTAACACTTAAACCGAGAAACCAAACCATGTCAATCACAGGTACTCATTCAGAACAGTCTAAACATAGTTTATCCTAACAATGAGTTTTCATAATTTCAACCTGAACTTTGACCATTGCATGCAGCTAACAAGTAGGTATTCGTAATACTTGTTAATTAGCAAAATATAACTAAAAAAACCAAGATACTGATTAAAATCGATTCAGTACGTTGTCTCATTTGACAAGATCAACGATTATCCGGTGGTACGTCCACCATTGGTGTTCCTTCGTCATCATTTCAGCCTATAGATGCCCACTGCTACACAAAGGTCTCCCCCAATGTTCTCCACGCAATCGATTCTGTGCCGCCCATATTGGATTTCCACGACCTTCTCTAGATCGTCGGTCCAGCTTGTAAGGGTCTGTTTTCCTCGCAATGTAAAAAGAGATGTTTATAGAGACTCAGTATATTGGCTCTCCTCAGCCTGATGATAGGCAAGAGAAGAGCCCAAGTTGCAAGTGGAAGCGTCGTTGTCAAGGCATCACCTCCGTTAGCACCGCCATACTGACCCGCGAGATACTTCTTCACGCTTCGTTTGAAGGAATCCATACTGTAGGAAAGAGAAAATATATGCGCCGGCAACGAGTTCCATTTCTTGGTGGTGCAGCTAAAATAGGAACTGCCAAATTTCTGTAATGCCTTGTACTTAAGTTGTGTATTTTGTGCAATAAAATATATCTATTTATGTATCTATCTACTCTGCCGGGGACCACACGGCCTATAGGCCACCCTCACTCTTACCGAGGTGTCGTAAAAGGCGACTAAGGTAAAGTTGCTGGCATGATCATCAGCACCCAGAGAAAGAAAACTCTGCATTTATATCATAACCCTCGCCAACCCGTCTGCCAAGCGTGGTGAGTATGGCAACTATCCCTCATGTGATGGAGGGAGGCCCGTGCCCCAGCAGTAGAGACTTAAATGGGCTGACGATGATGATGATGATGTATCTATCATAGTCGTTCCTTTCTGACATGTGACAAACAAGGTGATGTGTGCAACTCTAGCCCTAACCAAAACCCCCTGGGGAGGCCATCTCAGCGCAATCGCGGTCAAACACCCCACAGCCAGGACTGAACTGTACCGTCCTTACCAAAACCCCTGGAAATTTCCAACTCAGCGTAGTCGATGTCAGATACCAATGGAGAACAAGACTAAGATAAAGACTACACAGCATGTTATACTCCTCAGTTACCGAGCGAGAGCCACGATTTGGCATGAATGGGCCGGCTCGACCGGAGTAATACCACAGCCTCACAGAAAACATGAAGCAGCACTGTATTTCACTGCGTGAATGAGGGTACCGGAGGCCCATTCCGGGGGAAAGGGGGTTAAAAGGTTGGCAGCGTACTTGTGGCTCCACTGGAGTCGCGTGTGTCCATGGGCGGCGGCAATTGCTTACCATCACGTGATCCTTCTGCTCGTCTGCCACCTATTACATCAAAAAAGTTCTGTTATCCGCCGCAATACAGACATTTTATGAAAAAATCCTTAGGACAAAATGGGTAAAAGTCGACCCAGAGGATATTATTTCGTTCTCAGTATGTGAGACTGGTCTCGCCCCCGACGTTGGCTCTCCGCCACACGTACAAATCGCGATTACATTCGGCTTAAACCCGACTTAGTAATAGCTCAGACTGCCTCAGTGGCGCAGTGGTTAGTGGGTCGCACTTTAAAGCGACGGCTGCGCTTGGGGTCCCGGGTTCGATCCCCGGGTCGGGCCAAAATTTGTACCTGAGTGTTTCTGTTAAGAAATTCTCAGTGACAGGGTGGAGTTGGCGGTCTTGTACCCCCGTGCCTCGGAAAGCATGTTAAGCCGTTGGTCCTGCGCCTGATCCCTCTTCCGACGTGTCACAGTGGTGTCCCATCAAAATATGAGGATGAGGGAATAGAGAGTGCACTTTTGTCTGCGCAAACACTTGTGCACTATAATATGTCATGAGTCGATGGCCGATCTCTGAGATTGGCCGCCATGACCGAAACATCGGTTTGGAGGACATTATTAATAGCTGATTTTATTTAACACTTTCTAAATTTAGATGTAGCCTCTCGGTCTCTGATTTAAGAGCGACGCTCTTGTCGGTGCAGTAATCTCCATTCCTCTCTTGACTATGCCAGTACATTTAATTCCTTGTACGAAATGACATTTGCTTTTTCAAGATTTTTACCATGTACTTTATTTTTGAGTTTCCGATATTGAGGCACTGTTGCAAGTTGTCACGGAGTAACTGAAGTTTTGCGGGTTAGATGTCACTGGCAGACAAAACGGTCTACTCTCCTTCGCAGTCTTTTACTACGCGCACCTGTGGTACCACTGTTCACTAACTCACTATTTTCTCGCACCTGTTCTCGACACACAGATGCTGCCCATTTTGGGAAAGATACTGGAACGTCTCATTATCACCTGCGCTCCTTGTCTGCACCGGAATATCTCACCAAGTCAGCATGGTTTTAGGTGTGGAAAGTCGACGGTTACGGCGATTAACGCAATTATGGACCGAGTTACGAATACCTCCAAAAACTATTGCCAGCTTATATTCTTGGATATTTCAGGGGCCTTCGACAACACCTGGTGGCCCATGGTCCTGTTCAAAGTGAAACAAGGTGGATGTCCACCAAATATTTACAAAATCTTAGTGAGTTACTTCACAGACCGGCGAGTGGGTTTATTCATGGGTCGACAGGTGGTGTGGAAGAGGTCTACAATGGGCTGCCCCCAAGGTTCGGTGTTAGGGCCTACTTTATGGAATCTTCTGCTCGATGACATCCTTAGGTTACCGATGCCCGAGGGCGTCAGCATGACAGCCTATGCGGATGATATCACGATCGCGATCGAAGCACCAACCAGAGCTAAAATAAAGCGAGATGCACAATAAATGCTCCAGGCGGTGTCCGAATGGGGGCATCGGAACCGTCTGACTTTCTCAGCCGCTAAGTCGCAGACGCTTACCTTGAAAGGCAAATTCAAGCGCCCCCCAACGATACGTATGGACAATAAATCGATCGCGCACGTGAGCATGGCAAAGTTACTTGGAGTGGTGATTGACCAAGGGTGCTCCTTCTTGCAGCATGCGAACTTTATCGGCCAGCGGGCTAGTAACTGCTTCGGGAAGATGTCGAGAATATCTTCATCGACCTGGGGCGTGCGGTACAAAGCACTTAAGGTCCTGTATTCAGGGACCTATGTTGCAAGTCTTACTTACGCTGCGGCAGTTTGGTGGCACCGGGCAAGCATCTTCGTGGTGAAGCGAGCTTTGCTGCGCACCCAGCGGCCTGTAATGATTCTGCTCACGAAGGCTTATAGGTCTGTTAGCACATCAGCGCTGCCCGTGCTAGCTGCGGTGTTGCCGGCCGACTTAGAAGTCGTTCGTGTGGGACGATTCGCCCAGGAGTGCCCAAAGGAAGCCACAGACAAGGAGCAGACGGCACTTAAACGTAGAATATTCGGAGATGTTGTTGCCCAATGGCAGGAGCGCTGGTCGACCAGCGACAAAGGAAGAGAGTTGTCGCAGTTTTTCCCAGACGTAGAAATGAGATTATCGGCCGGTTGGGTGGAACCAGACTACGCTGTGTCACAAATATTTACAGGACATGGGAGTTTTAACAGCAGACTGCACGCGATGACTCTCTGTGAGTCACCTGTATGTCCCTGTTGAGAAGCTGATGAAACTCGGGACCATGTGCTGTGAGAATGTCAGCTGTATGAAGAAGAGCGGCAACAGATGCTGAATGACTGGAACAGAAACGAGATAGGACCAGTATACCATCAAGAGATGGTCAACTCTGCAGAAGGTTTTCGACGGTTGCGTGCGTTTGCACACAAAAGGCTTAATATTAGGAAGGAGATTGATTGATGTGGAACTGCCCGAGCGCGAGTCGCTTGTGTTGTGGTGTTTCACGCCCCATTTGGGGAGAAGTGACATTGAGATGGGACACAGACACAGATTTTGTAGGGAGTGAAGAATCGCACCGGGGAAAGAGCCCTTAGCAAGTACCTGGTGAGCGTCTCCCAAGATTCGGTCCGTATGCCGAGACGGTAGGATGGACCATGGGCTGGTGGAGGGACTGTGTCTGTTCTCGACACACAGCACTCACAGTATCTGGCCGCGAAATTGCACTATGATTAGTTACGGTTTCGGTACTTGTTTTGAGCCGTGTGGTCCCGGCAGAGTAGAATAGGCCACCCTCACTCTTACCGAGGTGTCGTAAAAGGCGACTAAGGTAAAGCTGCTGGCATGATCATCAGCACCCAGAGAAGGAAAACTCTGCATTTATATCTAAATCCTCGCCAACCCGTCTGCCAAGCGTGGTGAGTATGGCAATTACGACTCATGTGATTGAGGGAGGCCCGTGCCCCAGCAGTGGGGACTTAAATGGACTGATGATGATGATGATGACTTATTTAGGTACGGTTATTACATTTTCGAATCACTGGATTTTTATACTTTGTAATTTCAATCGCTTCCCTGACCAGTCTTGGTATATAGTGGCGTTCTGTCGAAATTATCTGAGGGTTATAAAACTCTATCCAGTGATTTGGACCCGATTCCAACAAATGTTCTGCGATTGCTGATTAAATCTCGTAAAAATAAATAACTATTGTAAAGTTAGTGATCATGAAAGTTTAAAACAATGAATGAATGAATAAATGAATATACTTTTATTGCACTCAAAATAAAGTATGAAAACTTAAAACTAGACATTACAGGACGTGTACAACGAAGGCGGCCTTATCACTATGAGCGATCTCTTCCAGGCAACTTTTGGATAAAGGACACTTGATGAAGGTGTAGGGCGGTGCAATCTTAAATATTTATATTACAAGTTTAAATAATAAACATAAATAAAATATGAATATACTAATACATACAATATATATAATATATATGATTAATAAATAGATAAATATAGCAACTAAAATAATAACAATGGATCCCAAAGCAGACGAATGATTCTCAGAGGACAGGAAGAGATGGGTGAGAGGAAGTGGGAACAGTGGTCTCAAAGGTTCAGGAAATATATTTGCTCTCTTTCCTTCCTCTTTTCCTTCCTTTATTTTTTATGAACATGTCATGTTGCACCAGGTGTCCCATCATATTGTAGATGTACCTACTAAAAATGAAATCATTGCCAGCGTCTTAAGTTTAAAAATATCTGGTTTCTTAACACATTCACTAGGCAATAACTTTGTGTGGTAAAGCACCACACATTTCATACATTACCTAACAATACCTAATACGTCACAATAGTACTTCTATAGGTTTTAGCTATGGTAGCTCAGAACGAGCCTTCCATACGGGGATCGTGGTTTGGCACCACTGGATTTTCAATATATTTTGAATATACTACCATTAGCTCAGCGGTGAGGAAAAATATCGTGAGGAAACCTGAACGTTTCGCATTGTTTCTGAAACGTGTAACCATGGTTTAGTTGATCTGGTTCCATTGTAAAAGGGATGCGGAGGTAAATCGGCAGTCGTTTAATTGTAATTACCATACTCCCCAAGTCCTCAATAATGGCCCAAGCGTATCTCAGGCTCCAGACGCAACCAGGGAGCATAAGATGAGGGGGGTTGTATTACTAGATGACAATAATAATAATATCCTCCAACTGGCGGCCAATCTCAACGATCAGACACATACGCAGGATATATTATGCTCACTCTCTGTCCCCTTGCCCTCATAATCAGATGGGACATTAGTGTGACATGACCGGAGAGAGATCGGGTGCAGGACCAGCGGCTTAATTTGCTTTCTGAGGCAGGGCAAGACCGACAATTTTCAAACTCTGGCCCAACCCGGGGATCGAACCTGGGACCTCAAGCGCAACCGTCGTTTTAAAGTGCGAGGCACTATGCACTGCGCCAACGAAGCAGCCAAAGACAATAGCAATAAGTTCTGCAACCTTTTGTGCAATAAAGAATATTTATGTATCCATTGTTCGATTGGCATAGTAACACATTTATGGGGTACTAGCTTATTATCTTAATCTATGATACTAGCTGACGATAGTAAGCAAGAAAAAAAAATATTGGAAGCTCAACATCATTTTAAAAACTTATCCATAGATATCCCACACGTAAGGGTTTGTTAAAATAAAATAGTTTCATTTTTTAAGTATGGGGACCCCCATTCTATTTATTTTCCTATTATTCTGTAAAAATCGTAATGCGGTTAACAAAATACATCTATTTACCAAGTTTCAATGGAACAGTTCTTTTAGTTTCGGAAAACAGTGGCTATGACAGACAGACATGACGAATCTATAAGGGTTCCGTTTTCTGCCATTTCGCTATGGAGCCCTAAAAACAAGGTTTTTGCGATATATAGTATGATGACAAAATATCTCGTCAAGAAAATTAAGCACCTGGAATGAAATCCGACACCCTCCACTCTTGAGCTCAGAGTTGCAATTTGTTTCTACTGTTCTTTAGTGAGGAAATACAACATTTAATATTTTGTTATAATATTTCATCCAGAAAATTATCCTCTATCTACACAGGCTTATCTAGACTTGTCCTAGTTTGTAAGGCATCCGGGATTAAAATAAGCCAAACGTCCAGTAAAATCTCCGCCTTTTGCTTTTGCTTTGCTGTTATGAAGCTAAAATAATTTGTTATTACAATGTATCAAGACGGGAATTAACACGATATTTATTATGTGATGGAACATTGTGTACTCACATATTTGGCTCGACGTTTCGGCTACGTTACAGTAGCCGTGGTTATGAGCGGACTAATACATCGTAGTTATAATGCAACGCGAAAATCTAAAAACTAAATAATTTGTTGTTAGATGAGATATCTATTTTCTCAAAATTTATAGTACAGTCAAAGAACAAAAAGGTTCGTCAGTTTTCAAATTGATTCTTTTAATATGCTATGAGCACTTATTACCTTTCGTAAATTTGTCAGAGTAATAGCTGTTGCACAAAAAAATCCGAAAGTTCAGATTTTCTTGTAGCAACATTGATTCCTTTTGATGTAAAAATGTAAAAATTTAAAGAAGGTTGGCAGATTTTTTAAAACGTTATGTTAGTATAACTGATTCTTGCCGTGCAAGCGAAAATTTACCTTAAGGTGACGAACTTTTTATTCTCTGTACCGTACTTACAATCCTCCTCATCTTAGTGCGCAATTCCCAATTGCGTCTTAGAGCTGTCGCTTTGGAGCCCGGGGGGGACATCAATTAATTACAACTAAACAAATGCCGACTGACCTTCGCAACCAGACCAACTGAATTATGGTTACACGTTTGAGAAACTAGAAACATTATAAATATACTTATAATTAATTAATACTTATAATTAATCAAGACGGGATTTAACACGACATTTATTATGTGTTACAACATTGTGTGCTCACATATTTTACTCGACGTTTTGGCTACGTTACAGCAGCCGTGGTCACGAGCGGACTGAGTCCGCTCATAGTTATAATGCAAAGCGAAAATTTAAAAAACACAATACTTATTAACAAAACAAATACGAAACACTTTACGTGATTTCGAATACCAACCGATAAATAGATACTCTTTGTTTCACAACATACAAGACTTTTAAGCTAGTTATAATATAGGGATAGAATTATGGAATATTTGACCGATGCCCTTTAGTTCACGGAAATGCCCAGTGCACCTACCAAAACTAGTTCCATTAAAACTGTCAATTGCCTCAGAATTCCATAACCAGTATTAATTTACACTTAAGGTATACTTTCGCTTAGCATACGGAAATTCAAACTGCAAGTGTGTTGTATTTTGCCAATCGCCCAAATTCCATAACCACTATTTGGCTTACACCTAAGGTGTACTTTCGCTTAGCAGATAGAGATTCAAAATGCAAGTGTATTGTGTAACGGATTACGCGATGCCTTCCGTCTGGCCGGTATTGACATTGGCCTGTTGTACAACTTTCTCCAATACGTGGAGCGTTTATAGTTAACGTAATTATTGGTAATGCGAGTTTGTGACGTAGATTTTAGTTGTTGGACATCCTGTTGTTGTAAATCTGGATTTTTATGCATATCAACTCAGGAGCTCCGTTCTCGTGATGTGATATTTTGTCACAGAATATAGACAAGTCTGTCACCATACGATATTTATCGCGAAAACAAAATAGTTTTTTTGTTAGAGGGGTCTTGAATGAAGGAATGGACTTTATTGTTCTACACTGAATGATCTTTATTGGCTTACAATAATTACAAAGGCACTAATTTATTCAATATACAAAATTCAGATTATGGAAAATAACAAAAGTTACTACAAACAAAGGCAAAAAGAAAAAATCATAAATTAGATAAAAATAAGAGATAATAATAAATATAGAATATTAAAATGTGTGTATAAGCTTCTATGTGTGTAAGTGTGTATGCATGAATGATTTGTTAGGGTGTTGGTTGCGCATTTTTGGATGATTGGTATTTTATGGGTTTTTATTATAATAGTAATTTACGATATACAGTTTTCTATTTTAGTATAGTTAACATTTGAGAATTGAGAGCCACACTTGCTGAGAACACTTTTGGATTTATATCTAGTAAGTAGAGCTACATCTAATACATTATTAATTTCGGCCTATAAATAGAGAAGATATTATTCCGAATTCCAATCCACATTTCTTCTGCTTCCATTTTAATCTTCTTGGAAACCTCTGGCTTATTTTTATTTATTTATTTATTTTTATTTATTTATTTATTTATTTAATATAATTATACGGGATAAACCCAATTACATAATTATACATAATCAGCTCTTATTGTATTTATAAACACATATCAATTTTATTTACTAAGGACTTAATATTATCGGTAAATATGTCTAGTTCTGGATGCAATGTCAAGAGTGCGTTAAGCGTGTGATGCATGCGACAGAGCGGCGACTGCGCACGCGCCGCCGTGCGGCACGGCGGGGGCCGCCGAACAGCCGATGCCTGCGACCAGAGCGTATACGCAGATACTTATCAGGGACAAACATGCGCGATAGATGTTCAACACAATCAGGCGAGTCCAGGCTCCCGCGCAGTATCGCAATAGCAGTGGAAATCTCTACCCGTGTCCTCCTGACCTCCAAAGAGTTCATCTCCAACATTCCCAGCAAGAACATGGTAGGATACATAAAAGGATAATATCCATATATCCGCTTATAATAATAACGAAGGAAAGCCTTTTGCACTTTCTCTAACATTAATTTATACTTGGCCTCGTGAGGATTCCAAACACACGCACTAGATTCCAAAGAGCTTCTCACCAGACTAGTAAATAGAAGTCTTATAACATTTGGACTCTGGAAGTCACGCAAATTACGCAAGACAAACCCCAAGCGACGAAAGCAACTACGAGTGAGAGCGGAAATGTGCGTATTGAACGTCAAGGCAGTATCAAAGGTCACACCCAAGTCCTTCATAGAATTTGTGCGATCAATGACATCAGCACCCAAACTGTAGTTGAAATTAGTAGGATTACGCTGACGACTGAAAGTCATGACAGTACACTTACTGCAGTTAAACTCCAACCCATTCAAGTTACTCCATTTAAGAAGGCAATCGACATCTCTTTGAATGAGTTCGCAATCTGTGACATCACTGACCTCTGCATATAATTTCAGATCGTCAGCATAAAGCAGGCATTTCGAGTATTTCAGAACATCCACCACATCGTTTATCATCAAAAGGAAGAGCAAAGGCCCAAGTATGGATCCTTGTGTCACGCCAGAGGGTGTTGGATAAGGTTGTGATACATAGCAACCGTAGCGTACATACTGCTGACGCCCTTCAAAGTAATTGGACAGCAAATGGACAAGTTTAGAGGAAAATCCCATAGAATCAAGCTTTGCTAGAAGGATTCTACAATTAACCCTGTCGAAGGCCTTGCGATAGTCGAAGTATAAAACATCGACTTGTTTGCCTTTATCCATTGTGTTTGAAACGAAATCAACCAATGACAACAAGTTACCGATCTTCCTGGCCTAAACCCGTGTTGTTCGTTACAGATGTATGGCTGGATTTGTTTAAGAATTATACTATGGATTAGGATTTCAAATACCTTTGCAGGCGCTGAAAGGATTGCAATTGGTCGATGTTCCTCGACAAGCGTTTTGTTATTGCTTTTGGGGATAGGTGTAACACGACTTACTTTCCACCTCGGAGGATAAACACCATGATGGATAATGAGGTTCATTAGGTGACAGAGAGGGATAGCAAATGCCTTCCTACACATCTTTAAGAGATCCGCCGGTACACCATCAGGCCCTGGAGACCAGCTAGATTTTAGCCTGCCAATTGCACTCTCAACATCTCTAACTGAAAGATCACCAACATCTATGTGCGCATATGTTGGAATAGAAGTAGGTGCTGATTCCAGTGTTTGTTGGTCTCGAGTGTATACGCTCGAAAAGTGATCCGCAAAAGCGCTGGCTGCATCAGAACCTGTATACCGAAGACCATGATATGTAACACTTGGCTCGAAACCGCCTTCGGACCTTAAACTGCTCATGTGACGCCAGAAACCGCGAGGATTTGAGTGCAGATCTTCTTCTAATTTTGCAATGTGAGATTTGTACGCTAATGAGATTCTTATCTTAAGGCAGGCTCGAAGATTCGAGAAGTGAATGTAATTCATTTGACATTTGGATTGCTTCCAGGCCCGATGCAGTTTGATTTTCTCTCTGATATCTTTGATGATGTCTGCAGTAAACCACACCGGATATCGTCTAACAGAAGACTTTGATCTCAGCTTTTTTGGGGCAAGACTGTCAAAGATAACATATAGTGAGTCATAAAAAAGTTCCAAAGAAGAAGACAAATCTTGAGATTGTAGTATAGCAGCCCAATCTAAATTATCTATAGAACAACGCAGAGCAGCTCGGTCGACCCTATTAAAGTTCCAATCCTTACTATTATCAATATTACTTGGTTGGATGGACCCGCACTGAACGGTAGTCTTGATGGCAATGGTAATGTCAAGTGGTGGGTGATATGGATCTGGAGGCACAAGGCCTCCACACTCACAATTGGAAACTGTAACAGCACTTACGCACTCCTGTGTTAATACAACATCCAGTTTACCGCCATAGGTATTAAAAATATTATTTCTATCTACTAAGTTACAGAAGGATATGAAATAACAATAATAACATTTAATATGCATTGACGCACTATTAAGATTAAGGTCTCCTAAGATTACAACGGGTCCTTTTATGGTATTAATAAAACTCTCAACTTTATGGAACCAGTCCAGATAAACACTGTCGGCAGAAGAGGGGGGTATATACACTACACAAATGAACATAGTACGAGATTTTATGGCAACAGATGTCCAAAGGTCTTCACCAGTTAAGGTCTCAAGATTATTTAGGCGGGACATGGTAAGTCCAGGTCGGGCAGCCAGCATCACTCCTCCACCCCAAGAGCCACGATCGCGACGAATAATACTCCAGCCATTTCTGGCCGCTTCAGCATCGTTCACAGAGGCATCCAGAAAAGATTCAGTGACAGCTACCAAGTCCTGATCAAGCAGTACCATGTTTTTATTCCAAGTACTGAGCTTAGTTTTTAATCCACGCACATTTTGGTACACTATATCGACCGAGAGAGTTGACCTTGTGGTATTTCGGGAAGTATTTAAATTATAAAGCGACGTACTGCTATTCTCCGCCGCGTCCAACGTTTCTGGTAAGTTTTCAACGTACTTACGTCCGACTGTCGTTGCGTTGATCTTGTCGAAAGGGACGTCTCCATGGCTTAATGCATACATTTTCTGGCCAATTATTTGGTGCTAATATAAGTTCAGAGGCAGCCGCCGGAGTGCATACTTTGAATGACGCATAAGGACCACGGGCCTTCAGGCTCTCCACTTTGAGATCCGCACATCCAGTAATGTTCGTAACATGCGCCTTCACTTGTTCCTCGGTAGTTCCCAGTTTGAGATAATATAAATGAAAACTACGTTGCCTCTCAGAGCCCTGAAGCTCAATACTACCTGGAGCAGCAGTGCCACGTCGCAGCCCGACAGGACCCCGAGCACGACGCTGTTTAAGTTCTTCATTTTGCGGTTCTATATCTGCATAAGAAGTATCATTAAATGAAGTGTTCGGCACTCTCCTATTGCGACGAGGTCGCTTGGTTACTTCATTCCATCCTTCCTTGTTCTTGCTTTCATGAGCTTCAACCGGCAGCGAGAAGGGCTTTCCCTGGTTATGACCGATTATATTTGAAGTATTTAGAGATGAGGTAGGATGCATTACAGTGGTTGTAGTTTTATCGGCTACCGCAGCCGACGGAAGAAGCTTCTCCTTGTCTACACGCTCCAAACTTTTTACAACTGCAGCAACATTATCAGTTAAGCGACCAAGCGATTCTGAAAATACTGTAGTCGCTGTCTCAGAGAAAGACTTAGCAATCAGATCATGCATGCGTTCAGAAAAAAAGAGATGTAGCTCCTCACGTATAACAGTTCTAATCTGCTCAAGTGTCGGGAAATACTCACATTCTCCTGGCAGGGATTCATTTATAAATTGTGATTTACCTGGTCCCCGCCGGAGTGTTACATTATCGGGACTTTCCTTAGATGAACGGACAGGAGTATTGGTGTTGTCCTCTTTAGGCGCTCTGCATAAACATGCCTGACATTTCCAAGCCGCCTTATGATCTTTCGACATCGTGTTTAAAAATCTCTTTTCAGAAACATTCGCACAAATGAGGTCATAGTGATCATGACAGAGACAACATTGCAAATATTGTCTGCTTTGTATAGCAGTGCGACATCCAGCACAGGAAACAGCAGACATCATAAACAAAGAAGACTCACTTCTACCACGGCACTTGCAAATGCGAAAACGTATCGCCCGCTTGTCGCTGCGCTTCGTGGTAGCGGCGCCTGCGTCGTATTAGTCGGCACCTGTCGGCTGCCGTCGGGAGTCCTCGGCGCGTTGCTTGTGGAGGTTGCGGATAGAAGTTTCGACCGCTCTGCGACAACTGCCTATAGCCGTATGAATAAAGATTCGCTACTCACGCCAGAGTTCAGTGGATCGAATCCCAGCAGAAACGCCTTAAGCCTTTTCAATCTTTGTGTGACGGAGACTTCGGATTCGCAGGGGCGGATTCCTGATCTCTTGAGCGGCAAAGCCCGGGGCTTCCAGATATTTAAAATATAAATATTTAATAAATTCGAATTGACTTCGACACGTCTGTTCGCAACTAGTAACGCACAACTAACTGTTATGTTATCTAAAGCAATTCGGTGGAATTTAAGCGCATCAGCAATAATGAATAATTGTCGTACTCTCATCATCATACCAGACTCTTTGTATAAATAATCAGTACCGTACCAACTTTTCTTTCTTCACTCTTGAACTCGCTTACCCCAGCAGAGGTCAGTTCCTAGCCGAATAATGCATATAGGTGTGTTCTATGCCCGATTGATCAGGTAATTAGGTTGAATTGATTGCCGCTCGAGCCTGCGTAAGTATGCAATAATCAAATTTCCTCAACGAATCCAAAGTAATTAGGTCTATTGCAGATTGCCTAGATGGCATTGCACAGCGTTGCCAAAGAATCAAGTGTCTGTGATTTGCCTGGTTACATAGCCTGAAAATTGGAACAGTATTGCAAGCATGGGTACACGGTTCATTAACTGGTGAAATGTACTCATCCAAACGTACCTATTTCTTTGGTGTTCCACAACATACTCGTTATCTAAATTCGTTTTTCACGCATACTTAGGAGCAAGTAGAGGCTAAAATTATGTTTGTTTATAATTTCTTTTAAGGACAACTACCAAAGCATTACACTTTACAGCATTTTATTTATAAATTACATTAGTTAGTTATTGTTGGGGTATTTAAAGGATGCCACGGCATGTACTTGATCAACTAATCGGTAATCTACTGTTTTATTTATCCTTTAGATTAACTTAGTTTTGTTTGAAAACATGTTAGCGCTGTGGTTTGTGCGCCGATTGAGTCTAATGTTTATTGGTGAAACACATATTTGTGTTCATCATATCATCCCACATCCACCCACTGTTGAGTATAGGCCTCTTCTTTATCTCGCCATTCCTTTTGGTCCCTTGCTAGCCTTATCCATTGTTTCCCCACTACCGTCACAATATCGTCGGACCATCGTGCAGGTGGTCAACCGACAGGACGTCGTCCCATTCTTGGCTGCCATTCGGTAAGCTTTATAGTCGACCTATGATCTTTACGCCTTACCAGGTGTCCTGCCCATCTTCACTCTAGCTTACACACTCGCGTGCCAACGTCTACTACCCTGGGTCTCTTCCGAATTTTATTGTTTGGTACGCGAGAGCAAAGAAAGACCGAGCATGGAACGCTCCATAGCACATATTTGTGTTGGGTCTGGGCATTTGTGGTACCGTTGTTGTTTCTGGTTTCCGTAGTACAAGGGAAAACCTTTGCTTTGTTTTGCGACCAGGACAATGTTGTTAGAAGATGTTGTCCCAATTTGTTTTAATTTATATTACTTTCTTAGCGACATGTGTTACTAGGCTTAAATACAATTAATGCATTTTTTTTTAGTTAACCATGTGTGAATGTCACAGGTAACCTCACAGAAAACCGGCGTGAAGCAGCTCTGTGCTGTGTTTCGCTGCGTGAGTTAGGGTACCGGAGGGCCAATCCGAGGAAAGTGGTTTAAAAGTTTGGCAGCGCACTTGTGACCACACTGGTGTATGTCCATGGGCGGCGACAATGCTTACCACCAGGTGATCCGTCTGCTCGTCTGCAACCAATCACATATAAAAAAGGTAAGTGATAATTGAGTATAGAGGTAATTTGATATATTTTCTCAAAGGTGGCTATTTGACATTCATGAATGTTATAATCGAACTAAATAAACTTCAATCATGAGATTATATCGATGTAAAAACAGGATATTTATATGTCTAAAGAATTTCTTCTTTTTAGTCAGTAATTAATTCTAATACTTACTTTTACAAATTTCTGCGAATAATATCATTGAGTTATTAAAACCTAATTACGAGTATAACAATTTATAAGAGCTCGAGGTTATTACTTATGAGAATAGATAACTATTACAATTAATCCACAAGAAATGTCTAGTTAAGCCTTTTAATGTATGTAATTGTATGGAAAGTAATATTGAATTGATGTTACTAAGTCAAATATAAATTACAATAATTTAGGGTTGGTAACAGTAACTTATGTAGTCTGTAATAGCATATGTTTCGACTGTAACTGACAAAATTTTGTTCTAAATTTCCCTTAGAAATTAATAACAAAAAAAGAATTACAATTGGTACCTAACCATATCTGTATCATTAACATACAAATTATAATACTTAACATTAAAAAATATTATATCGTTATAGTAATTTAACTGTGCTAATAATATTAAAATTGTAAAACTATTCACCAAGAAATAAAGCGACAAAAATAATAGTCTTATTTTTAACTGTCTGTTTAACCTTTGCTTACTAAATCAATGTTATAAAGCAGATTTCATTTTTTTTCCAAAATTTTGGAAACATGCTCTACATATAATACCATTTTAGCTAACAAAGGTTTATTGAACATTTATGAATAAAAGCAGTTTGTTTTGTAAAAGTAACTGTGCCTTTACCTTTTGATAATAATGGACAATACGACAAAAAAAATATTAGCATTTTTATACGCTTTTCGAATAAAGAAAGAGAAAAAAGATGACCCATATTTTTTTGTTATAGTAAAAAATGTGTATTTATTGACACATTTATTTTTAAAATTATTAATTAATTTACCGGAAGTGACGTAGTCCTGAGGCTCAACGTATCGTGATGTCCAATAAAAAATTTGGTGACTTTAAGTTACTTACTGTCACACTGTCATCATTTTATCTTGTCATTTTATGATCTTTAACCAACGTGAGCAAAAGTCATGCCGAGTGATGACCTCACATGATAATTTTTACATTTTTTTTTCCATTAATATCTGTTTAAAAATTCTGAATTTATTTTTCTTAAATTTCTATGAGTTTTATCTAGAAATGGTATGTTTCATTTCAGAAAATGTTTTTTTGTTGTTTTGTCCATTGGTGGTCGTACAGACAGAAATAGGTGAATGTAACGTATTGCTATTTTTTAAAACACGTTTTATTAAATTTTGATTGAGGAAACTGGACAACTAGGCTGGCTGCTTATAGATATTTATTTTTCATGTTTAAAAATCTAATTTAGGATGAGTAGGTAAATCTACCAACTTTTATTTTCCTGCCTACCAATTTCTATCCACTTTTAGCACTTTTTTGACGATGGACTGTATATCAATCTGCCTGTGAGATGCTCACAAAAATTACTGATATTAGCAAAACAATGTATTTTCACGTTCATAAGACATGAGACATTACGACACAAAAGAAAATAATAATATATCAAAATTTGTAAAAAAAAAAGTATAAAAACATAAACAATATAAAAGAGGCTGGTCCAGCCGTGGACCCTCAACACACTTCATCTATCAAATTTCAGATTTTAAAGTTGAGAAATTTGAAAGAAAGAAAATACATTTATTGACCATCACAATACACAGGAAACAAACGCATACAGTTGGTACACGGTTTAAAACGACATAAATTTTACAAAGAAGAGGGATAAAGAGATGTGAATAGTGTGTGGTCAATCAGGTCCCGACCTCAGCATTAGCTGCTACGACAATATCTGCATTGCCGCAGCAGCGCTGGTATTCTGGCGGTATCTGAATTTACGAGACTGTGGTAGGTGCTTCATCAATTTTATTTTTTTTTAAATTCCATTACCTTTATTAACGTCTTGTTTGTAATAATAACATGTCGTGTACACCATTCTTCAACTACCGTCTAGATAGCACTTTAATTAATGATGAACATTTTGCATGTATGACAGTAATCTGTAATAATTAAATATATTCTATTAATTTTGGCTATTTTTTTAAATGGGGGG
>CM032476.1:4531958-4555252 GCA_019059595.1 Marasmia exigua
ACTTTTCAGAATTGTAATAACTTTTTTCAATTCTATTCAAGAGGCAGCACCACACAATAGTACAAAGTAAGGACGGAGCGCTAAATCCGCAGCAATGCACCGGCAGACTGCATCACTATAACTAAAACTAAGAAAAAGTTCGAAAGTTCTCAAAAGCGGAGCGAGTAAACAACTTTACTTCCTATTTGGGCAAACGGCGTCACTACACCTAAATACAGTAACAGCAATACCACGAGTATCTCAGATGCCGATGAAATGACAAGAAAGAAAAAAAAAAACATTGATTGTCCATCACAACATTCACAGCACAGAGAACATGATAGACCATAGAACAAGTTTACAGTATTATAAGTACGATAGAATAGGCACACGTGACATGACATGGATACAATGGATATACATGAAGAGGTTTGAGAGTTTGTGGTTAATCAGGTCCCAACCTCATTGCTGCTACGGCATTTGTTGATCACTTAAAATCAAGTATGCTGTCTGCTCATACGAATACAGTAACAGCAATACCTCGAGTATCGCAGGTGCCTATGGGCGGAGGTGATAAGAAAGAAAGAAAGAAAGTAAAAAAGCACAGAGAACACGATAGACCATAGAACAAGTTTACAGTATTATAAGTACGATAGAATAGGCACACATGACACAACATGGACACAAGGAAGGTAAGTAGAAGATATACAAGAAAAGGTGTGAGTGTGTGTGGTCAATCAGGTCCCAACATTTCAGGCATTTTGTTGATGACTTTACTATCAGGTGTACTGTCTGCTCATTAATCTGATATAATGTACCGTGGTAAAGTGGGATTACCATGTGAGTGCCACGTTTCGGCATGAATGGGCCGGCTTGACCTGAGTGATACCACGGCCTCACAGAGAACCGGCGTGAAGCAGCATTGTGCTGTGATTCGCTGCGTGAGTGAGGGTGCCGGAGGCCTAATCCGGGGAAAAGGGGGATTTAAAGGTCGGCAGCGCACTTGTGACTCCACTGATGTTGCGGGAATCAATTGGTGGCAGCAATCGCTTACCATAGATGATCCGTCTGCTCGTCTGCCACCTATCACATAAAAAAATCAATGTAAAAATATATATTTTTCTCCTTCTTGCTCCTTTTGGCTCAACGATCCGAACCGAGTCTTGGCCGAAACAAGAGATCGCCACTGGTCCTACACTACTCTTGCCAGTGCTTGATCTAAAGTTCTTACATATCAGTCTCGACGTTTTTCCAGTCGGCCGTCTCGGTGTCGTTAACCCATCAGGGTCGATAATAGGTGGGTCGACGCTTTTTCATAACAGCTATATAGCTGTTCCAGCTATAAGACCACTGAAATTGTACATTTAAGTTACTGTAATGCCAAGTTTTTTTTAAGTAGTGTTTTTTTTTGCAAGTATATCAGTTTTCATCAAATTATCTATCTAGGTACCTGATTTATCTGCACGAATTCGAGCATGCACATCTAAATTTTTCAAAGCTATGTGCGTATTTCTACGATTAGCTCGGCGGTGAAGGAAAATATCGTGAGGTAACCTCGTGAGAAACTCTCAGAGCGGGAACGCGGGCTAAAGGACGAACTTTTTTAAGTCACCGCGAACCCGCTAAGGGCGAAAGAGGCGCCAGTACGGCCTCTCTCCACATTCCGGTCCAACGGACCCAGGGCCTCTCCCACGGCCCACCAAACACCGCCCCTCGAATGGCACCCACACTGCTGGCTGCAGTGCAAACACTACTAGGAGACGGACTGCGGGTACCCTTCCCCACCCATACACTGCTGGCTGCAGTGCAGAATGGGTTGGGGAAATAAAACCCGCAGGCTTCAAAGTGAAGCCGCCGCGAAACCCAACTCCGCTGGATACGGAGCCGGGAAAGTTGGCAACACCGTCCAACTATCGAGCCCCGTGGCTCGAAGACTCGACGCTGGACCCCGACTCTGGGCTATTCCCTTAGCCTCTTATTAAGATAGGACACTACACTGACACGACCGGAGAGTGATCGGGCGCAAGACCAACAGCTTAACGTGCTTTCCGAGGCACGGGGGTACAAAACCGCCAACTTCCAGAATCCGGGCTGCCACTAAGAATTTCTTACCGTAAACTTAGGTACAAACTTTTGGCCTGACCCAGGGTTGAACCCCAAGGACACCCCCAGGGACGCATGCGCAGCCGTCGCTTTAAAGTGCGACCTACTAACCACTGCGCCACCGAGGCAGTCATACAATATATACATATTTCATAACATCGCACACACATTGACTGACTCCGAGATAGATAGCTCAAGCATCTGTGTTACGGATCAGAATCAACAGTGGGATTACAAATATATACATTGCATACTTTTCTTTTGCATTATTTTCTTGCCCCCAACATCACAAAAGCCATCTTTTAAATATTAGCTCGTAATGCACACATACTTCCTTCACATAGAAACACCAAGTCCCATTGGATTAAGGAAATGAACCTTGCTCCCATTTGTCACTCAAGAAGGACTCTATTGTTTTGAAACACTAAAATCGGGATAATAACTGACAAGTGGAGGCTACATCCTTTCCCACTATGCGAATTATGACTATCCCTTGGTTGCTTTGTTTCAAATCATGATACCCGTGGGACACTATTGTTAAACTTAGATGTTTTGTATTCGTATGTATGAGTATTTCCATGTTTAGGCAGTTCTATATAGTTTGTTTATTTCACTGAAATCCGGGTCAAATATAGTCACTGCAGATTATCTTCTCTGCCAAAACTTACATTACATACCTACATACATTATAAGATTTTAATATAATTTATATATTTAAATAAAATTAGTTACGTGCATGTCTAATAAAAAAATATTATTCAAATTATTCTTGTAGATGAAAGCGTAAGATGACTCCTCCCCTCTCTTATCTATGCCGTGCCCAACAGGGTCCATAATTGTACTGTACTATGTTATTACCACCTTCTGTAACATTATGGAGAGGAATACAGAATATGAATATGAACTTGTTATACATACAGTTTTCATCAAATTATAGGCAGAAAAATACAACATAAAGGGTTACCTTTATATAAATACAAAATATATAAAAAAACAATAAGAATATCTATCTATCAAAATGATTTTAATAAATATTTCACAACATCACATACATTGATCTAACTACGAGATAGGTAGCTCAAGCACCTGTGTTACGGATATCAGAATCAACAGTGGGATTACAAATATAATACATACAATACTTTTCTCTTGTAAATACATACTTATAATACATAGGAAACACCCAATTACAATTTTCTAAAAATGAGGGATGAGATGAAAATATTTACAAAGCGGTGTTGCCTGTGTGAATCACAGTGAGTCCAGAATGGCGGCATTACCTCTTTGTAATACCTACAAATATAAGTAACATTTACAACTAACTTACAGATTTGACCGTGCGAGGGCCACGCTTTACGCATGAATGGGCCGACTCGACCGGAGTGATACCACCACGGCCTCGCAGAAACTGGTGCCGCGGTTGTCCATGGGCGGCGGCAATCGCTTACTATCAGATGATCCGTCTGCTCGTCTGCCACCAATCACATAAAATAAATGAATTTATATCATATTTTATTTAGCGTATTAAATATGTTTCAACTTCAGTATTTTATTCCTCTTCTAATTTATTCAAGTTTCAAAGGCCCCATGTTGCGCCGTCACGTAAATTCAGCAGTTGAGACGAGCGACTGTCCGGGCTAGAAATACGCTTTCCGTGTCCAATCCGAGACTGTGATCGCGGGAAATCCGCACGGATTTCCAGTACGGTTGTCATCAAGATCTTGTTCTGTAAATCGTGTCCTTGTTTACTGTCCACGTCTTGTTCCTTTGTTTGCATTGCTCACGTATCCAGAACTGAAATTTTGTTTATGACTGATATTGCAGACGAGAAGACTGATCAAATAATGGCAAGTAATTACTGCCGGCCATGGACATTCGCAACACCAGTGCAGTGACTAGAATTAGGCCTCCAGTACCCTGACTTACTCGGCGAAACACAGCAGCGTCTGTCTGTTTCACTCCAATTTTCCGTATTTGGTCGAGGTTCTATCCTTTGCATGAACATTTTTCTTATTTTCTTTACTGACAACTTGGTCTTATAAAATTAATTTGATGCAAATACTTATATGTAAGAACGTATAAAAAATTCAATCTTCAACAAGAACTTCACTTTCTCAGTGTGTGCCGAAAATTAAATTTACTTCTATAAATTGAATTAGCATTTTTATGCAAGAAGACAGTTGTACTATTTAGCATCTTGAAATTTGCATTTATGTGAAAAAGTTTGTTTTGTTTCGAATTTTGGATGGAGAAGTACAACTACGCTGTGAAGCAAAAAAGTGTTGTTTTAAGGGTTCCGTACCTCAAAAGGACAAAACGGAACCCTTATAGGATCACTTTGTTGTCCGTCCGTCCGTCTGTCAAGACCCTTTTTCTTAGAAACGCGTGGAGGTATGAAGCTGAAATTTATATCAATTACTCAAGTCTACTGTCCCTTTAAGCTGTGAAAATATCAAACTTCTAAGCCAAGCCAATCAAAAGATACAGCCGATTATGTCGATACTTTCAACAAATTTTCGACACTCGCAAAGGAATCAAAACCTACAGGGTACTTCCCGTAAACTCAGAATCTTGGAATTTGGCATGAAGCATTGTCATATAATGCAAATATAGGAAAAATTCCGAAAATCACATTTTTTTAGTCATATAATATAATAAAAATATTTTAATAAAATGACACTTACCACCTTATTTCTCACGAAGGAATAAAGGTATCAAATTGAAATTTATACCAAATACCTAGATCTACTGTCCCTTTAAGCTGTGAAAAAATCAAACTGCTAAGTTAACGCGATCAAAAGCTGTTTATACCGACACTTCGATTGTAAACCGCTACGTTTGTACGGCGGAACCCTCGGTGCGCGAGTCAGACTCGCACTTGGCCGGTTTTTTTTAAAGAACTGTAGTCTTAACAAATTAATCATGAAAAACATCATTAATAATAAACACCAAAATACTAGACAAAAAAAGTAATTTTTGTTTTGGAAACTATTTGATAATCTTCCTCACAATATTTTTTAAAACAATTTCAACTGAGTCCGTCACAGATCTAGCTATAATATACCTTATTATTATAAGTAGAGATATTACGACATATTTTTCATACTATTATTGAGCATAGGAAATATCATGAAAATCTAACAATATATTCGACAAAAGAAACGGAGAGCATGACAGAATTCAAATGAGGAAACGATACGTTTTGAGTGCCCTGCAAATCTGCAATACATCATTAGTGTTTGAAATCCAAAGAATCAATATGTTCATAACAGGTTTGGTCGCATCGATATCAAATTGGGATGCAATATAAGAGCATATAGAAAAAAAAAAAAACTTTTTTTTTATGTGTTAGGTGGCAGACGAGCAGACGGATCACCTGATGGTAAGCGATTGCCGCCGCCATTTGTACGATCTCCTAGCTATCGTCATCTGGTAAAAATAGTTTAGTTAATGCAGCCTAAACAATCACCGTGCATTTTCTAATTGAATGCAAACTTCATGTGTGTAACTATTGTAACCAGGTACTATTAACAAGAAATGCATCTTTAGTAGGATAACAGTTTTACTCGAAGTAATAAATTAACAAGTGACTGACCGAATGGTGCAATTGTCAGTGACCCTGCCTCTTACGCCAAAGGTCGTGGGTTCGATCCCCCCCCCCTGGACAAACATTCGTGACACCGAACAAACACTTGTGTTTGTTCGGTGTCTGGGTGTAATATATGTATTTAAGTATATATTTCTATGCCTCTGTTGTCTGATATCTGTAACACAAGTGCTTAAGCTACTTAGTACGGTATCAGGTCAACGTATGAGATGTTGTGAGAATTACCTATTATTTAAAAAAAAAATATATGTATAAACCCTAATCCTAACACTAACAAATACAATACTTACACGTGAATCTAATGGAAAAAGTCTGACAGCTCGAATGAGTGCCGTTACTAGTGGTTCGTATATTGCGTATTGATCTAGTCAATCGATGTTTGTTTCGCTAACCATACTAAGATTAAAAAGCAAACCCATTTTCACAGTAAAAAACTATGATGTTGATTGAAATTACAATACAATTTTTTTTTGGAAAAATTTAGTAATAAATCTCTATAGTAGGTATAATTTTTGCTGCCCTATATGGTATCAAAATGTTAAATTATTGATAGTTAGATTGATATTTAAAATTAAATAGACTCGCATCTGGCAAACTTGTTTGGTAAAATTAAGTATCAGGAAATTGAAAAGATTTTGACAAATGACTAGTCGGAAGCTACAATAATATTTTTTGTTCCACTAGACAATTTATTTTAATCCTACTGTTTCCAGCGGTCCCGCGAAAATTGCAAAAATTTTCGTCCTCGCTCCGCCTCGTGACATTTTTAAATTGCGTTTTTATTCCGTGGAATAAGAATTTCTTCATTTTGATTCTGTTAATAAGATGCTGACATAAATTTTGTTGTGCATGCATTTGTTTATGGAAAGTTTAAAGTAGCAGGACATTGTTAATAGCACAAGTGTGTAAGCAGACAAGTGCATTCTCTATTTTACCATAGGTATATTGTGTGCATGAACATGTCTGTTTGTAACTATAATTAATCAAGACGGGAATTAACACGATATTCATTATTATGTAATGTAAAGCCGAAACGTCAAGTAAAATATGTGAGTACACAATGTTGTACCACATAATAAATAGCGTGTACATTCCCGTCTTGATTAATTATAGTTATAATGCAACGCGGAAATTTAAAAAACTATAGGTATGTGTGTTTGTATTGATCTGGGTGTTTTTTATGCATTGTAAGTATTTATTTACAAAAGAAAAATATTAAATGTATTTATAATTATATTCGTAATTCCATTGTTGATTCTGATATCCATAACAAAGTTGCTTGAGCTTCCTATCTCGATATTAAAAAATAATTACAATATTATAATGACAAATTAATGTGACAGATGCGAAGAAGAATCTGCAGATGCATCTGATTCTCCTGAGCTTAACATGCTTTCTGAGGCTACTTTTTTACACTTAAGGGTCGTTATTGGTAACGACAGTACGCGGAATGTAATAAAATACCCCATTTAGTCTAAACTTGGCCGTGTGGTCCCCGGCAGAGTAGAATAGGCCACCCTCACTCTTACCGAGGTGTCGTAAAAGGCGACTAAGGTAAAGTTGCTGGCATGATCATCAGCACCCAGAGAAGGAAAACTCTGCATTTATATCAAAACCCTCGCCAACCCGTCTGCCAAGCGTGGTGAGTATGGCAACTATCCCTCATGTGATTGAAGGAGGCCCGTGCCCCAGCAGTGGGGACTTAAATGGGCTGATGATGAGTCTAAACTTGAAAAAAACATGTTGGTTTCAATAATAATATGTGAAATGAAGACATTAAATTTACTTAAATCTCAAAGTAAACTGATGGCTAATTCCAAAGATACTAAATAAAATAAAAGTAAAAAAACTAAAACCCAACTACGACAAAAAACGTCGCTGAAAAAGTATAAAACAAGCCTTCGTTGTCAATTTATGCAATATTTACTATGTAGAGATAAAATTTCATGTTTGGAAATCCGCAGTCACACGTTGTCAAAGGGTAGTATATTTAACGTGTGACTACGCCTTTCCAAACATGAAATTTTATCTTTACATAGTGAATATTGCATAAATTGACAACGAAGGCTTGTTTTATACTTTTTCAGCGACGTTTTTTTGTCGTAGTTGGGTTTTAGTTTTTTTTACTTTTATTTTATTTGTACTATTTTGGTGTCCAAGTGCTAGTAATATATATATATATATATATATATATATTCAAAATGTACAAGTCAAGCGCTTTCAAATGATACCAAACACGGCATATTTATCATAACTTTATTTTTTTACTCTGTATGTTTTGTCCGCTAGAGGGCGCCACATTAGATTTTGTGAAACTTCATATAGCCTATAACCAGCGGACGATCAAGACGCTTATAATGATATGTCATTTGTCGAATTCTGATAAGTAGTTAAGAAGTTACGTGGAAACAGATGAACATACATACATACATACATACATACATACATACATACATACATACATACATAGCCTGTCAAAATCATAACCCTCCTTTTGCTTTGCCGTAGTCGGGTAAAAAACAATTGCTAAGCTCGCATGAAAGGTTTATAATAATAATGACCTAGTTAGTACGTACCTCGTGTCTGCGTGTTGGTTCTCCAAATTTTTTTTATGTATTTATTATGGTAGTAACACAAACGACCCTGAATGAGTGAGCATGTACACATTTTTATTGTTTTCAGCACGCACGTTTGAAATGTAGTGTTTTTTGGAAGTTTAAAAATGAATTTTTTGGTACCTGTTTTCGTCGGCGGCGCTATCTCAACAATCGGTAATGTTTTAATTGTTTTAAATTCGATGAAATTGAATTTGATTTTGTTAGCGAAGCAAAACAAACTTTTTTTATGATGTAGGATTGATAATCATAGATAAAAAAATATAAACTTTTTATTGCACAACATACAAAAATTGAAAGCTACTTATACAAAGATTCAATGTACAATTTATTTCTTCCAGTCTATTCATGCACGGTATCCTCTGCGTCTCTTAATACTATTATACCTTAGATTGCTTTAGATTAAATCAAAATAGCAGAAGATCTCATGCCATGCCAGCATAAGCTGAGTTATTTCCAATTGTCTCCACATATTGCTGTATAAACAGACTGTTAAAACTGTATGTTCCTAAACTGTGCAATAAGAGAGCAATAAACTATTTTTTATTTTTATTTATTTATTTTTAAGATATGTGACTCGTCTCAACCGCGTGGACCGCTTGAGTTATGTTCCCGTAGCCTAAATGCACGCAATCGCAAATTCGCGAGTTCGACAAGCGGTTGTGTCACACAAAAATACTCTTTGATTATTTTAAGTGGGAACAAGGTTACCAAATTGCATTCGTGCACTTTCGTGGGACAAAAACATTGGTTTGTCTGTCTTTCGCTAATCGTACAACTTTAAAGAAATGAGTACACTTGCGCGTAGTTGTGCATCAAGCCTCTTTTCAGTTGTTTAATTGAAGGGAGGTGCCGTATCTTCCGCTATTTTGTATAAATCTAAGCTTCCTGCACACAAAATGAGTCTGTTATAAAAATATAACATTACCCTGAGCGGGTAGTGACACTGCGGGGCGCTTGCTATATCAAAAGTCTTTAAGGCAAGAGTGAACAGGCATCTTTTAGGCAAGTGCGTATCATCCTAGACCTCATCGTCACTTTCCATCAGGTGCGATTGTGGTCAAGCGTTAGCCTATTGACCAAAAAAATATCTTATTTCTTTGTTACCTCCTCATGTTAGCATGTAATGGACAACATTTCAAATTTTTAACATGTCCATATTGTTTTTTTATATGAAAGTAGACATAAAATGAACAGACCCATATTTTTTCTTTTTTCAAAATTTGTCCATTTTCATGCATAAAATAATAATTGAAATTCTTTTTATTCCAAATAGATGTAAGCGCCAAATGACGTCATCGGACGGCTGAATACAGCGATATTCCTTTGCTTATCATTGTTTTAATAAAAAAAAGGTACTACTGTCTAAGGTAAATAATACTAGTGTCAACATTGTCAACGTCATTCATACATTCAACGTTGACAAGTTGCCTTTTTTTTGACAGTTACATGTCATGAGTTTGGCATTACGTAAATTTAAAACTATAATGTGCTAAGCAAAGAAATATTTTAAATTCTGCCGTCCGATGACGTCATCTTACGTTTTTTAGTTTTTAATTTTTTTCTCAGTAAATAAGCAATATAAAAAATGAATAAATATATACTCGAGCAGCGGAAAAGTAAACAAAGAATTGGTATTTTTTGTTTCAGAGCTTAGCAATGGACAACATTTCAAAATTGCTAAGCTCTGAAACAAAAAATACCAATTCTTTGTTTACTTTTCCGCTGCTCGAATATATATTTATTCATTTTTTATATTGCTTATTAACTGAGAAAAAAATTAAAAACTAAAAAACGTAAGATGACGTCATCGGACGGCAGAATGTAAAATATTTCTTTGCTTAGCACATTATAGTTTTAAATTTACGTAATGCCAAACTCATGACATGTAACTGTCAAAAAAAAAGACAACTTGCCAACGTTGAATGTATGAATGACGTTGACAATGTTGACACTAGTATTATTTACCTTTGACAGTAGTACCTTTTTTTATTAAAACAATGATAAGCAAAGGAATATCGCTGTATTCAGCCGTCCGATGACGTCATTTGGCGCTTACGTCTATTTAGAATAAAAAGAATTTCAATAATTATTTTATGCATGAAAATGGACAAATTTTGAAAAAAGAAAAAATATGGGTCTGTTCATTTTATGTCTACTTTCATATAAAAAAACAATATGGACATGTTAAAAATTTGAAATGTTGTCCATTTTGAAATGTTGTCCATTCTTTATTGCGTTCAAAACTGTCGCTTTGGAGTTCCGGGTATGCTTGGACCATGATGCTGTCTGCCTGTCTGATCTTCGCCACCCTTAGCTAAAGTATCCAGACAAACTGGATCACGGTTACACGTTAGGATCATTATCTCAAATATTATTGACGCTGAGGTTGGGCCTTGTTGGCTACAGAATTAGTCCTATTCGTGTATTTATGTCTCTCGTGTTTAAATTTGTGTTCTGTGGCCAAAAAAGAAATCTTTATTTTTATCTATCCACAATTTTGAGAAACCATCCAAGACGTGCTGGTTTCCCCACGATGTTTTCTCTCACCGCCGAGCAAATGGTAGAAATATGCATATAGATTTGAAAAATTCAGAAGTACGTACTCTGATTTGATCCACGATCATTTCAATTGATCAGTTATTCTATCTGTGTAATAATAATTATTATTTACCTGGTTTTAAAAACGTTAAGGCCGTCCTTTTGTTCATTTTAATATTGTTATTGTATGCACATTTAGATATCATAATAATATCCTCCAACCGATTACGGCTTCGGCGGCCAATCTCAACTATCAGCCACTTACCCAGGATATATTATAGTGCTCAAATGTGTGCCCAAACACAAATGCATTCTCTATTCCCTTACCCTCACATTCCGATGGGACACTACTGCCACACGACCGGTGAGGGATTGGGCGCAGGACCAACAGCTTAACGTGCTTCCCGAGGCACGACGGTACAAGCCTGCCAACTTCCAGGCTCCGGGCTGCCACTAAGAATTTCTTATCGAAAACTTAGGTACAAATTCTTAGCCCGACCAGAGGTCGAACCCGGGACCTCTTGCGCAGCCGTCGCTCTAAAGTCCGACCCACTAACTACTGCGCTATCTTGGGGATCATAAATAACCTATGTATGCATATTAACGAATACGGAATACGGAAGAACAAAGCCTTCTGGCACAAGCTTAAAAGAAAGCTCCAGTCACTATTGTATAATTTATGTACCTTTTTGAGAAATAAAGATTATTATTATTATAAAATAAAATAAATAAATATTTCACAACATCATTGATCTGACTCCGAGATAGGTAGCTCAAGCACCTGTGTAACCTGTTACGGATATCAGAATCAACAGTGGGATTACAAGTATATTCATATAATGCTTTTCTTTTGTAAATACATATTTATAATAAATAGGGAATACCCAGATCAATACAAACAGACATGTTCATGCACACACTTGTTTGTACTGTGCGGGGATCGAACCCGCAACCCTTTGACCAAAGGCAGCGTTCACTACCACTGTTCCAAATGGGTCGTCATTATACTAGGTATACTGTGATAATACCTAACCTTTTCAGCAAATTAGTCTAATGGATTTCTAATAACCAAAAGCCGTCTCATCCCGTCCATCCAACGCAAACGGTTTCTAAATTTGTTTGTGTTCAAGTTCGAAGTTTCCGACTAATTAGGGACTCGCTAATTATGTTAGGTTCCACTTTGAAGGCAAGTATAATTCACTTTTATCCAATTAAAAGGAAGTAACAACAAACGGGGCGAGTGTGACTCCGAGAAAGCACCTGTTGCCGAATAATTTACCGGACCCTTGCGACTAGGCACTTCTGCCGACTTTACTCATAATATAAGATTTTAAACTTTCGCGTTGCATTTTACAAAACACACGGGTACCAGTGCAGTACACGGGACAAAAGGCGGCTATTACAATATGTAAGTACATACTCGTGGTAACGGGTCGTGATCTCGGGGTCTTGGGTTCGATTCCCGAAAAGAAAAGTTTGTTGCGAATTTTTCGAACATAGCTCGGATCGGTTGTGATCACCAATCCGCATTTGGCAAGCGTGGTGATTAAGCCTAATCCCATCATAGTAGCGATAGTTTGAATTCTATGATGGAGGCCTTTGCCCTGCAGTGGGACAGTTTATAGGCTGATACTAGCTACATACTTGTAGTAGAATATACTCACAGCTTGACGTTTCGACCGCATCGGTCGTGGTCACAAGCGGACTGGAGGTGCACGGCGTCGTCTGCTACGCCCGGCTTGTGAAACTTCGGATAACCTCTTATTTTTGTTATTTACACTGCCACTAAATAAAATGTCAGTGAGGTCACCCCGACACGCGTTTTGTCCCGTGTACATTAATTATTTACTCATAATTTATAATATTAAATAATTTTGACCATGGGAGAGCCACAATTCGGCACAAATGGGCCGGATCAACCGGAGTGATACCGCGTTCTTACAGATTACGATTACATTCGTGCGATGAACGCTTGTGTTTGTTCGGTGTCTGGGTGTAATATATGTATTTAAGTATATATCCTCTGTTGTCTGATATCTGTAACACAAGTGCTTAAGCTACTTAGTACGGAATCAGGTCAACGTATAAGATGTTGTGAGAATTATTAAAAAAAAAAAAACAGAAAACCGGCGTGAAGTAGCGTCTCTACTGCGTGAGTGAGGGTCCCGGAGGCCCCATCCGAGGGAAAGGAGGGCTTTTTTTTTTTTTTTATAGAAAGGCCAATCAGGATGACCTCACTCCGCCTGATGGTAAGCGGCCGTGAAATCCAAAAATGAGGCTGACAGGCACAGAAGAGCTAACAAAGTACCCATTGTGTCTGCCATCCTCACCCTAATGGCCTGCTGAGATGCCGTTTCACGCCCCGCCTAAAAGACCCCGGATTGTATGAAGGAGGAAACACATGAGCTGGGAGGGCATTCCATGCCTTGATGGCTCGGGGCAGGAACGAGGAGCAAAACCTCTTGGTGCGCGCCGCCATTGTCTGGATGGTATGCGGATGGCAACGCTGTCCAGCACGTGTTGTTCGGAAGTGGAAAGGGGAGGATGGGATAAGTTGAAATAACTCATCAGAGCATTCCCCGTTATAGAGGCGGTAGAGAACACTTAGACTGGCAATGTCTCTACGTAGCTGAAGAGGTTCTAGGGACTTAGTCACCTCATAATCTCCAACAATACGGATAGCACGTCGCTGCAACCTATCGAGGAGCCTCTAGCAAAGTACTTAGCAGAACCATCCCAGAGATGGGAGCAATATTCCACACACGGGCGAACCTGTGCCTTGTACAAGAGACAAAGCTGCGCCGGAGTAAAATACCGTCTCACTCTGTTCAGAATCCCGAGTTTACGGGAAGCAGTTCTTATTACGCTCTCGATATAGTCCCGTTGATTTAGGTTGCTACGAACACCGATGCCAAGGATGCTGAGACTATCCTGTATTGGTAAGGGGGTGTTCTGAAGAGTGGGATAGGATAGGAAAGGTGACACCTTAGCAGAGAATACACACACCTGTGTTTTCTTTGCGTTAAACTCGACAAGATTGCTGGTACCCCATTTGGAAATGCGGTCCAGGACCCCGTCGAGCTCAGTAACAAGAAGATTTCTCTTTCCTCGGTATCGGTCTGCTTTGCCGCAGGTCTTCCGAAATAGCGTGCGTGGACAGTGCTGTCATCCGCATAGCAATGGATGTTACCACATGATAACATGTCATTGATGTGCAGAAGAAACAATGTCGGCGACAGGACGGAACCTTGAGGCACTCCGGAATTTATCGGAAGGAAGCAAGAAGCGCGTCCATCACAGCAAACACGAATCCTACGACCCTACAGAAATCCCGCAACCCAATCGCATAAGCGAGGTGGCAGACCGTATGCCGGAAGCTTGGAGAGAAGCGAACGATGCCAAACACGGTCGAAAGCCTTGGCGATATCAAGGCTAACTGCCAAAGATTCACCATGCTTCTCCATAGCCTCCCCCCAGAGGTGCGATACGTACGCTAGAAGATCACCCGTGGACCGTTTCGGTCTGAAACCATATTGTCGGTCATGAAGTAGCGAGTGATCCTCTAGGTAGCGGATAAGTTGAGTATTAATTATCCGCTCAAACACCTTTCCCAGTACTGAGGTTATAGCTATAGGCCGGTAGTTGGCAGGGTCGGACCTATCCCCTTTCTTGGGAATAGGTTGAACATTCGCCACTTTCCAAGCCTTCGGCACAATACCTGAGGAATAAGAGAGGCGGTACAGGCGTGTGAGTACTGGAGACAACTCCGCTGCGCATATTTTAAGACCGACGCTGGAATACCGTCAGGACCACTGGATTTTCTCACATCGAGTGACTGTAATTCAGCACGGACGTCACATTGCCTGATACGAATATCAGGCATTGTGGTGCCGCAGTCTGGGATTTTAGGCGGCTGTGCTCCACAGTCATCTATGCGGGAATTGGCGGCAAAGAGTTCGGCTAACAGATCCGCTTTCTCTTGCGGCTGATGAGCCAGTGATCCATCGGGATATTTAGCGGGGGCAGCGAAGGTAGGCAGAAGTTGGATTGCACATGTTTAGCCAGACGCCAGAAGGAACGGCTACCCGTAGGGTGCGCAATTAGTTCCTGGCCGACACGTGCAACACGCTGGGCATCTGCTCTGATGTAGGCCCTCTTAGTGGTTTTGGTGGCTTTGTTATAGGCTGCTTTTAGGGAGGCTATGTTAGGATCCTGGAAGGCTTGAGCCCTGGCCCAGGCGCGGTATGCTGCCCGTTGCTCTTGAACGGCTGCAGCACACTCCCAGTTGAACCAGAGCTCATCTTTGCGACCGCTGGTGACATCGGTGAATGGAATGTAGTATTCCATTCCAATACCGATCTCATCAGCTATTGGCCGCTGCACATTCCGATGGATCCTTTTTCCCAAAGCAGCTCTGCCTCCAAGGGACGGACGCGTAGTATTCTCGCAGGCCATCCCAATCTGCTGACGAGTAGCGCCATAGTCTCCGCGTCACCTTTACGGGTTGTGGGGGAGCGATGCAGGGCACTCTTGCGCCAACCAGGCAGTGGTCGGAGGACCCTAGTGGGGCGCCAACCGACACTTGGTACCCGGATGGGTGACTCGCCAGCAAAAGATCCAGCAAGGAGGGCGCTTGACCGACTATGTCTGGTATCCGGGTGGGCTGGAGTACCAGTTGGGTCAGGTCATGGGTGAGAGCAAATGCGTGGGCGGTTCGGCCAGCATGGTCTGTTTTAGGGGAGCCCAACCAGGTGTCATGGTGGGCGTTAAAATCTCCTAGAAACACCAGCTCGCTGTTAGGGAACCGCACCTGAGCGTTGTCTGCTACCTGACTTAGATGGTCGAAGAGTCGAGTTGTCTCGGTGTCTCCTTTGTGGGAACGGTATATGCACACGTAGATTCTGCTCGTCGAGCCTAAGTCTACGTGTACACAAAGGATGGAAAAGGATGGGTCTTCAAGGCAGTGAAGACGGTCGCAACAGATATCCGATCTGACGAAAAGGCATACACCGGCCTTGCGGTGGAAGGACTCTTCCAGCACATAGCCCGGATAGTGCAGGTATGCCGTGTCAGCTGGGCAGGAAATCTGTGTTTCCGTCAGAAACAGCATCGCAGGCCTCGTCGTCTCGAGGTGTTGGTGGACGGCGTTGAGGTTTGTATGGAGTCCACGGATGTTAGTGAACTCCACCTCAAACAGCGAGTTGGTGGGGGTTTGGGATGCCGCTGTAGAACATGTGCGATGATGTTGTTCTGCCATTGAAGAAGGGAAGGAAGGGGAGGCGTGAAAGGGATGACTGTTATCGCGGCAAGAACGAGACAAAGCGTGGAGCCCCGCATTGGTATTGGACAGTGCAGTACATAGAACGCCAGTCCGCCGGACGGAAGGGCCCCCGTACCCCCCCGGAGGTGGTCGCCGGGCCCCACTCGGACCGGGCACCACCCGGCACGACGAGCCACCCCGGGATTATGCGCGACCTGGTGGGGCAGCCTTAGGAGGTGGTTAGCCACCGTTGGGCCCCTGTACTATGCCGCGGGCGGCCAGCGGCACCACCGTTTCTACGGGGTCTCCCTGGCCGGCGGGTTGACCCACTCTGTCTGCACAATACCGCCGCAAAGGTTCCACTGGTCCGGCACTTGACGCATCAACAGCCCCCCTGGCTCCGGTTAGCACAGCGCTGATCCCGGAACGCGACCCGAACGAGATAGCCCAGAGTCACTTGGCGGGTTTTTCGCGACTGTGTGGTGGTAACAGCAACCGGTCGACAAAATGTCTCCCACCTGGAAAGCAGATGGTCTGCTGGTAATCCCATAGTCGTCTCTTACGACACCCACGGGCAGGAAATGGGACAGGGGATAGTATTCTTTGGATGCCGCCCCTGCACGGCACAAAGTTTGGCAGCGTACTTGTGACTCCACTGGTATTGTGGGTATCCATGGGCGACGGAAATCTCTTACCATCAGGTGATCCGTCTGCTCGTTTGTCAGCTATCACATATAAAAAAGCATACATCTCATAGTAAATCAAATTCCATTCTAAGTAACTAAAGTGAAAGGGAAATGCATTGACGCTTTTGAGATGAGATGCTCCGTATCTCTTGGATAGCTTTTAAGACTGACATTCTATTAGCTATTAGCGATAAGACCGCCTAAATTGTTTTAGTATAGTACCATAGACTAAGATCTGTAAGTTTTGTACAATAAAGTATCTATCTATCTATTCTATAACGGCAATATCTCCTCTTCACTGTCATCAGAATATCTTTATAGCATCCTCAAATACTTTGATCATAAAAGATCACCGGAACTACGCAGCCCAATACGTTGCTCCAACCAGATTCGCACCAATCCGATTGATAAAAACACATTGTCCGGCTCGCTAATGCAGAGGTTATTCAACCTGGATAGAAAGCTGGCAGCATTGCCTCTTTGAATAAGAGCTGACAGCATACCGATCGCCGGAGAACTCAAAACACATTATCTAGTTACAAAAGCTTCCATAAGAATTCCTAAGAGGCACGCATTAAAATTTACTAGATAAGGACACCCCTCTTACATCAGCTCCGCAGTTATGTGCCCGCAGTTAATTCTAACATGCTTAGAAATAAGAATCACTATGCATTTAACTGTGTGCTTGACTGTACACCCTAATAAGGGGTGAGCAAAAACAAAAGTTGTCGCACCTTACACAAATAACTTCGAGACATAATTTAATTTTAAATTCCACACCCAGCGTTATCTTAGCTAAATTTATCGCCAACACACAGACATACCCTTGCACAAGCTACTATAAATACGAAGCTGTATAGAAAATTAAGGGTGGGGGATGCAAAGATGCCAGATGTCCCCAATTAGGAGAATTTCCCCAAGACTGGGGCATTTTTCAATTTGATCTGTAAGAATAACAAGTAGGGAGTAATATCAACTCGGATTTTTGCTAATTGGAAAAGTGAGAATTTTGAGGATCAAAAGTTTCCTGGAGCAATATTATTTTGACGAATTACATTTGAGTGCTTCCGTCGTCATTTTGTTTAAGTAGGTATTGTGAAAGTTGGGAATACTTTTTACTTGTTATTTTATTTGATTCCATTTAAACCACATTTACATCCGCTGCTGCCGGCAGTAAAGTCGGCATTACTGCTGCAGAAGGATCGAGAGCAGGGTGTTTACATACTGCCCTACCTCTCTCTTCGCTTTCGAGTTTCGGCAATTGAACGTTGAAGTAATTGTTGAAACTTGACTATGTTGACTATGTCGGTGGCAAACAATTATTCGACTCGCCTGATAAGCGATAAGGTAAGCGATCACCGCAGCCTATGGACGTTTGCAACTCCAGAGGACCTGCACACGCGCTGCCGACTCCAATTATTTTTTTCGCAAAACTTTATATTCGCAATTACATAGCTCGTTATTTTCATATTGGACGATAGTAAAATTCATTATAATCAATCAAATATCAACAGGAGGTAGAATACTATTCTGTGAAATTTCGAATGCTAAATGAATTGTCAAAAACTACCATTCATTTTTAATGACAGGTTTATCATTGGACCAAATTGCATTTCATAAATTTTTAATAATAATAATGTCCTCCAAACCGATATTTCGGTCATGGCGGCCAATCTCAGCGATCAGCCATCGAAGCAGGACATATTAATGCAAAAGTATTTACTCAGACACAAGTGCACTCTCTATTCCCATACCCTCTTATTTCGATGGGACACTAGTGTGACACGACCGAAGAGGGATTAAGCGCAGGACCAAAGGCTTAACGTGCTTTTCGAGGCACCGGGGTAGACAGACTTACAGGCTAACATTTAAAATTTATTAACAAAAAAACTCAGGTACGAATTTTGTCCCGACCCGGAGATCGAACCCGGGACCCCAGGCGCAACCGTCGCTTTAAAGTGCGACCCACTGACCATTGCGCCCCAAGGCAGTCAGATTTTAAATATTATAGTCTTAAAGATCATTTTTCTGACACCAATATCATTTTTTTAATAGCTTAATTTTACGGACTATGTACGAGTATAATGAGATACAAAGTAACTAAGAAAAATACACATCTTTGCTCCATCAATCGCTCGGCGTGAATGAGCGAGGGAGTATGTTAACCCGCACTGCCACTGCCGGTCCTTTAAGGTGACGGGTAGGTCATACTAGCGACGCCAATCGATTTTAGTTTTTAGCTACTAAACCGGATTTATTTTAAACAATTTTGGGGTTACAACCTCTGCAAATACCTATACTATTTATACCTATACTTATAGTTAACTGTTTGGTCTGCTTTTGCACTCGAATTTTGAATTACCGCCAAAAGTGGCCGCTTTTGGTGTGAATCAATTTTTCGCGTACAAAAACGGACCCAACATTTGTGCATGGTTATTTAGTAAATAGTATAAGTGTTTGCCGAGAGGTTGTTACCCCAAAATTGTTTTAAAATAGATCCGGTTTAGTAGCTGAAAATTAAAATCGATTGGTGTCGCTAGTGTGCCCTTAAATTAGCCGCAAGAAATCATTCTTTATGGTAGCGCAAGCTGCGCGAGTAGGCATCCAGCAATTATAATACCTTTCATGTTGACAAAACCATGCCTTCTCACTGTTCTACTGATGCTCCACTTCGGCAGATTGTAAATGAGGCTTTGTTGAAGGTCGGTCGTTGACCGTGTTTTAGAGGTTGAGTAAAATAAATTCTCGGTGAAATTTTACGCTTGTTAAAAACTCTTCTCATCTTAATGTTATATTTATTACTTCAGGACAGCTTTCTAGGATTTGGTCTGATATTATGATAAAAGAGACTGTTGTTTAAAAACGCTCGCATACCGTCGGCATTGATTCTGACCAGCTGGGTAATGGTTCAAAGTTCCAATTCTTTATTGCAAGCAGATAGTTTACAGGTGTATGAAAGGTCCAGCAATATGCCTGAAAATGTATGGCAATAATATCTAGATAATAGAATTAGCAAACTGAACAATAGTGGCAGTGGGCTGTCATATTGCCGCAGAAACTGGACAGCCGTGGAGCCGTAAAGTCCTTGAAGTGGAGACCGCGACTCGGTAAGCGTAGTGTAGGCGCCTTGCGACAAGATGGGGATGACGACATTCGGAAAGGATGGCTGGTGTAGGCTGGATGGGAGTGGCCGAAATCGGGAGGCAGTGGCATGCATTAGGGGAGGACCTATTGTCTCAGCAGTGGACGCTTGTGGGGTTGTGATGATGATGATGAATATGTAGATTTGAATTTAATGGTACAGATATATTATCTAAAATAAAATACTATCAGAAAAACATGTGGGTGTGAGATTTTACGCTACCAAAAAAAATTAATGTGCTGGTATATGTTTTATTCAAAACGAAATGGAGAATTTTCACTAATTTTATTTTTTAGCTCGCTAAACCGTGTTGAAATAAAAAGTATGATGAAAAAATCCTACGGAATACGTCGAGTAGTTCCGAGATATTTGATTTCAAATTCACGGGTTGTAAGTGACCCCTTCTTCCAATCGGCCGCCCGTACTTCAAAACACTAGCTTAGTCCACTGCCTTGTCCGGTAATAAATCGCCCCGTAGTCTCCATCAACTTGGTTTAAAATAAATTAAAATTAATTATATATATTATTACGAACGTCATGTATTCCTAGATAATATCACATAAATATAATAATAAACTAGCTGACCCGGCAAACGTTGTTTTGCATATAAATTAAAAGGGTTGATCCGTAGGAAGGTATGAAAATTGAGGATGTATGTATTTTTGTTATGGTATCATAAAAAAAGAGAAATTTGCAGTCTTGTACCCCCGTGCCTCGGAAAGCACGTTAAGCTGTTCGTCCTGCGCTCGATCCGACTTCGGGTCGTATCACAGTAGTTTCTCATCGGAATATGAGGGTAAGGGAATAGAGAATTCCTCATTGTGGAATCAACTTCCTGCAGCGGTATTTCCGAACCAGTACGACATTGCAATCTTCAAGAATCGAGCCTATACCTTCCTAAAAGGCCGGCAACGCATCTCCACTCCCTCTGGTGTGGATGATGTCCATGGGCTGCGGTGATCACTTACCATCAGGTGACTCGTTTGCTCGTTTGCCTCCCTTTCTCATAAAAAAAGAGAGTGCACATTGTGTTTGCGCACACACTTGAGCACTATAATATATCCTGCGTATGTATGTGGCTAATCGTTAAGATGACCGCCGTAGCTGTAATCAGGTTAGAGGATATTATTATTTATGATAAATAATTATGTGAATATTTTTTTAAGTTGAACATGCAACAACAAGTCGGCTCTGTAGGATGGAATTGGATTGGATATGTACTTCAAGATTAATAACGTTTTTTTTAAATTTAATTATTTATTTATTTTATTTTATTCGAAAGACCAACAGCTGTCTTAATACAGTAGCATTTACAATGAATGTCTTAAAGTTAATAACAGGTCTTCACTGATAGAAATAAAGTAAGTAACAGTACATTATGAAACTATGTAATACTTTAAAAATGTACACCAGTCAATCAATCAATGTAGCAATCTTAGCACCTAAGTATTTGCTATCCACTACAATTCTAAACCTTCAGAATGCTTCAGAAACCGAAAAAAAATCCCTTAAAATTTTTAAGAAGTCTCCCCGACTGTATCATTTTCCTTACTATTTGAGCCCCACTATGTCTCAACAGCTGGTACCGCCATTTATCCTATTAAAGTAAATGATTATATTAATGATGGTTTGTACTTTGTTATACATTCTTGTACTAGGACTAGCTACTTTGAGTTTCAGTTGTAGTTCCAGTTAACATGGGAACAGGATACAAAGCGATTTATACAATATAATCCTAGAACTTGGGTTGGAAAACAAAACTTATTCTGCTGCTAATACGTACACATGTGGTACATAAATGATAGCAGGTGGTATAACAATTAGTTCCGAATAATCGACAATCGATTAATTATTTTCATCCTTAATAATTTAATCATCGATTGTACCATCGATAGTATCGATACTATCGATTGAATCAATTTTTGTTTTTGGTCAATATAATCGACCGAATAAATAATTAAATGGACGATACTATTCATTAAACCGATTCTGGAATTAAGCCGATACTATCGATTATAATGGATAAATCGATGAACCTGCAATTATTTCTAGATATAATCGTCATTTATATTATGTCTTCTTAGACCTCGTCTGTATGGATGACGATTATATCTAATAATAATTGCAGATTAATCGATTAATCCATTTTTAATCGATAGTATCGTGAATTTAAACTTAAATCAATTAATTTATTGTATTGGATTATATCTCCCTAAAATGAATTAAATCGATACTATCGATAGTAAAATCGATTATTTGGGCCTTATTTGCGTAATCAAGTAAGTAATAATCGAATTACAATCGATGATCCGGCAACACTAATGACAATTTACCCTGCTTGGACTTTGAACACATGCTATTTTGTGGAGTGAAGTGGAGAGTTGGGGTAACTTGACAAGTCCCTGACTGTATTTTGATCAGAAAATTGCGTGACCTACTTAGGAGGTAAAAGAACCGAGCTTAACTTATTTAGGTGAGGGTACCGGACGCCCAATTTGGGGGAATGGAGGGCTTAAAGGTTGGCAGCACACTTGTGACTTTACTAGTGTTGTAAGTGTCCATGGCTGGCTGCAACCGCTTACCATCAGGCGATGGATCTGCTCGTCTGCTACCTATCACAAAAAAACATGGAGCTCCGTGAAGCTGCTAACCATTTTATATTTTTTAAGGAATGTGGTTATTGTTTATGTTTTACTTCATCACAATCCACACACGCACACACCAAACTAACATGCGACACATACGTGAGCCATAAATGTAAAAAACGTATAAAAATACGCAGTAATTATTTATGTCAGTTTGTGGGTAGTTTCGAAATGCCTTCACAACTTGCGTGCCTACAATCGTTAAGTAGAAGCTGATAAGCAACATTACATTAATAAAATGTTGACATTTGTCACAGAAGCGCATATGTGGAATTTAGGTTACATTTTTCGTAACGACGTGAAAATAGGGTCTTTACTCTTATTTCTCGAGGGATTTGGTCCCCATTTTAATTATTAATGTGATTAAACTGTGGAAATTCAAAGATAATTAATCATGAGTGCAAACAGTAGGGAAAAACTAAATATTAGCCGTTTATTAAAATGAAAAGTGTAAATACGATTTTTTAAGAATAGCTACATATAGGTAATAAAGCTCCGTTTTAACAGAGTGTGCAGCAAAATGATAATGATTTAGATAGCATAATATTTAAAAAATGTCATCCGTACATATTTCTTATCAATATAATTACATTTTTCGCGGGTAGGCGTGAAACGGCAAACACGCAAATTTTTGCTGCTCTATTTCAAGTTGGTTTTATAATAAATAAAACAAGTTTAAATAATATAAATTAATGCAATTACGTTCCGTATACCTG
>CM032476.1:4562813-4573815 GCA_019059595.1 Marasmia exigua
CTCCCTAAATGGCAGCCACTGCTCCCGATTTTCAGGTCACTCTCATCCAGCCCACACCAGCCAGCCTTCAAATGTCATCATCCCATCTTGTCCTACACTACGCTTACCGAGTCGCGGTCTCCACTCAAGGACTTTACGGCTCCAACGGCTGTCAGTTCTGCGGCTAATATGACCAGCCCACTGCCACTTCAGTTTGCTAATTCGGTGGGCTATGTCGGTGACTCTGGTTCTCTGTCGGATTACATCATTTCTGATGCGGTCCTTCAGACCTAAGTAGAAGACAGAAGTAGCTTCTGCAGGTTGTCATCTCTACTTCTGGTGATGTGACCAAAGAACCTAAAGCTCCTGCGTTAGCATGTGGTGCTCAGTCTCACTGGATTTCTTTTAATAGCCGGCTTTATTTTTGCTGTTATCGATAGTTCAAAACAAACATTATTGATTTTTTACTACCAGATTTACCATATGGCGCTTACAAATTTCAAGCCCTTAAAATGGGCAATTTGCTCCAGATATGATATAAAAACCGAACCCACTTTAGCACAGGTCTGAGAAAATCTAGTTCCACCGGCATCACTCATAAACGTTCTCGAGCTACAACTGAGTCCCGAATCGTTTTCCAATCGGAGCATATTAGTGTTGTAGGACTATCGATAGTTAAGCTACCGATATTACTCAAGGATTCAATGATAATTTAAACATTCATCTGCTTTTCAAAAGAGATTAATCCAACAAATAATGTCTTCTAACACTATATGTGTCTTATCTATACTATTCATAAAGAGATAACGCCTCGGCGGGTGACTGACTGACAGATTTATCAACGCACAGCCGAAACTTCTCGACCGAAAATCAGTTTTTAGTATGTACTAAGTGGTTTTTAAAAATTCAACCCCTAAAGGGGCAAAATTGGGGGTTAAAGTTATTATGAAATTCTGTTATTATTTATGTTAGTATTTTGAAAATTCGTAATATGTTTAATAATAAAAAAAATATAGTGACCTGTGAAAAGGGGTTAAAGTTAGAGTCATGAAAATTGGTATTGGGGCTCATCATACAAGTTTAAAAAATATTATTAAAAAAACAAAATACCCGACTGCACACTAAAAAAAGAGTAAAACAAGCCCCACAATAATATTGATCAATCAAATGCTAAAAACTAATTATGTAATACCGTTTAAACAATACCTATATTAAAATACACTACAATATGTGTTCGTAATCGATAGTTAAATAAACAGAAACTTATTTTGAATACAAATTTACTGAATATAATTTATAAATGTTGATGGAAAGCATCGCAGGCGGGGACCAACAGAGGCTTACCAACAGAGGCTTATTTATAGTCATTTCGGTTGTGCACCATTTAGCAGAATTTTCGTTGGTGGCGGTCAAGGTGGTCCCCGCCTGCGATGCTTTCCATCAACATTTATAAATTATATTCAGTAAATTTGTATTCAAAATAAGTTTCTGTTTATTTAACTATCGATTACGATTTTTTTTATTTATAACTTTTTAGCTGTTTTTATTTAACGAAAATGTTGTAGATGTAGAAGACTATGTATATGTAAGTACCATTTTAAATTATTTCGACCACATTTGGCTTTAGATTACGAGTGATGTTACTCCGCAACATAAATTTACCGCCAATCTGGACTGTTGGTAGTGAAGAAGAAAAAGAATTAGGTGAGTCATTACTGCTGAAGATCCCGCAAACGTTTAAGTTCAGTTAAAGAACATTCGGGCTGTATACTCGAGCATATCCCCCTCCGCACCGCGCCGCGCGCCGCATGCCAGGCCACGCCCTATCTTTTTGCTTGCTAACGCATGAGTTGCTTTGCGTTGACGCAGAATTAACATGTTCCCGTGGGAATTTTGAGAAAAAACGTATCCTATATTAATTACTCCCGTGATTGAAATGAATCTAATGATACCGCATACATATTTTTTTAAAGGGAAATTTAGAAAAAATATTATTATGTCTTTATCCCATGGGACTTTTAGGATAAAATGTATCCTATGACACTCCCGTAATCAAGACAAATCTAACGATACCTCATACATCAAAATCCATCAAGCCGTTTAGGCTACAGGAGGTCACAAAGGAAAAGACATACATACATACATACACTCGAAAAACATTACCCTCCTTCTTTTGGCAGTCGGGTAAAAAAGTGATTTGGGCACTTTTTTTCTTCAACCCTTAAAGAGGTTAAATGGAGGTTGAAGCGTCGTATGCGAGATTCGTCATATTTAAAGCTAGAGTCGTAAAACTTGGTATTTACACTGTTCATACAAAATTAATATCAGTACTTTCAGCATATTTTATATTCGACCCCATTTCATTATTCCAGTCCTAATAGAGTAAAAAGGGGTTAAAACGTTGAATTGAAGAATCGCCATATTTAGTGCTCATCAGTCATGAAAATATATGCAAAATGAATGACCTTTCAATGCTTTTAGTATTTTTGTCTAATTTTTAGTCTCCGTTTAATACCTACCTTGCTACCTATAATCTCAGAATTGGTTAGCTATATCTTGGTTTAGAAAATACAATTTTAAAATCTTTTGTTTTGAAATTAAATTATCGTATAAACCGTACCGTAATAAATTGATAAACTAAATTATAAATCAAAGATTATAGAAATCGGTGTAGCAGTAGTTTTAGCGTACTATCGATAAGAACGGCCAACCTTTGCTACAACACTATAAACTATCTAGAAAACTATTCCCTCAAAACAGTGAGTAAAAAGCGAAATGTCTTAGCCAACGAAATAGCGCCGAGACTGAGTTGCAACTCTTTTAGACATTGAATTTGGTTCGCCATTTCAAATGTTATTGCATTTTTGAGAAGGTTTACTCGATTGAAATGTAACTATTGCAGTTGCCATTTTTCAGTTGCTTGCAACTCTGTTATATTTTTTGGCGCCAGAGAAAGCTTTTTAGCTCGAGTTGTTATTTTTTTACATTTATTTTTTTTATTCCAGAGTGAGAAACGAATCCTTGAAGTGCAAGATCACTTTCAAAATGTAACATCGTGGCAGTTTTAATTACTTAAAATTTTCATCTGGGCAGCCATGGTAAGTGATGCCGGGGTAAAATCTGTGCGTCCTGTGAAAAGTGGTACAGTCACTTCATCACAAAAAAAACCGGCTAAGTGCGAGTCGGACTCGCCCATAAAGGAACCCTTCAGTAGCAGCAAATAAGATATATGGAAGGCAAATTGCGGTTTATAACGTATTAAAGACAAACTGCTCACTATATCTAGTTCAACCAATTTTCGTTGTTAGTTTTCATGATTATATACATCATATATTTTTTTAGTTTTATAATTCATTTATTATAGAAGTTAGAGGGGGAGGGACTCACAATTTATAACTTTGGGAGCGTCTCTTGCGCAAAGTTATGCGTTTAGAAAAAAATGATGTTAAAAACCTCAACATCATTTTTAAAGACCTATCCATAGATACCCAACACGTATAGGTTTGATAATTTTTTTTTTTTGAGTTTCAGTTTCAAGTATATCATACCATTATACCATTTTTTTAATTTTTTCCATTTTTAGGGTTCCGTAGCCAAAATGGCAAAAACGGAACCCTTATAGTTTCGTCATGTCCGTCTGTCCGTCTGTCACAGCCGATTTACTCGGAAACTATAAGTACTACAGTGATGAAATTTGATGGGAATATGTGTTGTATGAACCGCTACAAAAATATGACACTAAATAGTAAAAAAAAGAATTGGGGGTGGGGCCCCCCATACATGTAACTGAGGGATGAAATTTTTTTTTTCGATGTACATACCCGTGTGGGGTATCAATGGAAAGGTCTTTTAAAATGATATAAAGTTTTCTAAAAAACATTTTTCTTAAAGTGAACGGTTTTTGAGATATCAGCTCTCAAAGTCGTAAAAAGTATGTCCCCCCCCCTCTATTTTTATAACTACGGGGTATAAAATTCTAAAAAAAATAGAGGTGATGCATGCTAATTAACTCTTTCAACGATTTTTGGTTTGATCAAAGTATCTCTTATAGTTTTTGAGATAGGTTGATTTAACTGTAATTTTGGACTTTGCTGCTACGGAACCCTTTGTGCGCGAGCCCGACTCGCACTTGGCCGGTTTTTGTGTAAAAATCGTAATGCGGTTAACAAAATATATTCACCAAGTTTCAATAGTATAGTTCTTATAGTTTCGGAGAAAAGTGGCTCTGACATACGGACGGACGGACAGACGGACAGACATGACGAATGAGGGTTCCGTTTTTTGCCATTTGGTTGCGGAAACCTAAAAATCTTCTATTATTCTGTCTGATCAGACGGAGAAATGGAGGATTTTTTTGCATGTCTGATCAGGCAGAAAAATAAAGGATTATTTTTATGATGAAGTATCAAAAAGAAAATCCAATCCGATATAAGTCGACTTGTACCACTTTTCACAGGACGCACAGAAATATGCTAATGGGGGAGGCTTTGCCTTATTAAAATTTAAGTTCCATGCACAATTTTGGCAACTTTGAATGTCTACGTCTGATGAGCCAGCAGGAGTTGAGCAAGAGCCGAGCCAAAATTCGTGTAGTGCGGACCATCTTACGAGTTTCGAACGAGCGCACTATGAGTACTTAGCTCGTGCTCGAATATGCTCCGCCTATAGGATGCGTTGGATTTTCACACCTATGGTGTTGCAGATGTCCATGGGCGGCGGTGATTGCTAACTATCTACGAGTAACTACTGAGTTTCTTGCTGGCGTCTTCTCATTAGAAATCGACATTCCGAACCAGCGGTAGATGATAAAATATTTACCAATTTTGACATTCATAAGTGTTCTGTATGGATTACAAAAAATATGTTAATTATGCCTCAAAGGGCAGGACACATAGCGAGGAGTCCGGTCCTCTAAGGTCCTTGAGTGGAGGCCATGTACAGGAAGTTGCAGTCGTAGCAGGCCTCCCACAAGGTGAACCAACGACCTGGTGACGATCGCGGGAATCCATTGGATGCGGGCGGCAAAGGACCGATCTGTGTGGAGAACATTGGGGGAGGCCTATGTCCAGCAGTGGACGTCTATTGGCTGAAATGATGATGAAGTGTTCTGTGGACCTAATTTGAATAAAGTTTTTTTTTATCTTCATCCTATCACTAGCTCACTGTCTGATAAAAAAAAAATCAAAAACTAGCGCCAATTGGAAACTAAACTACACGCAAAGGCTCTTGGCAGTTGCTGTGAAATGTTGGCTTAAGGTGGCGGGTAGGGCACAGCGAAGCCAATCGATTTTCAACAGTTTTGGGGTTACAACCTCTCGGCAAACACATATACTATTTATTTAATACTTATAGTTAACTATTTGGTCTGCTTTTGCACTCGAATTTTAGACTACCACCAAAAGTGGTCACTATTGGCGTGAATCAATTTTTCAAAATGTGTGCATTGTTGTTAAATAAATAGTATAAGTGTTTGTCGAGAGATTGTAACCCCGAAATTGTTTAAAATAGATCCGGTTTAGTATATACACTAAGCTTAAACACTTAAATATCATCAAATATTGATTATGACGAAATGAAACTATAATATTTGTTCATTACCTTATCAGTAGACATATTTTAATTTAGACATCATTGCTTGACATATTAATCACATTTAGTTAGAGTTATTGCATTTCACATAGCACGGAACAATTTAAAATGTTTGGATTTTTATTTATAAATGTACTTATCGTATCAACTGTGCATTTCATGTGCTGTGGATATTAACCTAGTTTACAATTAACTTTAACTAGATGCAATACAGAAAAATCTAATTGGACTAGGAATTACATAGTTAATTGTTAGCAATTTAAAAACAAGATTCTTTAAGAATCAAGATTTTCTTTATGAGAAAGAAAGGCAAACGACAAGCGAGTCACCTGATGGTAAGTGATCACCGCCGCCCATGGAGATACGTTGCCGGGCTTTTAGGAAGGTATAGGCTCGTTTCTTGAAGATCTCAATGTCGTAACGGTTCGGAAATACCGCTGCGGGAAATTGATTCCACAATGAGGAGGGTGTAAGATTATGAGAACTCGGTTCTTTTTTTTAATTTAAATTGACTTTGTCCCAGTATTTTTCTTTTGTTTCACAGTATTTTTCTTTTATTTTTGTGTGCAGCATGTACCTATATGAGACATGTGTCTGCAAGATGTGCCTGAGAGATATTAAAGATTTGAAAAAAACGCCCATATTTTTAATAAAAATAAAGAACGCTTAATCCGTGGAAAACAGAGGCTTTTAAGGTTGAAACCGCACTTATGACTGCACAGGTATGTGGTACCATCAGGTCCGTTTGCTCGTCTGCCACCTATTACATAATAATATGTGCAATATATCTTAGCATCGCTCCTCTACCTCCTCATCCTTTGACCGCACCAGGAACGTAGAATCTAATGTGCAAAAAAAAAACGCCTTCCCAAACATTTTTTATGTGATAGGTGGCAGACGAGCAGACGGATCACCTGATGGTAAGCAATTTGCATCAATTAGTCATCACTTTAGTATGAGGACACTGCCTCGGTGGCGCAGTGGGTAGTGGGTCGCACTTTAAAGCGACGGCTGCGCAAGAGGTCTCTGCAGACTCCGTAGGTCGATAAAACGTTAAACACCTCCGTTTAATTAAGTGACTGAGACTTTGACTGAATTCGACTGTTGACTACGCTCTTTATTTGACAAAGTGCGTATCACTTGATTTTTACCTGACGAGTTGTCCCGCTTAATAACGCCTAAAATCTAAAACATGATAATGGCAGCAGTAATTCTCAGTCGAGAAGTGGATTGCCATAAATAAAATAAGAAGAAAAATATCTATTTACATCTTAATTATACAGTATATATTCAGTTCAGCCTAAGACTATACGCTCATAACTGCGAGTATCTTTTAAGATCGGTATGTAACTGTCCACGCATTACTATGACTAGTAAAAAAAAATCACCTATCCGTGAATCCAGAGAAAACCACGCTAGTTCCGTTTACGAGAAGGAAAAAAATTGAGGGTCTCAAAACACCAACTCTATATGGAACACAACTTCATAGTTCGAAAGAAGTTAAATATCTAGGTGTGATCCTAGATAAAGAACTAAATTGGAGCAGCCACATGGACAACGCCATTAAAAAAGCTCTAAGGGTGTTCAATACTCGTATGTGTCGGACAACCTATGGAAAAACATGGGGACTAAAGCCGAAGATATTAAGATATACACGATGATGGTCAGACCAATACTGACTTATGGTAACATTGCATGGTGGTACAGAACAAGGCTCAAGACCTGTCTGAATACACTGGGAAAGATGCAGAGAACGGCATGTCTTGCAATCACGGGAGCATTCAAAACAACTCCAACTGCAGCAATAGAGCTCCTGCTAGACCTTCCTCCACTGCATATAGTGATAGAAACAGAGGCAAGGAAAGCTGCTCAAAGGCTAAAATAGCAGGAATATGGGACGAAACCAAACCTCGAACCAGACACACTAAACGGAACGAGGCACCTCATCTCAACAGGATAACCCAAATGGGATATGATAAGAAATGTCCCAGATATAGGTTTCAAAAGGATTTCAAGATAATCATACCAACTAGGGAAGAGTGGAAAAAGAACCTACCAAAACCTGAAAAGGACAGTCTGATCTGGTACACAGATGGTTCCAAGATGGAGACAGGTACTGGAGCAGGCGTTTACGGACAAAACTATGAAGAAAGTCAAAGTATGGGAGAAATGGCAACAGTTTTTCAAGCTGAAACATATGCCATAATTACTTGTACAAGGAGGAACATAAACCTTAAAGCAAAGAATCGTACTATATACATTCTTAGTGACAGCCAAGCGGCACTGAAGGCATTGGCCAAGCCGAAAGTGGACTCTAAGTTGGTGTGGGATGCCATCAAAACCCTAAACTGCTTAGGACGACACAATAAGGTAAGGCTATTGTGGATACCGGGTCACGAGGGCTACACAGGAAACGAAAAGGCAGATGAGCTAGCAAGAAAAGGCTCTAAAGCAAAATACATTGGACCGGAACCTTTTGTTGGATTATCGAGCTGCACCATCAGTATGGCCTTCCGGCAATATGTATACGAAGAGCAAACTAAGGAATGGAAGAAAACACTAGGAATGAAACATTCAAGGGCCTTCATAGGAGACAATACAAAGATATGGAAAAAATATATTCTCGGAGGCAATAGACAATAGACAAGGATGCTCTGCCCTGTTCGTTGCATAATGCCCTGTTAACGCTCCTATGAGCGTTAACAGGGCATTATGCAACGAACAAAATGCTGATGAAGATGAGCATGACATCGAACAGCGACTGAGAGCATGCAAGGAGGAGACGGAAACCATAGAACATCTTTTATGTGAATGCGACTCACTAGCCAGAGGCAGAATGTGTCTTCTAGGTAACGCTTATCCTAAACCAGGAGACTACAGGCACTTCAATCCGAAAGACATCGTGATGCTGATGAAACGAATGTTTCGTGAGTAAGAGCGCAAAAGAAAGGGGAGGTACAAAAGATCCCTTAGGGTCGACGTGCCCCATGAAAATGGCCCCTAACAGATAAGATAAGATAAGATAAGATAAGATAAGATAATAAAATGAAGTACTTGGAGGTAATAATTGATGATACTCTATCATTTAAGTATCACATTCAGGTTTTAAATAGTAGAATCCGTAAATTATAATTTATTTTTAAGAAACTTCGTAATTTTGCAGACCCAAAAATAATCAGACAAGTTTACTTCGCGCTGTGTCAATCAATACTAATCTATTGCATGACGTCATGGGGTGGTACTTCTAGGAATGCACTGTTATACGTTGAAAGAGCCCAACGTGCAGTATTGAAAGTGTCTCACTTTCTCCCATTTCGTTTTCCAACCGACACACTCTACAAAACTTGCAAGGTACGTTAGTACCTTTACCTTTTTTTTAGAAAATGCGTGTCTTAAGCCGGTATTTTGAGGACCAACAATATCTTTCCGTTTTTTATTAGTAGCTGAAGGAAGAGCGGCGTGCTGTTTTAGGACTGTACACATAATAAGTAATTGCCTAACTGTTAAGTTAACGACGACACGTCGCCTAACTTATTGATGATTGCCGAAAGGATGATTACACCATTAAAACGTACTCGCGTGTAGAATCGATGAAATTTATTGGCAGATTGACAGGAGAAAAAAAGACATAAAAACAAAATGTATAAAAAGCAAATCACTAAAATTTGCCTAACTGTTAAGTTAGGCAATTACTTATTATGTGTACAGTCTTAAAACAGCTCGCCGCTCTTCCTACAGCTACGAACAAAAAACGGAAAGATATTGTTGGTCCTCAAATTACCGGCTTAAGACACGCATTTTCTAAAAAAAATCTTGTTTTTAGGACCACATCAGTAAAACAGACTCAATTCCAAAATATGTCTATTCCAATCAACTTGAAAAGATGCAAAATGGCTTCTACAAGAAACTCTCTTAAACATATCCTACGAAGATACAAAGGAGTTACTTCTAGTCGTTAAGTAAAATGTATTGTGTGTTATAATTTTATTCTTTATTTTTTATTTTTCTTATTATTAGTGTACACAAATCAATTTTGTTTAATATAGTATTTGTTTTTTTACGCAACATTATTTGTTTTACACCGCACAATTAGTTTAAAATAGGTCATATTTTGCCTGTAACACAGGGTACTCGTATCCTAGTACTAATAATAATAATAATTCTCACAACATCTCAAACGTTTACCTGATTCCGTACTAAGTAGCTTAAGCACTTGTGTTACAGATATCAGACAACAGAGGAACACAAATATATACTTAAATACATATATTACACCCAGACACTGAACAAACACAAGTGGTCATCGCACGAATATTTGTGCAGGGTGGGGATTGAACCCACGACCTTTGTCGTCAGAGGCAGGGTCACTACCAATGGACAACATTTCAAAATTGCTAAGCTCTGAAACAAAAAATACCAATTCTTTGTTTACATTTCCGCTGCTCGAATATATATTTATTCATTTTTTATATTGCTTATTTACTGAGAAAAAAATTAAAAACTAAAAAACGTAAGATGACGTCATCGGACGGCAGAATGTAAAATATTTCTTTGCTTAGCACATTCTAGTTTTAAATTTACGTAATGCCAAACTCATGACATGAAACTGTCAAAAAAAAAAAAGACAACTTGTCAACGTTGAATGTATGAATGACGTTGACAATGTTGACACTAGTATTATTTACCTTTGACAGTAGTACCTTTTTTTTATTAAAACAATGATAAGCAAAGGAATATCGCTGTATTCAGCCGTCCGATGACGTCATTTGGCGCTTACGTCTATTTAGAACAAAAAGAATTTCAATCATTATTTTATGCATGAAAATGGACAAATTTTGAAAAAAGAAAAAATATGGGTCTGTTCATTTTATGTCTACTGTCATATAAAAAAACAATATGGACATGTTAAAAATTTGAAATGTTGTCCATTGCGCCATCCGGTCAGTCATGTATTATATAGTTTACGCTTCATTTACCTAAGTAGATTTTAAGTTTTATTTTGTAACATAATGATTTTGATTAAAGATTTTATTTTATTTTATACAAGATGGTATTGTAGAAAGTGATCTAGATGGCCTAATACACAAAGTTATTTTTGTTGTAGTATTCATAATTTTAGCCTTTTGTTACCTCAAAGCGAACGCTCTTTTGAACTTAAAAAGTCTAATAAATTATGACTGCAATTTAACTTAAAAACCTAATTTCACTCGTTTATTAATGCAATATGTTTATACATTCCTACCCATTTCTCAGAGACATAATTAAGTGGTTAATTTGAACAGTTTAATTTAGTTAATTACTTTCGTCTTAACAAAAAGCGAAGCTCTATTAATTGACCTGCTGTAAAATAAAATACGACGCATTTTTTCAAATGAAAGATTGCACGTATGTTCCTGATTAATAAAGACTGTTAGATTTATTTTTTTATGTGCTA
>CM032476.1:4573915-4589021 GCA_019059595.1 Marasmia exigua
ACCCACTGGAAAACTTCACACAACAATATCAAGAACTCTTGGAAACCCGCCGAAGAAGCACCAAGAAAACTCAGCCTTGCAAAGAAGAAACGAACTTTCTAAGTCGTTCGTCTATGCAAAGAGAAGCGGTGGATTAAAATTAATCCAAATTAAAACATTCTGGACTTTGCCGAATGACCTCGCATCGATGAACACTGCTGAGGAAGACGATCAAGACGTGGAACTCAACGCCCAGTACGTGGTACAAGATTCTGTTGATGAAATTTTGGACCTTACGCACGTTTTAGTTAGGAAAATATCAAAGAGACTATGTGTGCGACATTGTATAGTATAGTATAATGAATTAATTGTTAAATATTCTAATTAATGTTTATTTTTAAATATTATCAAAATAAAATGTAAAACTAGGTACTTGTATATAAAGTATTAATAAGTAATTGATAATAAATGATTTCGATTGAAAACCGTCTTTAATTGTTTATCTAAAAAAGTTAATAAAACTACAAGTAATATAAAATATTTTTTTATTAAATTTATTATAGATTTATGCTATTTTCAGAACACCATTTTTTAATACATAGTACATTTTTTAAAGCACAATATTGCTTATCTCTGTGAGTAAAACAATTAAATGAATTTATATCTTTACAGTACATTTCGCATATATTTTTTAGATTACATATACCCTTATCACTTATATCTAGAATATTTCATGGTCACATAGATCTTTTACCCATTTTATTTTCTCTTTACCTTCACAATAATTTTTAAATCTTTCAAATACGGTTTTATATTCTTTGAAATTACTCTATAGTCAATGTTCCTTCACTCCAATCGGAATCCTCTGTTTCTTTCTACCCACCAAACATGCTTCTTTTCTTCGAGAGTTAAAGTCGAGAATGGATATGGAGGTTTTATCAAAAATTGGTGGGTATGCTCTTGAGTGCTTATAGCCATTCCTTTACTAAAAAAATCATTATTCCGATCTTTGAAGCCTTGCAAAGTCCACAATGGGACCGTATAATCATTCATGATAATTTCTTTACAATATTACTTAACGGTTTGTATTCAATATGCAATCGTTCAGTATTAAACAGTAGGCAGAAGTCTGATCGGGTATCTCAGCATCGGTTCTATTTCCAAGCATACGTCGATACACCCCTTCAAGGCTTCGTGTTGGCGAGAACAGTCAACCAACGAATAAGGGAGCAATTGTCTTTAAACTCTTTCAAACCCAACAACGGCTCAGGCGATCGTCCGTAATAAGATGTTGAAATCTTGCATATTGATCGTTATATTAATGAATATTATTTTCAGCGAAACTAATTGTTTAAGTTTCGTATGGATAGTAGGTTGAATTAAGGTAAACTTTTACGTCACGTACAGCGCAATGATCGAATTCCGCATTGACATGGTGGCATTTGTTACGATTCGTTTTGTAAGGCAATCACAACCATTCGAGGTTTTTCAATCTGTGATGAAGTTTAATAGACCAAGTATGTTTCCGGGTTTTAGGCATCAAGGGATATTCGTACAGATCCCAATTACGAATGCGACTGTTATCGCTCGATCTCTTTCTAAATGTTTTAACAAATTAATTCTTTCGCGGTTCTGATACTTTGACATGCGGACTCGCCAGACAATTTTATGTTATTATTATGTCTTGAACAACTTCGCCAGCATTTAACTTAAAGCATTAAGATTTGTGTTACTTCTAAAAGAAACTAATTCATGTTTACAATTCATAATGATTTTTTGGTAATCTTCTTGCGAAACCTAACACTTTATTAAGTGGAATAGAGGCTGAAATACACCATTGATTGTATTGGATATACCAGAAGGGGACCAACCCCCAAACACTTGCACATTTAGACTCATTATCATTTAACGATAGATATTGATTTTATTGTGTTGTGATACCTGCTTTTTGATTCTATCTATTTCAATACCGTTTATTTCATAACGGATGTCTTGAAATAAAAATAAGGCAGGATTGGTTAACAAAATGTACATTTGATACTCTTCCTTTTCTTTTGTTGTACTGTTGTGTTTGTATAACATCAGCTCTGCCCTCAATATACAAACATATAGCTGAGCGCAGGTAACACGTACAAATCTTGCTGATTAAATCGGTATCCGTATTTCATCATTCTGTTGAAAAACTTGTCACATATGGTTTGTATGAATGAAAATTCAAAAACTTTCAATGCTGTTGTCATGTGACGGAGATTGAGCGATATTTAAACGTTCATTTGTCAATCCAAGTATCTTTAAAAATGCTTTATTTTTTTGGTCAGCTTTCTTAGGGTAATGTAGTGCCTCTTTTGTGCGATGTTTCTCCTTGAATGATTTGATTTCGAGAGGTAGCAGAGGTTTTATTGAAATTTAACATTTTTTTTCCTGAAGTGTAAATACAGCTGGATCTCTTCACCACGTAAATTAATTTGTTATTTTTTTCGTCTAACAATCTTATATTGATAGAACTTATTGAACTTTGATTGACAGGAAAGTAGATTAAGTTTTTAGGTATTCTATTATTCGATAACCAGGTGGTACATTCGGCACAAATTCATAAATTATATGACTTGCTTCCTCCGTTCACAAAGGACCCGCTCACAATATTCACATTCGATGCGTATTAGGGTTGTTGGTAAAATGTTGACAGGATATTGAGATTCAGTTTTTATATTCGATTTTACAGCTTCAAGACCAAACCCCAAAATCTTACCAATCGAATCTGTTTTATCGAAATAAACATCTTCTGAACAATATATACATGTTTTTTAAAGTATTGTTGTTAGCAGTTAATTTCAATGTAGCATTTTTTATGTTGCTCTGAAGATAATCACAAATATCTTGTAATTTCATACTGATCCTTCGGGTAGTTTTATCACTTCATCATTTCATAATAAAATTTATTGTTTCTTTCATCTATATTGGGAATAGAGTTGAATGTAGAAAAATACAGAAGACCGCACTCATACTCCCCACTTAATTCTAATGTAGGAGAGTAGTTTGTTGTTGAATAAGCGTCTCTACCAGTTATCGACACAGTGAAAGACATGTTTATACTGAACACGATTCTTTATTTTATCCATTATTTAAATGCTTTTTCCAATAGTTTTTAAAAAAGTTAAACAGAGATGACCACAATTTATAGCGTCAAACTTTTGATACCGTACAATATTATAACTAATTGACATGTTTCTTAAATAATTTCTTAATTCTAATGGGGGTTTTAAGTCGCCAAAACTATCAAAGTATTCACAGTAGTTGTTTTGTTTGATGTAGGCTACCCAGTGTGTTTCCTGGACTATCAGACGCTATCCAAATTAAGTACAGCACATTCTATTTTTCTGGCTTCAATGGAAGTGTATCTCTCATAAATACTCCCCGAAAATATGGAATGTCAGTAGCATGTTCTAATATATCTAAATCTGTTAGTGCACGTCTAGGCAGGCCGTTTAACTAGTTTTTTGAAGGGTTCAAATATAAACCGGCACCCTTTTTATGAGGTTTAATGTACAATCCTTTGCCAAGAGCCCACTGCTTCCATTGTTCTGTTATGACGTTCAGACTCTAGAAGACTTTTCTGAGCTGCTTTGGAGTCATTCACTGCTTTTGCTATACCGGCTGCTCCACCTGCCAAAGAACCCAAACCGACAAGCCTGCAAAGATTGGGATTAAAGGTAATAGTCCTCCACATTTTGGCAGAGGAATACAGCGCGGCAACTTGGTTCCTTTTTATTTTGAAGATTTTTTTTGCTGCAGCACATGCGTATTTAATAGCTGTGTGACTGCCTTTGGTTTTTAACTTTTTTAGTTGAGATTTAATTTTGTTAACAGCTGCCATAAATGAACGAGCACCCGTGCCAGCCTGAGTTTAGCTTTCATAGCATTTTTGACTATCCATGATGCAACTTTTTCACCCTTTTTAGCATCTTTAGCTTTCAATCTTTTCCGAGCCATTTCCATAAGTTCTTTATCAGCCTTTCGTCGAACGTTTAAATCGTTGTCGTTGTAAGCAATATCGTGATACTACACAGCTTTGTCTAAATTATTTATACCTCTGTCTCCCCTTTTCAAACGTTTCTGTAGCTTGTGTTCCAGGACCACAAAATTGATATCCAGGTAAATGTAGCTCGAACGGTAAATGGTTATCACGCTGTCTATATACCACCTTCCCCCCTTCATTGATATCGTTAGAATGAATAGATTTGGATTAAAGTTATATTTATATGTTTTACAAAACAATCTCATTCCTGTCTATCCAACTGTTTTCTGTCGTTGCTGAGGCCCAGCCATTTCACAAAATATTTATTACCTTTTCTTTTGATAATCTTCTCGATAAGGTAAATATCAGGATACTTAGTTTTTTGTAATTCCGTACTCATAAAAAGTCCCTAATATAACCTGCTTATGCTTTATCTTCCAAAGTGATAAGTTGGTGGTGTTTGTATCATTTACCTTTACTACTGTAAATACTTCAGTTGACCAGTTGGGAGTATAACCTTTGTAAAAGTCTTGCACTTTTAAATTTGCTAATACGTAAATGATCACCAACTTGAAACTTGGGTTTCAAGTGTTTTTCGAATTCTGTACGCCTTACTAATATTACACAATACAACCTTTTCATTTGCCTTATTTACATCTTTGGGCTTAAATTTTGTTATGCGATGAATAGTGCTGTTATAGTTTCTCTATCACAGTATTTAATAATTTACCCACCCATCGATAACAGCCGTATAAACTGAAAAGTTTGAAGATGTGTGATTTTAGAGTGCGTATGGACTCGCTCTACGATAGATGCTTTCTTCACGGAGTTAAGTAGAATAATGGTTACATTATATTTTTGTAACAGTTGACCGAAGATATCATTATAAAACTCTTTGCCCAAATCTGTTTGCAAATATTTAGGTTTTTCTAGATGAATTTTTAAATATCTGGTGCATAGCAGTTGACAACACAGTTTTTTCTTTCGATTTTAGGGAACTTGTCCATACATACTTTGACAATGTATCTATCACTACCAATATGTATTTGTAGCCTTTATTAAAGTTTGAATATTTTTGTAAATCTATGAGGTCGGCTTGCCAAAGATCATCGATTCCTTTTATAAACTGTGCAACGACGTGGAAATTTTCTTCTGGCTGATTTGTGAAGTTCATCAATTATGTCCTTTTTGCTCATTTTTCTTTATTTTTACTCATGAATTAGATTATCTATTTCAGACTTTGAATAAAATGATTTATTCAAATGGTCTGTTGTAAAGGTTTCCAAATTCTTCAAATGTAATTTCAGTTCCAGCTTAATTTTCTCAACATCATTTCTTAATTCTTGAACCGTTTTGTCTAAATAAGCTTTGTTAAACTGCTTCGTCGTCTTCAGGTTGGATATGATAACCCTTTTAATTTAGAAGATTTTAAATCGTAGTGTCCGGTAACAGATTTCACCAATGTTTCAATTGTAGTTTCCAATGTATTCTGTCAATCGTAAACGTTTATGGACATGGTGACCAAATTTATCTATGTTCATTGCTGTCTTGATGGGTTGACTCTTAAAAGAAGACTACTCAATTTTCCAGGTTTCTTCTTTATATGTTCTACATTTATGATACCAGCTTCATGAAGTTCCGAAATAATTGCAATTATTTCGTTATTTACGCCAGTGTTACCTGCTTCCAAGATGCAAGTAGTAACTTTAATCGTTCAACTAATTCGTTTGGATCATCCCAGTAAACTAGATCAGTATCTGATTTCACTGTCTTTAAAAAGTGAAATTCCTTTACCTTGTGGGAATACTTTCAACACTTGTAGTTGGATTTCTAGAGAATTTGAACAAAGGCTTAATTACATTCGTATATTTAAAATCCTTTGTTGCTGTTAATGGGTTTTGATGATTCGCAATTACGACGATGAGCATTGGTTTCATATTAGAAGTAATTTTGTAATATTGTAAATCATCATCTGTTACTACATCTAAATTTGGTTTCTTTTTGAACAAAAGTTCTTTTAAGCCATCAGTTTTTTTGACAGTAAGTAGTTCCTTATTTTAAGAATACCACCGTCGTCATAGACACGAGTTTTCCCGAGTAATAATTTACCTCGTTTCATTTCTGACTCCAAATGGAACATCTTTCATTACTTCAGACGATGTTGACCAAGACAGTGATTGATTTTTAAGACTGGCGAGGGACTGTAGAGATTTGAATGATCCTTCGCTAATGTTATGGTCTTCGGACGGTGACACAACAAGGGTTTTGTTGTAATTGTATTGCTCTTGTTCATCATCTTCATCTTCCTCACTAGCAGATTCATTATAATCTTCATCAGAGACAAACAATGACTGATTTTCGTCTTCAAATGACTGATTATTGTCATTTTTAATTTTTTTTCATCACTGGTTCACAGTGTTCTTCTACCTTAAGAGGAGGGTCATATTTTTTATTTGTCAACAGTGTTAGAGGATCAACAATTGGTTTTAATATTGTTTCTAATGTTTTATTGTTTGTATTTCAATATCTTTTATCATGGCAACTTTTCTTTTAACAGCTGCTGCTGATTTCACTATTTGTTCTTTAAGGTTTTTCTCCATTTCGAAGTATTCCGCTCGGTTTCAAACCATGAATGAGACTGGTTAATAGATAACACAACCGTCTTTTATGTATGTTCCTCTATCACTATGAAGGTATCAAAAGCCAATCGGTAACATCCGTTATTTTTTGCCACAATCCTTATTAATAACAAGATAGCTGAATGGTTTTATTCCAAACGGTTGAAGCACATCTCACGGAATTGGGACCATGACATGTCTGATCCAACATGTTCTTCATAAACATGCTTCAAATTAATGTCATCTTGTTTAAATAGAATGACGAGATTAGAATTGTCCCGTACAAGTTGTTTTGGTATTTTCGTGTAAGTTTGATTGATGTAAAAACAATCTATATTTTTATGACGTCCCATGGCGAAATAATCTCTAATGTTTGTTTTGATTCTCACAAGCAACGTCTGTCGAAAATAATAATTGAATCAGGCAAAGCATCATGGGGCTTAAAATTTCTCCATTATGATTGTATTTATTAAATGATGTTCCAGGTACCATATTCAAAACCTTTTCAAGATATAAATATTTAGGTTGATATAAAGACTTTGAATACACATAAAGGTTACGGAATCTTGGTCCATTTTTATGCAATAATAAACTTATTACTAAATTGGTTTTTCCACTATTAGATGGACCGCACACAATACAACGTATTGTACTTGGTAATAAATTTCCATGCCGTCGAGGGACATTAGATGATGCAGGACAGATGCAATCTAATTTAAGTGATTCTTTTTGTTTAACAAACTTCATGATTTCGGTTTCAGCGCGAGTGCAGTGTTGCATTAGTAACAATTGAATGAGCTAAACTTACAATATCATCGTTTTAAATGTACTTTCAGGAAGTACAATGCTAATAAATGTTCTGTTATCAATGGTTACTTTGATGCTGAGTTATTGGATTTTCTAATAATCAACTGAAGTTGCATAAGATACATCGGAGACTCTAAAGGAGGCTCTAACTGCAGTTCCAAGCTGTGCGAACGGTTAGGGATCAGAGACTCCAATCTTTACGATCTTTTAATAGATTGGGATCTTTAACTCGACTTGTTCGAGTTAAAGTTCCCAATCTATTTACTACTCACATAGTAAGGAGAACAGACGGCTGATGAGGCGGAAAGGTCCTCAGTGGTGGCTACGTACAGGAAGTCTTAGCCGTCAAGACAGGACGGACGGACCGACGATTTGGTGAAGGTCGCGGGAATCTATTGAATGCAAGCACAGGACCGATCTGTGTAAAGAACATTGGGGGTCTATTGGCTGAAATAATGATGATGATGATGAAACCATACGTTCGCTGGTCGAATATGCTCTCTGAGCCGTACAGGTTGGAGTGCGGGGTGAGACAGGGGGGACTGACCTCCCCGCGACTTTTCAACCTATACGTCAACGCCCTAATAGAGGAGCTGAGCGGTACACGTGTCGGCTGCCATATTGATGATATTTGCATCAATAATATTAGCTATGCAGACGACATGGTACTGCTCAGCGCCTCTGTATGTGGCTTGAGAAAATTGGTGGCTATTTGTGAAACTTATGCGATAGAACATGGCCTAGTATATAACGCAAGAAAGAGCGAATGCATGGTATTTCGGGCCAGGGGAAACCTTCTCGATACTGAACCTCCAATTAGACTGAATGGCGCGGTACTAAAAAGAGTTAATCAGTTTAAGTATCTTGGGCATTGGGTGACCTCTGATCTGAGGGACGATATAGACGTTGAGAGAGAGCGTAGGGCACTGTCTGTGAGGGCTAATATGATAGCTCGGTTTGCTCGTTGTTCGGATGGCGTCAAAATAACTCTATTTAGAGCATTTTGTACGTCGTTCTACACCTGTATGTAGCCTATGGGTGGCATATACGCAGAAACAGTTCAGTGCCCTACGAGTTCAGTACAACAATGCGTTCAGGATGCTGATGGGGCTGCCTCGGTGTTGCAGTGCTTCGGGGATGTTGCTGAGTGGCGTGTAGACTGTTTTTACACGACCCTACGGAAGCGATGTGCATCCTTAGTGAGCAGGGTCCGAGGCAGCCACAACATCATCCTGCAAATGTTCGCGCTTAGGTTTGACTGTCAGTACATCAACCATGTGTCGATGGTTAATGTACTGACTAATGAGCAAATTATTAAAACAATAAAACAGTAGGTAGTACATATCTCACGATTCTAATTGTAATATATTCAATAAATTAATTTTAAATTGTAATTTGACATCCTAATTTAATTGTATTTTAAACTTTGACAATTGTGTAATGTAATTATGAAATTGATCTTGTTTATTAATGTTATCTTATCCTCAATATGACCTATGGTTGAAATAAATGAATTCTATTCTATTCTATTCTATTGGACTTCATCCCGCTGTCTACCCCTGCTTCACCCCGAGTGGATGGTGACACAAATATTTAAAAACTAATCGCTGTCCACGTTTTCTTTTCTCGCTTTTTTTCCCGCTCGGACAGCGGATATTTTTTAACATTCTTATCCACCCGGGATGGACAGCGGGAATAATCCAGATATTGCCGCCACCAATGGACATTCGCAACACCAGTGGAGTCACAAGTGCGCTGCCAAACTTTAAGCACCCCTTCCCTCGGATGGGACCTCCGGTATTGGCGATAAAACCACCTTTGTTAAGATCTGAAAACTTTTATGCAATAAAGAGTATTAGAAAGAGAGATAGCTAAAATAGTAATACTTACACAGAAGCTGCAACCTGATCGTGAGAACAATCTTCACACAAATACAGCAATCCAGTTAGTTTTGGCACTAATGGCAGAGAGAGATATGAGGGAGAGATGAAAAATATATACTTTTATAAATATAGCTATAACAAACACTTCAATATCAAAGTCATCTAGAGCTGACTTTTCTGTATATTTCATGTTTTCATTCATGTTTGCGCTGCAAAGCTTTAAGCCCCCCTTTCCCCTGGATTGGGCCTCCGGTACCCTCACTTACGCAGCGAAACACAGCATAGTGCTGCTTCACGGCAGTTTTCTGTTATGGTATCCAAGGGAGCCGGCTCATTCATGCCAAAGCGTGGCTCTTCCACGTTGAGCTAACTATCTCGGAGACAGATCCATGTAATGTGATCTTGTGAAATATTTTATTTATAGTCACGGCTAGCATAAAATCTCTCTTACGCCACATCCAATGTGTTTCTTTCTGCATCTACCCCCGTCTTTACACCGCGTTGATGTAACGTCTGCTCAGAGGCCATTATTTGGGGATCAAATGGGCTATTTTGCCCGGACCACGACATCATTAAAGAAAATTTTATTTTCTCAATAATAAAAGTTGTACCCACATTGCTTATTAGATCTTTCTCCACAATTCATTCAAGGTATTTCAATGACTGTTTTAATGATGTGATAAAGAGTAACTGTGGGGTTGATGTAGGTACTTAAAGCAAACAGTCCTGGCAGACGGTGTCATATTTCTTTCGAATTATTGAATTATTCCGCCGACTGGCTCAAGTTAAAAGTTGTTACCATTGAATTCATTGATTATTTTCTAACAACTAGACAATAATTTATTATTTTATTAATAAATTAAATTTGACACCGGCCATAAGTCTTTGCGCTCAGTGTAAAAGACATTTCCCGTTTAAGGAAAATGAGCGCAAACAGTACCTATATTGTATCTTGTTATTGCCTTTGTATCCTACGGACGTTTGCTACTAAAATTTTGATTATGTTTGAAATGGTCATCATCGTGATCATAGCGTTTAGTCCTGGTTATATCCCAGCTGTCGCTTTGGAGCACGGGGTCCGGTTTCCTGCTTCTACTCCTCCACTTCGCATGATCTTGTGAATCTAATGTAGTCAATTTATTGGCACGCATGTCATCCCTTACGACGTCAAGCCACACCTTTCTAGATCTACCCATTCTGTCGGGGTAAGAAACTTTCTACTTCGTACGACAAAACTGTGGAATGAACTATCGCCTGCGGTGATTCCAAGGCGACCAGCAAACCTTTAAGATAGAGCGTACTCCCTTTTAAAAAGGCAGGCAACGCACCGGTGACTCTTTTGACGTGGCAGGTGTCCATGGGCGGCGGTAATCGCTTACCATAAGGTGATACGTCTGCCCATCTGCCCCCTATATCATAAAAAAAAACTAAAAATGGTACAAACATAACATGGCCGTGTGATCCCCGGCAGAGTAGAATAGGCCACCCTCACTCTTACCGAGGTGTCGTAAAAGGCGACTAAGGTAAAGCTGCTGGCATGATCATCAGCACCCAGAGAAGGAAAACTCTGCATTTATATCAAAACCCTCGCCAACCCGTCTGCCAAGCGTGGTGAGTATGGCAATTATCCCTCATGTGATTGAGGGAGGCCCGTGCCCCAGCAGTGGGGACATAAATGGGCTGACGATGATGATGATAACATGAAACACCCTTATAGCGTACGTTCTTGTCAACTGAGTTACCATCGCTCTAAAACTGTAAAGTCTTTCCTGGAAAATCTGACCAAGCAATTTATTTTTTCAATACTCTAAACAATTTAACATTTTTTTGAAAAGCCGTCCAAACAATTTTGACGCACCTCGCTGACGTTCATTTGATAACGGTCCAAGAAACAGTCTCCAGGGATCGGTCCAGCCTGTTTCAAGCAGGAAACGCAACGTTTGTTAGGGCTTGTTCACAATAGACACACTGGAAGATAAAATCCAATCCAATCCAAGATCGAACCTGAAATGTGAAATCTGGGCCCTTGGTGCGAATATGTGGTAGACAAAGTGGGAGAGCTACGCTTCGCCATGAATGGGCCAGCTCGACCGGAGTGATACCACGGCCCCACAGAGAACCGGCATAAAGCAGCACTGTATTGTGTTTCGCTGCGTGACCGGGGGAAAGGGTTCGTAAAGGGTGTGCCTTCACTGGTATTGCGGGTGTCCATGGGCGGCGGCAATTGCTTACCATTAGGTGATCCGTCTGCTCATCTGCCACCTATCAAATAAAAAAAGTCTCAAGTAGTAATGGGCAGGGCACATAGCGAGAAGAACAGACGGCCATTAGGGTGGAAAGGTCTTCGCGTGGAGGCCACGTAGGAAGTCGTGGCAAGCCCCCCACAAAGTGGACCGACGATCCGATGAAGGCCGCGGGAATCCATTGGATGAGGGCGGCGCAGGACCGATCAGAGAACATTGGGCTCCGCCAGCTCCCTATGTCCAGCAGCGGGTGTGTGTCTATTGGCTGAAATGATGATGAAGATGACATGGATCCGAACAGCTCAGACAGGACCAATATAAGCAAAATTTTTATATCCACTGTCAAGTCGAAGTATTTAGAATTTACTTTCTATTTCTGTTAAAATAATTAGAAATATACATTTTTTTCATATTTTCAGCTGAAAACTGCTTTTACACTGTAAATCAAAATATCGATAAAGATAAAAAAATCTTCAATCAAGATAGGTCCATACAAACACTTATGAATGTCAAAATAGAGACATATTATATTATAATCTACCACTGGTTCGGAAAGTCAATTTCTACTGAAAAGACACCACTAAGAAACTCGGTAATTAGTTTTTTAGATTTTCGCGTTTAATAATAACTATAATTAATTAAGACGGGAATAACACGAAATTTATTATGTGATACAACATTATGCTTGTGAACACGGCTGCTCTAACGTAGCCGAATCATCATCATCATCATCAGCCTATCGCAGTCCACTGCTGGACGTAGGCCTCTCCAATTGTTCGCCACCGTGATCTATCCATGGCTTCTCGCATCCAGCTCTTGCCAGCCATCCTGCGCAGATCGTCCCCCACCTAGCCAGAGGGCGCCCTATATTACGTTTGCCAAGACGCGGTCTCCACTCTAAAACTCGTTTACCCCATCGGTTGTCGGTTACGTAGGCGACACGTCGAGCAAAATATGTGAGTTGTATCACATAATGGATTTCGTGTTAATTCCCGTCTTAAATAATTATAACTCAGTTGGTACTCTTATTATATATTAATGATGTAACAGAGTTTCAATTGAGAAGAGAAAAAAATACTATTATCAAAGTTAACATACTACTATGAATAACAACTAAGAAAACGAATCGATTAACATGTTCAAGAATCCTTATCATTTAAATAATCTTGAACACTATAGTAACCTTTCTTCGTTAGGCAGGTTTTAATACGGGTTTTAACCTCGTAACCCCTGGTGGGTTATACAGAGGACATCAATAAAAAATCCAATTTACCTTCAAAAATATTATATAAGTATAAATGGATACCAAATGTTTTATAGGAATACATATAAAAAAAAAACAGGTTTTCACATTATTTTCATTTTCATATATTTTTTCTTAATTTAAATACCATTTCAAAAAAAAACGTTCGAAATTGCATTCAATGCAGAAACATGTATGAATATCTCCAGGGGTTAGGAGGTTAAACTTATCCATCGATAGGTTAATGACATTTTGAGGTAGCTTTGAACATTTTATTAAATTAATATCATTTGCAGGACTTGCAAATGCCGTGTAAAAAATATTACACTTTGACATCGTAATACGTCTTTGATCTGGTCTGGTAAGGAAAGGATGACAGGTCGTTTTGAACAAGTAACTTTGCGAAGGATGATGTCAACTTTGTGAGAGAGCATCAAACGGGTTAAACGTTAGCCCTTCTAATATAAACGAACTGTCTATTTCAATATCTATAAAGCATAATGTTTGCATTACTTTCTTTGATGCTAATTCATTCCTATATCATTTTTTTTTTGTGATACAGGTGGCAGACGAGCAGACGGATCACCTGATGGTAAGCGATTACCACCGCCCATGGACGCCTTCAACACCAGTGGTGTCACAAGTGCGCTGCTTACCTTTTAACCCCCTTAATCCCCTTCCCCTGGTTGGGCCTCCGGTACCCTCACTCACGCAGCGAAACACAGCGCATGCACTGCTTCACGCCGGTTTTCTGTGAGGACGTATTACTCCGGTCGAGCCGGCCCATTCATGCCGAAGCGTGGCTCTCCCACTGTTTAGTATTATTATTGATTTATTTAAAACTTTATTGCACAAAATTATACAATTAGATATGTACAATTTAGTATGTAATAAAATGTATATAATAATGTTCCTAAAATTCAAAAAGACTCCAAAAAGAAGGAGGTTATTCATAAACGCTCCAACACATTTTAGCATAAACTATCTTTATTGAAATGTATAATTTACTTGAATCTATGATTTCAAACTTTTGCACTTATTTATTTGAAACTATTCATAAACTTAACTCCTCTCTACTAACTCTATTTCTATACATTTTCCCTGATGTTTTGTTTAAAAAACTACAAGAAAAATTACATAACTACAAACATAGCACCTCAAGTTTGCATGGCGCTTAACAGTCTTCCTTTACAACCCCTGAATATTTGAAAGTATTACACTTCGTGCTCAAAGTGGGTTTATATATTATTCAAAAAATTTAACAGAGCCACTTTTGAGTGTACCCAGTGTGTAAGGAAAAGCAATAACTCTTTAACATTGCATAAGATACAACACTTAAAGTGACAACCGCGCACTAACGTGAGGCTCTTAAGGCGACGTGTAGCCCTAACTAGCGACAACAATCGATTTAAATTGTTACAACCTGTGCGGATAAAGAATGGGATCGGAAATGGCGGCGGATCTATTCACTTCTCGCTCGCACACTATTTGCGTCTATACTCGCACTCGTGGGGTGCGAGTATAGACGCAAATAGTGGCTAGGCTTTTTTTCAACTCTTACTCGTAGTTCAATGTTACACCAAGAGCAAGCCCATCACCAATAAAAAAACAAAGAATTTCTGAATTCAGACTGTGTTGTTCTAGAATCGGACCGGAAAAATTTCAAAAAAATTATGATTAAAAATTTTACTCCAATAATCAACACATTATTTAATAATGATGAAATATATAGAGAATCAGACTTAATAAAGCATAATTCCTTTAAAAACATAAATTGTTTCCTCAAAGTAATATTTGTTTATTCTCTCCCATGTTTTTCCACGTTGTCATTTTTACACTCAGAATCTGCATTTCCTAACTAATCCTAATAATTATATATTTTTTCTAGTTTTATAATTCATTAATTATAGAAGTTAGAGGGGCGGGGACACACACTTTACCACTTGGGGTAAATTTAGAAAAATATATGTTAAAACTTCAACATCATTTTTAAAGACCTATCCATAGATACCCCACACGTATAGGTTTGATGAAAAAAAATTTTTTGAGTTTCAGTTTTGTAGTATATTTAATTATCTGTTTTCATATGGCAATATAAGTAGGGCAACACTGTAAAAGACTTCCTGTAAACAATTTATATACACAATATGGCGTGCAAACAGAATACAGAGTGAATTCTAAGTTTTGGCGTTTTAATTAACTTCCATGTCTTAGGACATACTATTTTGGCGACGGGACAAATTTTTAATACGTCGAGATGGCCTCGACATGTTCGCTGCCTTTTTTTTAAACCCTTCGAACGAGAGATGACATACGTA